>OW679194.1:152816800-153078439 GCA_940337035.1 Agriotes lineatus
CTGCCTTTTAGGTGTGCCCGTTGATACTTTTTACTATGATATCACTTGAGAAATGTCTATTTTTTGCCAGTTTATTGAACCTGCGAAATCGTCAAACAAACTAATATCGACAGGGTGTCCAAAACTTTGTGTTGCGGTACTTCTTTGTTTCTACGATTTTCTGAAGGACAATGTAGGAAATGCCTCAGTATTAACTGAATTTGGGTCACACTCTGAAATCTAAGGCACCTAGCGTGCAGTTTGTGCCTACGACAAACTCAAAAATGCACACTCACTCTCTGCAGACCTCCTTCCGTTCCTCGCTCTTGCGCGATATGTGCAAAACACTCCAGCCTGAACTTAAGCTACCATGGGGGGGTCCCCTGCGTTTTTTACACACTTAACTAAATCTAATTATTAAAAATCAATCAAACAAATAATTACATAATTAAAACAAATTTTACCTTAATTGATGTTCGATTGTAATTATAGTATATGCCTTTACCCTCAATGATCACTCAGTAGTACTCCTCTTGCAGCTAGGTGCCGCCCACAAGTTTTAAAAACCGGAAATCAAAAATCTTCCCCGTCATCCAATGCTGACTGATGGCTCATTCATTTCGAAGTCCTCACAACTTTTATTGGGTAATTACTTAACCAAGTAATTCCTCGGGGAAAAGGTGGGGACTGATCATTGAGGGTAAAAGCATATACTATAATTACAATAGAAACATCACTTAAGGTAAGCTCGTTTAATTAAGTAATTATAGTACTTTTGCATTACCCTCAATGATCACTCAGTAGCTGTTTTAAAGCAAAAGTTTGTGATCTCCTGGCAAACAGCCAAGTGTATTTTTATTATGTAAATACAAACAATCGACCAACTAAACATTAAATGTCAACAGACAGTTAGAATGTAAAACCTTACATAGGGATAAAACCCTAAACTATTTATACTCTACGAATCTTCTAAATTACAAAACAACCCTAACAAAGTTTTGCTTTAACTGAAATTGGGTCTATTTTAATATTTAGGGGGGGAAAAAACCTTTGATTGCTCACCGCAACCCTGCAGTTTTTCCTAATTAATTTTACCCTAACTCCTCGTACGTTTTGCTGATGACGTAGCTGCATGACGAGTACTGTGAGCCGTGAAACGTATTTCACATCCGATCCACTGGCTTGCAGAACACCCTTTTCTCCATCGACTAATTGGTTGTGAGCGTGCCAACCGATGTTGGTTTTTTTAAATGTTATGAATATCTTGGTACAATTTTTTTCTAATGCCCTTGGTTCTTAATAAATAAATGTTTTAATGTTTTCCGCTGGGCTGATCTGCGGTTTCTCCCTGAAACCAAGGGATATTTAGAAAACAGGTTGGAATTTACCTGGTCCCAAAGTCTTTTATTGCATCTGGAATCTTTAATTCAATTCCCTCTTCTGCAATAGTTTACATTATTCGTATTTATTATCGACAGAGTTTGTACCCTATGTGCTGTAAGCAAGGTTAGTTAATATTCTCTTTATAAGGTTCTTTCTTCCTACCTATGGTCCCCAAGATTAACGATAACACTGACCTGTATGAATTCAATGTTTCCATACGAGGTTTCCTGATGGAAGCGCTCAGTTAAGAAACTCAATAATTAGTTGAAATTGTCCCCCGCATACAGGGATAACCCCTTGTTGGAGCTGAACTGCCACCAAAGCTTTAGCCTCCCGTTTATATTGGTTTCAGAGTGCCTGGTGCTGGGGATGTCAAAATCACCTCTATTGACGGTGCCGGGAGTTTTCCTCCTGGGGAAATGCCTCGCTGATAGCAGCCCTAACAGCCAGGGTAAGGTTTCTTGTATAAACGGGTGCGGGGGTCAGTGCCTTAAAATAAGGGAAACCATGGTTGTGTCCTCCACAGTGGTGCTACCACGATGCCTTGTGCTTTATCACAACGGATCTTTCGAATGGTTTCTTAAAAACGATTGAGAAAGGAGGAAAAGGCATAGAAAAAAGAAAATTGCTCCATGATACTGTGAAGGCATCTACATTCTTTGGATCCGCGTCAGGCTGCCAACCCACGTACCTACTACATTTAGCATTGACTCTTGATGCAAACAAAATCAATCTCTGGAGAAACCGAAAGCAGCCACGATGCTACTAAAGACATCGTCTGCCAGCTCCCATTCTATCTCCGACCTACTACGTCTTGACTCCCCTGTCCTGCCTTAGTGTTTCTCGCTAGATCTTATGTAAGATGTAAAAAACACCCAAATGCTTCTTACCTCACACCACTGACATAGATCCCTAGCTAACTGATTTAACTTGGGAAAATTGTACGCCCCCCATCTATTTATATAAGATATGGCAGTAATGTTGGTCTATCTCCAGAAAAAATCTTACAATTTGTACCAACTTTAGCAAAAAAATTTTAAAACCAAGTAATGCTGTTAATAGCTCTAAATAGTTAATGTTGTTGCTCTTTCACGATTTGATTTCCAAAAACCCATGAGCCCTTTTGACCTCCACAAAGAATACCAAAACCCTGTTGAAGATGCGTCTGTGAAACAATTTTTTAACCTGAACTTAAAACTGTCTAATTAGGCTTACAGAAAAAACTGTATATTTTCTTATCCACCAATCGAAATCGGCTGCTAATTCTTGGGAGATAAACCAAGTGGCTGTCAAAATAATTATTACACTGTTGAGTCGAGTAAACCCAGCCAAAAAGCAATTGCTGGAAAATGCTGCGGTTAGCATACCAATGAGGTGTGCAAAAAAAGTGTTTCTATCCTTCATATTTTTTTTACAAAGTTAAGGATAGTTCTAATACCCGCAAAAAAAAACAAACAGGTTTTTAGTAATTTTGTAAAAAACAAATGGAGCTGTACAAACACCAAAAAATAAGGCATTACATTGAAAGACTACCCTTTTAATTTTAAAATCTCAGATACTTCTTATGAAAAACTTCAATAAGCAATAAAAAAAACATTTCTTTAAGTCGATGGTTTGCCATGAAAACAGTTAGGAACAAAAATAAGTTACTAAACGGTTCTAAAATCTTCCATCTTGGAATGTGCAGTCTCCAGAAACTAAGTTTAGCTTCTTTAGGTACCAGAAAGTATTTAGAAATAAATTGACCTATACAAGGTGTACGCTTAGCCACTACTCCCAATTGCACTAGAATATTAATAGCTAAGCGTAAACTCTACTTTCTCGGTCTCTGACCGCTTAGGCTCAATTGGAGCCTGTGTTGAAGTACCGACCTCTTGAATGGCAATCTATACCCCTGTTTACGGTATTAATTCATCAGATCGACATACGTCCGTATTGATTGTCCAAAAATCGGGTACAAAACTACAGGGTTCGCCGGCTTTTCCCTAGAAATCACAGATCTTAATGTGTCGGAGGCAGATTTTGTTGTTCCGGTTACTCGCGCTTAGCTCATTCGGGAAAGGGGTTAGTTCGAAGACTTAAAATGGAAAAACCGACGGGGGTACTTACCCTAAAGCTTGCTTAACAGGAAAAAGAAAATTGCCTGAGCGCCACTTGGTTCTGATTAGGGGTGGCTAACGTGTCTAGAAACCAAGAAACAATACACGTAGCCTATGTAGAAGTCCTCCAGGTACGTTTGCTGAACACCCTCAGCCTGTTGGTTACCAAGCCTCCTCCGAGTAGCCGGGTGGACCTTGTCGTTAAATCACTTACCTTAAAGGCCACCGTCACTAAAGAATATCAAAAAGAACACTGACAAAAAGAGCATGCTTTAAACTTCACAAAAAATTAATTACACTTGGCCTTTGCCACACTGGATTAGTTAATGACCCAAAAAGGGGTTTTCAAAATTCACAAAAAAGAATGAACTGACTAACAGGTTTTATTATTTAAAGGAACAAAATGACAGTATACACAAATCGGTACATTAAAAACAAAACACCCCGGAGGTGAGTTTTAAATTTAGTAATACGATATCCTACGTGGAATATGAAAAGGGGGGCCCCACAAAAACCAAAAATATATCTTAAGGGCTAGTTACAAAGACACAAAAAAACCACAATATTATCCAAAAACAAGCGACATAAAAATGGGACGCTAGGAGTAAAGGCCCCTGGTAAACATTAAACTGAGACAGATCATAAGTCCCTTGCGGACGTACGCAAACGTTTTATAAGCACTGACGCACAATAAAATATAAAAATCGCACATTAAGTTAGGCACCAGAGTTTACCTAATTGGTACAATGCAGGGCGCCTACCTGATAGTTTGCAGCATGCAGTCTTAAGTGCAGATGTAGTTTGTTCCTCGTGGAGGGCCTGGTAAAAACGTGCCAGAGGTGTAGCGAAATTCTCCAGAAGAGGCAACAGGTGGAGGCAGAAACTCGAGGGAATTGAAGACAGTCGGCAGCAAACATCAATCAAACGAAGTAACAGCAAAACAACACTATCGCGCGGGGGGCCCTTCCTTTAATTAAACCCGACGTTGACACAGATATGCATTACGCAATGGCTTTTTTCCCGACTTAACAGGGAAAAAAAAGTTAGTTGAGGCTCATCAGATATCGTTTCTCTAATCTAATCGGCAAAAAAGTGCCAAAAAGGTCCTCCCCGGAGACCAACTGTATGAAAAAGAAAATCGGCCAATTTAAACAACGTCCCGAGTTAAATACACTTCCTCTGCTCACTGCGCATTTTTCAACGACACACAAGAATTAATGTTTCACTTCGAAGATTCGGATTTAACTGCACTCGCCATCAACGTGCCCCAGGGGCACTCGAAAGTCTGCACAAAAGTCAAAAAGGATTCACAACTTAATCACCACAAGTTAGCCAAAAGCTCACAAAAAAACAACGCAGCCAAAAAGTTCATTAATGCGTTAACAAAAAGCTCCCCCAACTGCAGCGTCCCACGCCACAGTCGGGGGGCGCGAAATTTCACATACGTCTTGCTCACTCAAATGCTGGGTACAGATTTTTTTTATTTCAAATTGGGACTCTGCGTGAAGAAACACGACGGAAAAGAGTTTAGAACTCCGAAACCACTAATTTTAAATGCCTCATTCCCTAAGGAGTTATCAATTTTTTATTTCCTTCACACAAAAGGCTTGGTCATCAGAGAAGGTTCTAGAAAGAATTTTCTGGCTATACAACGGATCCCAAAAATATTAAGTTACAAGGTCAATCCTGCCGAACTTTAAAACGATAATTTATAAGAGGGACATTAAGCTGTTATTTAAAATAAGTTTCAAGGTTGGGACTCAAAGCGATTTAAGCTGAGGACGTAAACAAAGGATGCCTTATGTTTCCCAAGTTACAAGAAATATGAATTTAGACGGAAGTGACTGCAAATAGATTACATACGGCTCCGAGGAAAATGCTTATTAGTGAGAATTCCAAGGACCGGCGGGCATATTTGAGCTTGAACTGAATGAATTGGCTGCAGCATTTTAAAATTATAATACAGGGGCCGTACCAGAAAAATTTGGGCAGAATATTTTTTAACTAATTTCGTTAATGACAACCTATAGTTGGGACTGATAGCAAAAAATGGCTGAACGAGGTCGAAAATGATCTAACAACCCTCCTAATCCAGCTAAGGGTCACTGGATCAGTGGTTATTAACCTCCATATTTTGGGGAAAAAAACCTTAATCTACCTGCTTACTTTTAGTAGAGCCATTGTTTGGTTTTGTGGTTGGTAGCCGTTTCGTCTACCTGGGCTTGTGGTTTTTTATTTAGATAAATAGAAAACAGTGGAACTCCGAGCCCCCGAGTCGGGACTGATGTACATCGCATAAGAAGCGACCAGCATGGTTCAAGCAGTTTCTCACAACTGTGTTTCTTCTTCCCTATCCTCCTTTCTCTTTGTTAATAAGCATTGTTATCGCCTTGCCTATGACTGGACAGACTCCTGTTGCTGTTTATTCTGCAGTCTGGCCATCTCTTTTAAAGGAAGGTTCTGTCAGAACCGTTACAATCTCATCATTCAGCTTAGGTCCCTCTAAAACCAGACAATTTTTTTGCTGGAGGGTACTTAGAGATTAGATGCCCCTCTGCTGATTTTTGGTCTCACTCTCGCTCGGAAAACCTCCACTGGGTCTAAGAGAGGCAAAACCAAAAAATATGTTTTATTGACACACAGCTAAGTGTGAATTTAGTAACAAAGGTCGTAATGACCGTTTACATGAGCCCTGTGTTAGCTTGACCTCTCTTTCCAAGAGAATAAGCTTAAAGCTTTGCGGGATTTTTCAAAGCAATTCTCACATAAATCAAACCCACAAAAATACAAAAAAACCAGGCTACAACCACCTGTGCTATTCTTTTCCTTACTAAGGAAAAATGTTTTACTGGCACACAAACTAACTGTGTATTTAGTAACAAGCGTCATAATGACCGTTTGCCTGAAACCTGTGTTAGCTTGACATCTCTTTCCAAGAGAGTAGGCTTAGAGGTTTTACTGGGCCTTTCAAGGCAAATCTCCCATAAACCAAAACCACACAAAGAAAAAACAGGCCCACAACCACTTGCGATATCCTTCCCTTACTAAGGAAAATGTTTTACTGGCACACAACTAACTGTGTATTTAGTAAACAAGCGTCATAATGGACCGTTTTGCCTGAAACCTGTGTTAGCTTGACATCTCTTTCCAAGAGAGTAGGCTTAGAGGTTTTACTGGCCTTTCAAGGCAAAATCTCACATAAACCCAAACCACACAAAGAAAAAACAGGCCACAACCACTTGCGATATCCTTCCCTTACTAAGGAAAAATGTTTTATTGGCACACAAACTAACTGTGGCATTTAGTAACAAAAGGTCGTAATGGACCGTTTGCCTGAACTTGGGTTAGCTTGATATCTCTTTTCTAAGAGAGTAAGCTTAGAGTTTTGCTGGCCTTTAAAGGCAATTCTCACATAAAACCAAAACCACACAAAGAAAAAACAGGCCACAACCACTTGCGCTATTCTTACTTTTTCTAAGGAAAGTAGAGTACCTACAGGCGTTCTGGGGACACATTTTGACCTTGAACTTTTTTTCAAGGTCAACGGGGTCCTAGCCGAGGTCAAGGTGGACAGGCCTAGCCTAGGTCCAAGGCCACAGGCCTAGCCTAGGCCAAGGTCCACGAGCGGGGGCGGGGGTCATTGGCCCTCACCTAGGTCACGTGCCACTTCTCGGAATTTTTTTGGACTAAATGTTTTAATTTTGAAATTTTTTACAAGACTTATCAAAAATTTTTCTCAGGCTCGACCGGATGTGGACTCATCGTCTGACAGGACATGTCCATTCTTGCAGGATGTTGTTGAACAATGGCGTCCATTGTTTGAGAAAATCTGCACTAAATTGGGACAATAAAGCCATTGTTGTCTGGAGATTAAAAATGTGCAAAGCTGGTAAATAGAAACAATGACATCCATTGTTTTAAAATCAGCACGATAATTGGGACAATGAAGCCATTGTTGTCTGGAGGGAATTTTTTGCTGACCTCCATTATCAGATAAACAGGATGTTTATTGTCTGCAGCTTTAGACTTGTCCAGGACATGTTTTGAGAAATGTGCAAAGCTGGTAAAAAAATTGAACAAAGGAACCTATTGTTTGAGAAAAAATCTGTACAACCGCTAAATTGAATGCTGCCTTTGTTTGAATTTTTTTTTGCTGATGTATAAAATTATTACAAAATATATATTATGCATCACTGACCAACCTGGAATATTCCTCTTGTCTATCTGTCTAGCTGTCTACCGGTCTACCTGTCCTACCTGTCTAGCTGTCTACCTGTCTAGCTTGTCTACCTGTCTAGCTGTCCTACCTGTCCTAGCTGTCCACCCTGTCTACCCCCCCGGCAGACCCTCGCGCAGGACCTGTGCAAAAAAACCCCCGCGCAATCCCAGCGATCCAGGTTGTTTTTCCACATCGCGGACATCGTTAGCACCCCGCACAACTGGAATAGGTGTCACCCACTATCCCCGTCGCCACCTCAAATTTTGTCTCATTAAAATAGAAATTAAGTTAGGTAATAAAACTTATACATGTAATTTTTAAGATTAAAATAAAAGACTTTTTTATTTTAATATGTGTTTTTATTTCATTAATATATACATCACATTTATCCATACGTGAAGCAAAAACTTTACAAGGAGAGTGGGAGAATAAATATACGCTTAAATATATGCTTTATTTAATTATTATACATATCTTATTTTATACATAAGTGAAGACAGAACTTAACAAAGTGTAAGTATCGATATAGTCTTGAGGTGTTGTTGGAGGCTAGGGACCTGGATCAAGGGGCCGCTTCTCCAACCAACGGCTTCACCATTTTGCGCTTTTCCTCAAGCCATTTAAAAAATATCTGTGTGGTGGTGGTGTAACAACGCTAGGCTAAAAAGATATAAGTTATATGGTTAGTATTTAAATACTCGAACATGTTTATAATGTGCTTGGTGGGACAGTAGCCCCAAGGTAAAGTGTCAGTATAAATACAGTTTTACTATTCGTTTGTCATCATGTGGGTCTAAAACCCTTTTTTTCGTTGTTTTAAAGAAAAATACGTTGTGAGTTTTTGAATCTAATTGTTCTCTGATCGCAAAAATACTGTTTTCGTTATTAAAACAGGCAGTCTTTGTAATTGTCAAATGTAAATTCTATTCAAAGCAGCTCTGGTAATACCTTTAGCTTTCTTTGAAAATTTTAAAATTCTCCATTCTCAGCATCCTGTAATGTTTTTGAAAGCATACAATTTTGCACGTAGACCAACAAATTCGGTAATTATTTTACCACTCATTTCGTCTTTCATTAGACCTATTACTTTTTTTATTAACTTGTGGAAGGTTTATATGGATTGTTCGGAGGATAATCGCTTGTATCAAATTTGTGAATATCTTCTTGTATAAAAATCGTATATATTTGGAAGGCTAAAGTGATATATGAGACTATCAGTGTTTGTGTACAGCAGTTTTTGCTTGATTACCCATCTTCTGTTTAATATAATTATAATGAAAAATCGTATATTAAAAATTTTTGAAATATCTAGGATTGAAAATCCAACGTATATTGGCTTATTAAAAACTATTTCCAACTGATTTAATTCTATAAGTACCAAGTCTTTATCTAAAATAGTACAGCTGTGAAAATTTGGTTTTGATATGTATGCACTGGCTCCGTACCTACCTTCCCATTTTAGAAAAAACTAATTTTATTATTTTGTATTTTTTCTAACATTTTCCATAGTTTTTTCCAAATACAGCATTATTCATAAGTTTATAAAAAATCTTCAAAATTATTTTTTGGCAGCTTGCCTTAATTTTTGTATTTAAAATCTATGTACGGTTTTAAGCCAAGCTGATTGCTTAAATTTTAATATTCTATAGATTTTTACAATTTTCAACCCTAAACTTACAGCTTGCTGCAGATTGCGGTAATGTATTACTTAGTTTTCTTTTTTAAATAATCTGGTTGTCAATTTTGATTGTTTTGGATGTTGGCGGTGTATAATGGTCAGGACATAGAGGCAAAATCTTTTGTGGTGAAAGTACAAATAAATTTTTGAGGATATTCTAAATCGACCTTCATAAATATAGCGTGTTTTCAGAATCTTCCGGAGTATTTAAATGATCAATTTTAGGAATATCTAAATCATTTACGCATTTCAAACCCTCCATACGGTAGATATTCAGACATTCTGGCTCCGTACATGTTATTAATATCTAAATATAATATATACGATTCAAGATCGGCTTCTACGAATTTTTTCACCCATATATATATTATTAGCTTTAGCGTATCGATTCGAACACTGTGCTAACCCTCCTCTAATACTCCTCTCTATGAACAACAGTTGATCTACATCTGTCAACAGCTCAAGTTTAACTTTAGTTGTTTTTTAACATTGCTTGAAAATGCCAATCCTGGTGCCGTGTAAAAAATGTAGAGCATCTAATCCATACGTTTTTCATACAATTTTTCTCTAAAAATTTTCAAAACACATCAGCTAAGAGTAGAAACATCAAACTGTGAGGTACATATCCGCATACTGGCTCAGAGTTTTGCATATTAAAATGTGTTCCAAACACGCAGTGCATGTTCATAATTTTGCATCTGAAAATAGCTGTTTCCATGCAGCTGACTAAAAAAATTGTGTTTTTGTCAGGAAGTCTTTTATCATTCAACTTTTCAAAATTGTCTAGGTAGTCGTATGGAAAAGATACACTTACGTAGTAGTAATTCAAATTCTTCTTGGCTTTTGCAAAAATTTACGTGTAATGATTTTTTTAAATTGTTCGGTAAAATTTAATGGACAATTGTTCTAAACTGCTAGGCATAAATCGAAAACGAATCTAAAAAATCTGAAAATCAATATTTGTACCATCCACATGCTTTGTAAATGATATAAATTTTTTCCTTATTTATAGGCAAACAATTTAATATCTCCCATAATCAGTTTTGCCAATGGTTTTTATAATAAAAATGAGCGTCATAAACACTGAGATTATGAAAGAGAACGGGAATATAATGAGCATCTTTATAGTGTGCAGTACTTGAGGATATCTTTAAGTACAAACCGGAAAAGACCGGGAAGTACTAGTGATGGGTGATATGAAACGCTAGAAACTGGCAAAAAAACAGGGAGATCCAGTAGTTGGAAGATTCGGTGAAGATGTTATAAACGATAATGGACAAAGGACTAATAAGTATATGTGAGAACTATAATATGAAAATACTAAATGGGTTTTTTTAACCATAAAAGACATCCATAAGTATAACATGGCATCAGGATACGAGGCAACTTCGCTCAATTATTGACTATGTCATAATAAAAACAAAAAACTAGATTGAAAACTCACGATGTACGAGTGTTCAGAGGTAAGGAATGCGGCTCGGACCACCATCTAATAAAACGCAAAAATAGAATTTTCCAACTAAAATATGCTACACAGACAAAAAATGACTCCAGAAACACATAACAGACCAAATAAAACGGGATTAAATACAGAATAGACCTACTACAAGATGAAAGCGTACGAGGGACTATATAGAAAACAAGATTGGATGAAAAATTGAACAAACACTCTAAAAACCTAACGTAAACTAAAGATCTCTACGAGCACATACTTCAAGCCATTAGAGAAGCAGCCCAAGAAGCACTTGGAAAAGAAGACACTAATAAAAACGAAAAAGAAGAAAATATCTTATTTTGGAACGACGAACTTGAAAAAACAAAAAAAAACTTAAACAAAAAACTCTACGAAAAAATGGATCACGTCAAAAGCACAAGAGGACAGGACACAGTATAAGCGGGAGCTAGCAAAGTTCAAACGCATGATTTTAGAAGAAAAAAAAACCGAAGCTGGGAAAATAAATGTTTAGAGATAGATATGTACATGGGAGGAACGAGATCATCTGAAGCATGGCAATTCATAAAGAGTGTAAAGGACGAATGGACGTACAAAAAGGTCAATCTGCCCTTAATTAGCATGAAAGACTGGGCGGTGCACTATAGGAACGAGCTTACAGAACAAAGACAAGAATATATGTCACGCTCTCCAACCACCTATCGAGTAGAAAGGACAACCGGTAATTATTACAAAAGAAATTGTACAGAAAGCAGTATTTTTCTATGAAAAATAAAAAAAGCATGCGGCCCAGAAGATATACCGGTCGAATTAATTAAATACGGTTCTGAAAAAATTAATACTAAGATTGACAGAAACTGTTCGAAAGCTATGCAAACGGAGAAACATGTTCCTGACGTTTGGAAGATGGGATGGATAACACCGATCTACAAAAAAAGGCCAAAGAAATAAGTGTGAAAAAACTACAGATGCATAACGGTTACAAGCACATTAAGTCGAATCTATAGCAAAAACGTTTAAAAACACTTTGTAGAACAAGAATACGGGACCCACTGAGATAGAACAGCAGACCGGTTTTTAGAGCAGGACGGTCGTGCGTAGATAATTTATTTTGCCTAACACAATTAATTGAAAAGAAGCTAGCTACAGATAGGGAAACCCACCTGCTATTCGTCGATTTAACCAAAGCATACGACAGTGTACCAATCAATAAAACTATGGCAAAACGCTAGAAAGAACAGCTATAAACACCACAGTAATAAAGGCCATAAAACAACTTTACAAACGGAAAGCAGTTATCAGAAGCATTTGAAGTGACCAAAGGTCTCCGTCAAGGCTGTCCACTTTCGCCTACCTTATTTAAAATTTACCTCAACCATGCCCTTCAAATATGGAGAAATAAATGCCAAGGTATGGGAGTTCCAATAACAAATGAAACATCTTTATACACCCTACATTTTGCTGATGATCAGGTCGTGATAGCTCAAGACAAATACGATCTAGAATACATGAGCAGGAAACTAATTGAAGAATACAATAAGTGGGGATTGAGCGTAAATTACAATAAAACTAACTATCTGTGCGTAGGTGGACCTTTTGAAGACCTAATACTCGACGACGGAACTAAAATAAACACAAAGAAACATTAAAACACATATAACCCTAATACACTTCGAGGAAGCATGCGATAGTGTATCAACATCGAGATTATTGAAAGAGATGCAAAGACTTGACATGGAAGCTAGGTAACTGTATGAAATAAATTCTGCAAGAACAAACAACGGGAAGGAATTTGCCGAAATGGAGAGATAAGGAAAATCGGCTGCCGGCGACACATTCTGTATCTCGGATACCGATTTACCATTGGAGCATATGGAGCATATGAGTCCACGTGTACCAGGGCCTGGACACGCCTAATTTTGCTAGCCAGAACATATGAAATCATATCATAGGCGTAGCAGATTTTCTTCAACTTCTATTTAAATCGAATAAGCAGGGCGTTCCTTACTATACAACGATCATAAAGCGTACGTTATTTGACAATGAAAAATGTATTAGCTTAGTAGAGCCCAATCCCTGACTTTAAATACAGCACTTCTAGACTAATTTGACAGAAACAAAGAACAGCAATGCTAGGTCCATAACAGCACGGCATGCAAGTGACTGAAGGCCCGCGTCTGAGATTCAGTCGCCGCGTTTGAATACACCCAGATTCTTTATCCCGCATACCGAATCTCGGATACGAAATCGCCGTGTGTTCAGGGCCTTATTGACCGCATGTTTTTTGTGCAAGAACTTTACCGTTTTAATATAGTTGTGTCGTTCATCGTTCACTTAGATTTGTTTACCAAGCGGCTCGTCAAATTTAGGGAAGATAAAGGATTGAAAAAATATGCGATTAAATGAAAAACGATAACTAGAAAGGTTGTTCATTTTGGTGAGCTATAACCTGGTTAAAATATCTGCACTCATTTTCATAACACCCTGTATATAATTTTGGCCTCAATCAGTATATTAAACAATAATAATCTACAGAAGCAAATTCTGGAATTGGATGCGGAACTAAGTTTATTATCAATTAACTACATCACATGAATTGGATAGCAGGGGCTGGTGTTACTGGAAGTAGCTGACGATGTTGACCCTAGTAACCGCACTTGTTTTGTTATTTTATTGACAAACAAACTGCCAAATTTGATTAGTCGAGCTTTAATAGCTTCAAAGTTGAGCTTCATGCTGTCATCAGGTACCTACAAAAGAAAGGTTTAACATCTAAAGAAATTCATACAGATATGGTTGGCGTGCTTGGAGATTCTGCTCCTTCCTATCAAGTAGTAAAAAATTTGTCTCCAGTGTTCAAATGTGACAGAACAACCTGCGAACATGCAAAAGGTGCTGCTTGGCCGCATTCTGCGTGTACTCAAGAAAACATTGATCTTGTGAATGACATGATCAGATAAGATCGTCGATTAAAAACAAGACGTGTAGCGGAGATAACAGGCCTTTCAAATGGTACGATTGGAACCATAATAGATGACTATTTAGGGGCTTCATAGGGTCTCAGCAAAATGGGTACCCCGAATGTTAACGCCCGAATAGAAGCGTGTGAGAGTCACTTTTTCAATAGCCAATTTAGCTTTGTTTTCTTGATCGCTTTGTTAAGGTTGATGAAACTTGGGTTCATCACTTATATACCGAGTGAAAACAACAAAGTATGTAGTGGCGTCATCCAGGATCTTCCCCTGTACGCAAATTTCGTGTACAGGCTTCAGCGGGCAAGATAATGGCTACAGTTTTTTGGGATGCCGAAGAAATTTTTCTGGTAGACACTTTTGGAACGTGGCCACACAATCACTGGTCAATATTTTGCAGCATAAGTTACAAAACTTCGTGACTGCATTAAAGAAAAAAGAAGAGGAAAACTCACGCAGTTTTTTTTTTCATTAAGATACCGCCGCAGCTCATAAGAGCCTTATTTCTATAAATGCAATTTATGACGCTGAGTTTGAGGTTATGGAACATCCACCCTACTCCATTGACTTAGCTCCCAGTGATTTTTATTTATTACCAAAGCTAAAAGTGGGTCTTCGGGGAACAAAATTTGAGAGCGATGACGCTGTTATGGCAGCAGTGCAGGACTTCTGTGATCAAGACTCCGATTTTTCAAGAAAGGTGTTGCTGTGCTTGAACATAGGTGGAATAAGTGGCATCCCGTTCAAGGGTATTATGTTGAAAATCGTACGACACTCATTAATGACCAATAGAAAAATTAGTTCACGAGCCATAACCAAGACAACTAAAAAATTTCTTGGAATTTTTTTGTAGGTAGACATTACTTCTTTTTAGGGTTTGTGTCGTTACGATTTTCTTACCGAATCTGCATTCGAGCATTAATTCATATCCGGAAATTATTTTTCGTGCATTTCAACAACGTCCTAATTTGTCCTCGCGTCCCGCTCGGGCAAATTAATACGACATTGTTGGAATGCACTCAAAAAAAATTCCGGAAAGAATTAATGCTCTTGTGAGATTATGTGTGAAAATTGTGTGGTATTCTATGCTAGGGACCATAAATACTGCACATCCCTCGTATATCGAGTTTGATGGCAGAGTGAACGTCTTATGGTGTGGATAAAGAGGCGTTCATCTACTGGAATTGTACTTTGCAAAGCTTATTATTGAAGTGACGTTTTTTTGGTAATTTGCATCTAGTCGAGGTTCGTAGTACTGGGCGGTCAGAGGCTTGTAAATTTTGGAAGAAAGACGTGAATGGCCGTTGCTTCTGGTCAATGTTGACAGTTCTGTTGGAGGATATAGCAGGTGTCTTGTAGTGTTTGCCTGAGAGATCCGTGCGATTCCTGGTGGTCGAGTACATTCACAATAGGATTTGTGTGGACATTAGGAGACTTCTGTGAGTGTACTGGCTGCGATTTGGATTGGTAAAGGAGCATAAATTAGAGTCAGTGAGATCTGCAGCTATTTATAAAAAACTGAAAGTAAAACATAGAAAGAGCAAAATGTAGTAATTATAAAAGCGATTACTTACTATTTTGTTGAATGACCGGTAGTGTAACGAAAAGGTATTTGTGATTGATTTCACACTTGCATAATTTAAGGTGACCGTAGTGACATTCAAATTGTCACATTATTTCGAACTTGGTTTTCATTAGACAAAAAGGATACGAATTTTTCATGAATTAAAACAGTCTTGCTTATGCATGAATCCGACCTGTGTGTTTACTTTCTTTTTACTTCCTTTTACGATAAAGGAAGTATTGGATTCACCCCAAAAATTCAAAATTGAGTTTTCAACAGATCTTTACGTTTTAGAGTCCCCTGATTCCAAAAACCATATTTTTTTTCATTGGTCTGTCTGTCTGTCTGTGTGTCTGTGTGCCTGTAAACAGAATATCTCAAAAACGAAAAGAGGTATGGCATTGAAACTTCATATATAAGTTTTATGTACTATGCAGATGAGACAGCAAGCTTTTGAAGAAAATCGTATAACCGGAAGTAGGTGTTTACTCTTGCGATTTTTCAATTTTTTTAAATTTTTTTAAAAACGGCTCTAACGATTTTTTTCAAACTTTATATTTTTATTACATTTTTAATGTGTATTGATGTGAGATAGGTGATTTTCCAGTTGAATACTTCTAAAATGGGTTTCTTTTGTTTTTTTTTCTATTTTTTTTTATTAACTCCTATTTTAAATACAACACCCGGTATATTATTACATTTTTTAATTTCGCTTAAATTCTAGAAAAAAATTGTCTCGTCAACTAACTCTCTATTTTGTACCGTTTCTGTAGAATTTGCAATTTTTGAAAATTTTTTACAAATGCTTAGAAATTAAAAATCAAATTTTTGCCTATTTTATAAGAGCACTGTAAAAGGAAGTTGTGTGAGTGTATCACACCAGATTTGTCTATAAAGGAAGTATTGGATTCACCCCAAAAATTGGAAATTTAGTTTTCAACAGATCTTCACGTTTTAGAGTCCCCTAAACCCAAAAAACATGGAGGTATGGCGTTGAAACTTCATATTTAAATTTTGTGTATTATCTAGATACGCCAGCAAGCTTTTGAAGAAAATCGCATAACCGGAAGTATGGTGTTTACGCTTGTGATTTTTCAGAATCTTTCGGTTTTTTCAAAAACGGCTTAACGATTTTATTCAAACGTTACATTTTTATTACATTTTGAATGTGTATTGATGTCAAATATTCAAGTCAAATACCTCTAAAATGGAGGTCTTTTGTTTTGTTTCCTGTTTTTTTATTAACTCCTATTTTAAATAAAACACCCGGTATATTATTACATTTTTGAATTCAGCTTAAAATTCTAGAGAAAATTTGTATCTTGAACTAACGCTCTATTTTGTACGGCTCCTGTAGAAATTGCAATTTTTGAAACTTTTTGACAAATGCTTAAAAATTAAAAATCAATGTTTTGGCTAATTCTAAGATCACTGTAAAAGGAAGTTGTGTGCGTGTATTACACCAGATTTTTTTTAAGAGTAAATGTTTCTACCTGAGCTAGTTATATTATTTAAGAACATTGATAATTCATAATTTGTAAAAGAGTAAATGAGTTACTTAAATTCAATTTCAAAAGAGAATTGATTAAAAATAAACTACAGCTTAAGAAAATCAAACGTAATTGTTATAACATCAAACCACTTATAAATATAAATACCATTGCATTATAGTCAATTATAACAATATATAATTATATACACGGAATGTCAATTTTTTATTAGTAGTACAAGTTGCTTTTCACATTCGTGAGCAATAAGTACCATTCCATGCTTGTTGTAGATTGTATCATAGATGTTTACAAGCAGTAATATTATATTAACGATGAATTCTAAATTTTCATTTGGTTCCGCTATCGCGCTATTAATAAATTTAGAATAATTTATCACTGGAAAATTTAGGCTTTTCCGTTATAGTTCTTTCTTGATCGAGTTTCTTATACAGATATCTGTATTTTAAATATTGTCGTCAAAAATTAGGCAAAATAATTTATTACAATCTAGATTTATAGAATTTTTGGTTTGGACCCTGAGAGGACGATACAGTGAGTTGTGTGACGACTCTGTGAAATGTTGATAAATAATTATTCAAACTGCTGCTTCTGCTAGCGTTTGTTAGTACAAATAGACATCAATCTTTCAAAAATATAATAGTAATAATCTATTCAGAATTTCTCTGGAATGATACTAATGTAGAAATAATTAAATTTGTTTTTCTAATGCTGAGCGTAATTTATTAGAGGGTAGTTAAATAACAATACAAACCTTCAGAAACATATTGGTTTTGTAAATATTGCCTAATTCATCGTAGTGTTTCGCAGTTTACTTATTGTCGCAAGAACTAATCAAACCAGTGAGAAAAATGTTCTTTCTTTAAAATGGTTAGATGAAAATATTTTACTACGTTTCCAACCTCGTATAAAAACTATAGTTAATTTAATGAGATTTGGGTGATTATTGAGGGAAAGTTCTCCTACTAATCCCCTTTCAAAACTTTTTAGCTACTTGGAGTATATGGCGTGACTTAACAAATTACAAATTCGGTCCGTGCCAGCACTTCGTCCGCCGGGGCACAGATTGATTAAAGAGGTAAACTCGATAAATCACAGTACAACAACAGCACAACGAATCTCTTCCCGATTGTACCTAATTTAAAGCTAATTTAGCAAACCGAAAATAGCCTTTGCTGTTCAGCGTGTTGCTAAACAATCGAATTTCTTTTTCATTTTTAACGTTAAAGGATTACCGTAAAGCTTGGTGTGCCTGTGCTTCTTTGATATAGATCAAATAACAAAATCGTGTACTAATTGATGCAGAAATACGGGTATACGTTAACCGCTGTGTATGAAGCAGATGGAAAATTTCTTATAGGAGTAATTTTCAATTAGCTAAAATTAAATTTTCTTTGTAATTTGGCATGTATTGGTTTTATTTTGTAGTGCTGTTTGTTGTTCATAGTCAAAATAATAATTATGAGTCTAGCTTTTTAGGATTGTATAGGTATCAACAGTCGGTTTTGTTAAGTTTGCATTTCTGTATCGTATACTTTCTAAAGCATCTTAATTTTTCTAATATTTCAATATTTTACGACTAAACCTATCTGTAGTTGCCATATTAATCTATAATCGCATAAATTGAACAAATATCTAGTTAGACGTTGAAATACATATCAATCTACGTCATTCCCTTACATGTATGAAACCATGCATGAAGATTTTACTTAAAGTTTTATTAACCAATTAAGCTTTTCATTTACATAGTTTTAGAAAAAAACTCTGTAAAAGATTAATAATGTACCTAGAAAATATTTTCTTAAACTCTTGTTACATACTTAACAAACTGGTAGGAATCAATAACGTACGAACATTAATTCAGGAATATTGCTTGAGTAGAAAGTTATTTCTATATGTACTAAAATTTTTGTACTTGTTTCGCATAGATTTAAATAATGAGATATAAGTAAAAATGGAAGTGTAATTTTATTTATCTTTGTCAAATGTAAAATACATGGGTGGCTGCCATAAAATATTATCTTCATAATAATATCGCAAGTTGGTTTGGGGTGGGTTTCAAGTTTCTATACAAAAATCTGTCAAAGACTTTACTCAGAACTTCCAAGTGGACGTTGTGACACTAAATAATTTTTAAAAAATCAAAGGAAAATGGGGGTTAAGCAATTTCACGTTCGTAATAATACTGAAACAATAAAAGAAATCACTTAAACATGTGAATGAAATTAATTTCAAATAAAAAAATACCGGCTATAGGATTCCATCTAGAATTTCTGCAAACGCGAATTTATACCGGCCGCTTCATCAACGGGCCATCGAAGACTTCTCCCGGCTTTTCGATGTGCCACTCTATTTAACAGAACTGACTTGTTCAAACTTTTTGATTCCTTTACGACATTACCTTGTATCTGTTGCGCCCTGTTTTCGGCAAGTGTAAAGCTTGACCTATGTGCAAATTGTTGCTTTTATTTATTTCTCAGTTAACACAAAATAAATAAAATTTTATTTATTTAAGGTGCTAGCTTTGTATTTGTCCGAATTTCTTCTCGTTTTTATAACAAGTAGGTATATAACCTGCATGCGAGATATCGTCTTCCCCAATAAATAGTTTTTGATTTACGGCACTAACCGGCAGGCAGACAGATAGACAGGCAGACGGAATTGAGGAAACTTGTTTTTCGTTATCTAGATCTAACGCTACAGGAATTTTAATCCAGTTTTATTAGCACTTTTAAATTCTGCCCATTACTTGGTAGCTCTAATAAGCCAGGTTCGATTTAAATATTCACTTTGGCTGATTTAGAGAAGACAGTTTAACTGAAATAACATTTATTAACAACTATGTACAATACAAGTTCTAAAATAGATAAGTATGTAATTATGTACAAAGAATGAACAAAAGTGCGGTTTGTTGTATGGGAAATCCGCGTAGCATACCTGTTCGCTTGGTCCGGACTTGTTGAGGGCCACTGGAACTTAGTAGGGAATTTCACCAGCGTTGGTATCTCTGTGAAACCAAAAGAATTATTTGGTTATCAGTTGTAGATGAACATAAACAATAAGAAACCGCAGTTGGTGTAATTAAGGAGATCAAATAATTATTTGAAATCATTACCACACGTGCAAGTACAAGCGTCTCTCCGTGTCCAGCTGTGGTGTGTTGATATGTGATGGCAATGGAATGCTGATACGGATCAACCTTGAACCAGACGAATTCCAAAGTCAATTAAGCTATGTGGCTTTTACCGGGAAAATTGCCTGTGACGTTCGACGACTTTGTAGTTCGTGAATTTTTACGGCGATCTCGGGGAGAATACATTTGAAGGGGTTTTGCTGCAACAGTCGGCAGAGTTTTTGCTTTACAATTTGAATGGCGTGTATTGGTTTTATCCCGAGTTTCGGGTGAGTACCAAACTGCTCTAAAAGATTACAGGGGTTCATTTCTATTTAGGGAAGTAGCTTTACTAATAAGGGTTGACAGAGCGATCTCAGGAAGTAGCTGTCGGGAACATCGGTCGAGCTTCCTTAGGAAAGATTTACCTTGGTGGCTCAACCGGGCCTGAAGCAAGGCTTCCTTAGATGAAAGCTGAGATTAAGGTCGATAAATCGAAGTTTGCTGTCTCTTATTCATCCGATTAAATCTTCTTTTATCGCTTGCTATTACGTTCTCTGTCACAAACTTCAAGTGGGGGTGCGCATGGGCGAGTTGTCGTGGCGGTCACGCACAGCTGTGAATTTACAACTCCGGGCGCTTGAAACGTGAAAACGTGAAGTTTAAGCGCTTTTCACGGTAAATCATGATTAATTAGCTCTTAAACAGGAGCGAGACGTTATATGGAAACCCCAAAAAGTACAGGTCTGAAGAAATCTCGCAAGGCGACGTTTTTGTGATTACAATACTTTCTTCGTCTTTTAGACGAGTGAACTAAATAGGCACGTTCTTTATATGTAGCAGATACTACAGACATTTAAACTGCTAGTGAGGTCGTGGGTAAAAAAGTCAAACATTTTCTGAAAGCGCCAGGTCAAAAAAAAAGAGATATTTCCTAAATGGCAAGTAACTGTCCAGGTAGACTGCTTGGACGCCAAAATTCTTACTAACACGTAAAACTCATAAAACCTGTGTTTTTCATATATACTGCTTGAGGATTTTGCGGTTACTTGAATTATCCTTCTTAAAAAAGAATTTCGGCTTACACCGCGTAGTATTTGTAGATGAACACCCAACATTTTTTCGCTTAATGTGACTTCGAGCAAGACACCGCGCGAAGACCATGCTCTTTGGTGCCTCGTGTTGTTTGAGTACCTTGAGAATTGGAATACTTGGGCAGATTTGGCCTTGTTGCTGTTTGTGCATCCATATTAACTAACGTTTTGCAAGACCTTGCAGCTTGCATCATTAGAGTGAAAGTCGCACTAAGAACTGAAGGTTTGTGTGGAGCTATTTATAGTCCTCTGTGTCAAGCGCGCAGAGTGACTTAACGCTGATTCGTCGTTCGAGTGGAGCGTGGCCGTATGACGCACAGTTGTTGTAATGATTTAGATCGTGTATCACAGAGCTCCACATTTTACTGAGCTTAAAACCATCTTCCCTGTTTATATTATTTGGACGTGTTTCTATTTTTATGGCTTCACGTATCATGCGCTGGAGGTAGTGAGGTATTGTAGCAAAGTACCCTGGAGTGCTCAAATTTTAAAGTGTGCTCATGTTTAAGAAAAATAAGACCAAACAGATGCAGGGTTGATGTTGTGAAATAGACATAAGTGGGCAACACGAAGCGTGTTTTATGTAATCTATCCGCGAGGATCAATGCGGGGTGGTCCTGAGTAGCCGCGTGCACCAGACGAACGGCTTTGAAATCGCACTGAAGTTCAAATCACAGCATCGGTAATATTTCGTTTTAATTTATGGATTGATGTTATTCGCATTACCAAGTGTTTCCATTTATTGCTTTAGTGTTATTAGGAACATCAAGATATTTTTATCTCTAGTTTTCTTTGATCTTTAAAATTGTTTCATGTCACAACGTCCACCTGCGAAGGAAGTGAGACCCTTTGCAGATTGTTTGAATTCTCTTCCCAACCAGTAGAATGCAATCTAAGATCGGATACCACCAAGCTTTGAACACGATACCCAACGGTCTTGGGATTTCAAAGGCTGGTGCGCTATGGCCTTACTCTCCCATGTAAAGTACATTTTTTTTCTATAACAATTTTCAAGGTCAACTTTCTAGGGGATAAGTTGCATTCCTGCAGTGTCCCTAGTTTTAATAATGTTGGTACATAGATTTTTAGTTATTTTTTTTTCACTAAAAAAATAATTGTCATTTTGACAGATATGTCATAATTTAATATCGCTTGCTTCATTTTTGCATTTAAAATATTTCTTGGTTTTCTTTTTTTATCCGATTTTATTGATGATGATGATGATTCCACGTTAAAAAAAGAAATGTATCAAGAGTTCAAATTAAGAAACTTTGACATTAACAATCGACACATAACCATAATTTTGGAAAAGTTCTAGCAACACGAGGTATAAAAATTTCTTAGCGTTTTAATCACATATTTACCAACATTGTAACACTTTAACAGTTATTATACGAGCCCTAACCACTATATATTCGGACGATATATGAGGTTAACATGAATCAGTAGCAATAAAATTATACATGGTTCATATTGGATTGTGACTCTATTTTTTAAAAGACTATGTTCATATAAAACTTTTTTTATGAAGTAAACATATAAACTACTTACATAAGATTTATTTTTATATTAGTTTTGAATATCTAACAAAAAATGAGAATTAAATTATTCCAACGGTTAACAATTAATATTGAGTTACATCGCCTTTAGCTTTAATTACTGCCTTAATTCTTAAAGGCATGGTCGATATAAGCTTCTGGCACTCTTCAATGCCAAATAAATCCCAAATCTCTTGTATTTTAGAGCACAGTTGTGGAACAGTGCGTTGAGGGTCGTTCCTCAAACTCTGTTTCATTTTGTGCCACACTGTCTCTATTATATTGAGATCGGGACTGCTTGAGGGCCAATCCAGTACGACAATCTTATTATGTGTAAACCATTCTTTAGTTGATTTGGCTGTATGGGAAGATGCACCGTCTTGTTGAAATACAAGATCGTCAATGTGCATCTTCTGTATACTGGGTAATAAGAAATTAGATAGGATACTCTGATACTTTTGTGCGTTAACAATTCCGTTTATAAAGTGCAATATTCCTAGACCCTTTGCTGACATACAGCCCCAAACCATAACTCCATGTGGAAACTTCACAGTCCGCTTTAAGCAGTCCTTATGGAATGCCTCAGACTTAGTTCTTATAACACGGCTCCTGCAATCTCCCACACTCACGTCAAATTTGGATTCGTCGCTAAAAACAACTTTGCTCCAATCATCCACCGTCCAAAACTCTCTTTCTTTGGCCCACGCAAATCGTCTCTTTTTCTGTTTGTCAGTTAACAGTGGCTTTTCTTTAGCCTACAATGAAGATAGTTTATTTCTTAATTTCTAGGATAATTCATTAATAACAAACCTTATAAAATCCGAGACCAGATCGGTGAATCCACGTCCGACAACATTCTCGGCCAACATTTAAGCCAGTATCATTGTTCCAAGCAGCTGTTATTTCTCGTAATGTTGATCTTCGAGCGTGTTTGCAGATTTTTACTAAAAGTCGCTGGCTTCTCAAAGTTACCAAACGTGGTCGGCCCGTACTTTTTCCGCGAACATGAAAATTGCCGGTTTCCTGATATTTTTTCACAACTTCTCCAACCGTAGATTTTGACATACACAGTTCTCCAGCAATTGCAGACATAGATTTGCCTTCATTACGTTTTTTAATAATTATTTCTCGCAGTTTTAAGGGCGTTGCTACACCACGACCCATATTGCTACTAGAAATGTCAATAAACAACAATGCCTTGTTGATCTGATTGTCTTTTGTTAACAGCGTGCATTTAAAAAGGCCTTCTATGAAATTACTTGATATTCGCAGCATTTTTAATAATCGTCCGAATATTAAGTGGTCAGTAAATAAATGAATTTAAACGCTTCTGCTTGTGCGATTATAACAAATATTATATAAAAATCAAACTAATTACTGCAAACACATATGGATATATGTATCTTTAAAAAATATTATTGCAAATAAACATTGATGAAATTATATCAGTGATGTCACAATATTTATTAAAAAACCGTCATCGTCCGAATATATAGTGGTTAGGGCTCGTAGAACAAAAAACGTACTTTAGCTGACCTGCCTCGCTACAAGTTAATGCCAGATATCAGCTTCCATGCGGCCACTCGACCCCTTTTGTTGGAGATAGTATCCGACTTTAATATTTTTAAATCATTTTAAATTCATATTTTATATTCTTAGTGCCTAATTTATTGAATACTCGATAAGGCTTACAAATAAATATAAAATCGAAAGGAATGGTTACATTCATATATATATTACTTACTACATTGATAGCGGCTATGAGTTGGGGAGTTACGAAGGAAGTGAGACAGACAACCAACTCTTAAATGTATATGGTGAGCTGTGCGCAAGCGTGTTGGCGTCGTCTGCGCCGTGGGGAAGTTGTCAAGTTTAAAATTCGCTTCTAAAGGCGGAGTTCGAATTCTCACGCATGCGCACGAGACGCGTTATACTCAGAGTGAGACTATGTCGGCGCCGTAACGTTTTCGGCCGGTTCTAGGCCCTTCTAGCAATATATTTATACCTAATACATATATGGTTGCATTCGATTTTTTCTTCACTAAAACAAAATTTTGATATAAGCTTAAACCGTTGATTTCTGTAGCAACAAAAATGTATTTATTTATTTTTCGTTGACCGCTTGTTAATTTCAATATTAATGAATTATTTTTCCTAAAAAAGGATGGATTAATAGACGTCATTAATACACTGTTTTTTATTAATACACTCTTTTTCATTAATTAACTGTTTTTTCAAAAAGGATGGATTAATAGATCTCTTAATACACTGTTTTTGATTAATACACTCTTTTTCATTAATTAACTGTTTTTGTGATTTTGACGTTTTGATGATATTTTGCATGGAGGTTTGTTGTATTAATCAAATTTTTCGCCACAAAAAAAGATTTTGCGGTCAACGAAAAAATTTTGTAATCAACTCGTTTGTTAATGGGCGATTAATAATCTCAACTATTAAAAGCACTCACTCGCTATCTCTCGTTCGTGCTTTAAACAGTTTCGATTATTAATCGCCATCATTAACACACTTGTTGGTTAAATAACTATTAATGCCAGCTATGGTTTTAGGTATAACTGAAAATATTCTCTGGAGTACTCTAAATCACAAGAAAATGTTTTACATATAATCATTCTCTCTAATAAGCAATTTCATGGGTTCACTATTATTTTCATATAACTGTTAATGTAAAAGTAACACATTTATTGACCGTAATTTTAATTAAATACAATCAACAAAAGTTATGTCGAATATTACTAATCTATTACTAATCAACTAAGAGTTGGGACCAACTCTGAAAATTCAATGTTTGTTTCGTCGGTCTGGGAGACATGCTCTAGTTCACAGCTGTGTCGACATTTGCAGTAATTATAGTCATAAATATTTAAGAACAGGGTCATATTTCAGATTTGCCGAATACATCCAATGTATTAAATTAGACTAATAGTTACAATTCAATTTAAATCCCGTTATCGGATACAGAGCGGATTTAAAAGTTAAATAAAGAAATTTCCTGGTGAAGTCCAAAATGATATTTTTAACACTTATTAAGCCACTATTCGACTGAAGGTAGTTAAAAGCTCACTGGAATCTACAGAAATAACAATAGTAATATTTCTATTCGTTGGGAGTTACACGAACTACATATATTGACTCGAACCAGCTGAAAGTTTCCTCAAGCGCATTTTAAAAATTCAGTTGGTTTAGTTGGAACAGAGTTTTCTATTTTTAGTTTCCCAGATGAGTGTGTCTACTTCAGATACCCTTCAAATCTAAAATTGGAAAGACGGTAGATTTCAGATAACCGATATAGGCCGAAATAGTGTTCGAGGATCAATTAAAGCTATCCACTACTTTTCGTTTAATGAACAGATATATTTGAATACAATATTGATATTGGTAAGCCGGCTGTACCCATTTCTATTTCATTAGAAATTAAACATTTGAATTTTCAAGTGTTTTATTTGGTAACTCGCAAAAATGATTTTTGAGCAGTTAGGCTATCCCAGTAATTATATTACTGAATCTGTTCGTTAAATTGGTATAATTATGTATACCTACCACAAACGACGTTGATGATTTTATTATATTTTTCTTTTTTTAAACATTTTTCTTGTGGCTAACCGCATTTTTTACTTATGTGCAACCTGCCGAAATATTGCTTTCGACACCGATCATTTTTTCAAATTTACAATTTCTGTTGTAATCTCTCAAGCAATTATGGCGATTCCAAAGCTTCTAGGGGAGATCGGTCGCTAAAGGTAATAAACGTTAAACGATCGCGCAATTACTGGGTCAGAATGCAGCATGGCCACCGACTGCCAAGTCTGAAGTTGCAAGTTCGAATCTCGACCCAGGCAATTTTTTTTAAATGCTGTAGAAAGATGCCGATGCACATTTTTATTCCATGTCATCTGTAAGTCTAAAATGCCACATTATCAGCTCTTTTTACCTCATCCGCGCACTCGGCTAACGGGATTGGTAAATCGCCAACTGTAATCTACAGGGTGTAGAAATGCTTTACGCACCATAAGGATTTCAATGGTAATTTCTTCATATGAAAATATTTGCTTCCCTAATTATTTTAGAGCCAACTTGTATGGAAGTTTTTTGTAGAGAAAAAAATTCTGTATCCATTTATGCCAGCATTTGTCATTTTACATTTCGGAAAACCGAAAATTTAAAGAAAAAAATTACCATTTTTAGACAAATCAGTGGTGCCTTGCATCTGTCAAATGTAACGGCAACCAAATAAACAGCAAACTAATTTGTTAATGCTTTGAGATGATTTAGCAATTTCAAGGCACCGCTGATTTTTCTAAAAATGGTATCTTATTTCTTTAAATTTTCGGTTTTTCGAAATGTAAAATGACAAGTTCTGGCTTAAATGGATACAGAATTTTTTTCTCTACAAAAAACTTCAATACAAGTTTGCTCTAAAATAATTAGGGAAGCAAATATTTTCATATGAAGAAATTACCATTAAAATCCCTATGGTGCGTAAAGCATTTCTACACCCTGTATATATATATATATATATAAAACTGAAAGTCCTGACTCACTCATTCACTCACTCATCAACGCCCAGCCCAAACCCTTGGACCTAGAAAGCTGAAATTTTGCACAGAGGTTCCCTTTATGATGTATACAAGGAATAAGGATAATTCGAAATTCAACCCCTAAAAGGGTAAAATGGGGGTTCCAATTTGGTATGGAAAAATAATATTAAATCAACGTTTCGACTTGAAACTTCGTAGGAGTACTCCTAAAAACAAATAAGCAAACACGTATTTCGTGATTTTCCGAAAATCAACCCCTTAGGGGGTGAAATGGGGTAAATAAGCTTAAAATACGATACGGGAGGTTTTTGGGACGTTGATTGAGAAAATGGCATTTATTTTTAAATCCAGGACGGTGGACCTAGCATAAGGGAAGGAAAGGAACGGAACGGGACTGGACGGTACTGGACTGGACTGGACGGGAACGGACGGGACGGGGCGAGACGGGAAGGGGCGGGACGGGACGAAAAGGATGAGATGGAAGGGGAGGGGACGGGACGGTACGGGAGGGAACGGGACGGGACGAGACGGGACGAGATGGGACGGGTCGGGAAGGGACGGGATGGGACGGAACGAGACGGGGCGGGACTGGACGTTAAGGGAAGGGACGGGACGGAAAGGGAGGAGAAGGGACGGAGCGGGACGGAACGGGACGGGACGGAAAGGGAAGCGTTGGGTTGGAAGGAGAGGGGACGGGACGGGACGGAATGGGACGGTACGGAAACGGGGACGGAGAAAGGGACGGGGATGGAGACGGGGATAGGATGGGATGGGATGGGATGACAGAAAATAATTAGTCATTATTTAATACACAAATAACGAACCTCGCGCGAACGAAGTCGCGGGTAACAGCTAGTACTTACATACTATTACTGTAAAGGAATATCACGAGGATAGGCTGATAAGTTGTGTGAATCTAAATAAAGGAAAGAAGTGAAAATAAAATTATAGTATATTATTATATGATCGATTATGACAGCCATTATTCACGAAGATGACATTTGCGCCACAGTGAATAATGGCCATAATCGCGAATGTAATACGATATTTTATCTACTCCTATGCAATAGGAGTTTTGTGTTCATATTTCCAAATTATGACATTTGTGACAGCTGTTAAGTAATTTAATAAGAAGAATGAATTTGTGATAGGCTACAACCTATTGAATAATGAAAATATAATTTTCTGATTGATTGCAACTTGCAAACTATTGAATTATGAAAATAAAATTTCATGATTGGCTGCAAACCGTGAATTATGAATCATAATCCATGGCCATTATACAGTAGGGGTAGATATCCGGTTTTATTTTTCAATTAATCACATCGTTTAATTATAAATATACTTCTTTAAAACAATTTTTTTTGCTCTGCAAAATATGCCTCTGTAGCTATTTTGAGCACATCGTCGTCCAGAAACTTCCTTCCCCGAGGTGGCTTTGCAAATTTGGGAAAAGCTAGTAATCAGAGTCCTCGAGTCCGGGATGGCTGGATATGCAAGTTAGCTAGCGTGGGCAGTAGAACACACCATTTCCGAGTAGTAAAATAGCTATAGTTGTCCCCACTTTTTTTTTATTAATTCACTGATTAATTTAGTTGGTTCGCGGATTAAATTGATAATCAAACCCTGAGGGCACAATTTTTTGTTTTAATTGATCTAATTAAATTGATTATTCAACACTATAATGAACAAACCAATGAAATTGTTCAATTTGTCAGAAACGGCCAATCAAACCTGACTGTCTTTGAAAACTCACACAATGATTTCAATTTAGTGCGTAGCCTTTGAGTGACATTTCTAAACACTCATAATAATCGTGTTGAAAGCTCCAGTATTGAATTAATAGTGGAAAACGTTAAAAATGTGTGCTGTCGAACATGGTAAAAGACATCTACCCATATTGTTGAATAATCTTTCCAAATACCACTTAAGGCAAAATTGTTTAAGAGAATTTTTTTCGTCAAAATGCAAATTATTGCAAATTTCTCTCAACAAAAACTGCTCAAATTCCACTCGACCTGCGGTCTCCCGGAATTTTTAAAGCAGTTTTGGGTTCGAGAAATTTAAACGCAGTTATTTGCATGCGAACGAAAAAATTCTCAAAAAAATTTACCTTTTGTGGTATTACCCTTGATAATCAAACCGGAGGGCAAAGTTACACTTTGGGAGCCATTTTGTTTTTAGTTGACCTAATTAAATTGGCAATCAAACCCTGCTGCTGTCATTTTGTTTCTAATTGACCTAATTAAATTGATGTTATTAATTGACCTTGACAATCAATCCCTGCGGGCGTCATTTTGGTTTAATTGGCCTAACTAAATTGATAATAAAATTCTGCCATCATAATTTGTTTGTTTTTAATTGATCTAATTAAATTTATAATTAACCCCCCGCGGATTTAATTGGTCTAATTAAATTGCACATATGATAGCTATCCACATACGAAGTTTGATTTGATCCCTGTAATTAAGCGTCGGCCATATTTGTTGCTATCTCTCTCCCACGAGCACGTCCGTCTTCGTAGAGCACATGACATTTCACATTCTCCCACTAGGTTGTAGCTCCCTCGTCCGCGTGGTGAATTTTATTTTCTTTACAAAATGTGTGTCCTGGTCTGGGTTTGAACCAGGTATCTCTATAAAGTATGGTAAGGCGGGTTGCTATAGGCAACTTGCGTACCTCTTCAGCCAGAAAAGGGAGTTATAGGATAGATGAGAGAAAGGAGAGGTGGAAAATGGAAGAAACGAAAGGTGGAAAAATACTGCCCCAGCAGTTGGCTCCGAGAAAGTACTCTGTTGAATCAGAAAAACCACCTAAAAACCTGAATCACAGCAGACGGTGTCGGGAATCGAACCTATCAACTCCCGAATGCTACGTGGGCGTGCTAACCACTAAAATAGAGAGTTCGGTACCTCTGTATTAGCAGTGTCAGTATTTCAACAACTAAGCTAGCCATTGAGGTTGTTTTGAAACACTAATATGTTGTCTTTATTATCATTCGTTGAACCTTTAGTAGTAGCATAATTATAATTTTATTCAATGTAATTTTTATTCTGTAATTTAAATCCAAATTTAAATCTTGTATTTCTTTTTTCGAAAGGGTAGTTAGATATGTCCAACAGTTGGAATTGTATAACATGATTAAATTCGAATGCTAAAATAAATAAAATATACAACAAAAGTCCAGGGGTTAACAAACAAATTAGTAACCATATTATCGACTTTATCAATTGCCCTGATATACAGAAGCGTTTCAAGTTGAATTAGAGTGGATACTGACAAAATTATAAGACATTTATGTAAAAGGTATCGAAAAAAGCAAGTGCTAGTTTGTAGGTAAAGTTTGTTATAGATTTTATTCGAGGAAAAGAGAGATTTTGTAACATTTTTCTAATCTTGTATGTATTTCTTATAACATTCGTTTTGAATTTTTCTTCTTTTTGATGCAAAAATACTTATTAATATTTACATTTTCAGTAGGCATTTCAAAATACCCAACACCAAAAGTTATGCATTATGGATGTCACAAAGAAGTTTAGTCATAAACTTTGAAGAGTTTCAAATTGAATTAGAGTGGATACTGACAAAATTGAAAGACATTTATGTAAAAGGTATTGAAAAAAGCAAGTGCTACTTAGTTTTAGTTTGTAGGTAAATTATGTTATACATTTTATTCGAGGAAAAAAGCACAACATTTGGTGTTGGTTATTTTGAAATGCCTACTGAAAATGTAAATATTAATAAGTTTTTCTGGATCAAAAATGAGAAAAATTAAAAGCGAATGTTATAAGAAATACAAGATCCGAAAAATTCTACAAATCTTTTTTTTCCGAATAAAATCTATAACAAACTTTACCTACAAACTAGCGCTTGCCGTTTTCAATACATTTTACATAAATGTCTTCGACTTTTGTCAGTATCCACTCTAATTCAATCTGAAACGTTTCATAATTTATGCAGCCACTATCCCAATTAAGCCCATGCGCGTTTATTTCCATATAAAATGCTTGGCGTCTTCGATTTGAAATAACCGGGCACGTGGAAAAGAGGTTTACGTAAAAAATAGCCTATATTAACAGCATCGTTGGAGCAAATGTTTCTAAGATGATATTAATTTTTACATAACAGGTCGCAAAATGTGTGAAAATTATGAAACTCTTATAAGAAACGCCTTTTATCAAAATTTTTGGAAAGTTAACATAATATTTGAATAAAAACACGAAATTTCGTTAAATTATATTGCTGTACTAAGAAATAATTGCGAACTGCTATGCAATTATACCTAGATTTTTAAAACTAAATAACCTATTATTTCTGTTTACATAGTGTTTGTGAAAAAACACGAAATTTCTTAAAGTATATTGCTGTACTACGAAATGGTTGTGAGGTGCTATACAATTATACCGAGATTTTTTAAAACTAAATAGACTTATTATTTCTGTTTACATAATTTTGTTGAATTTTTAGAAAAAACTTCAAAACTTAAAATTTGATCGTTCTAATTCTGCTTTTCTAAATGAAGAGTACTTTTATTTTGAGTTTGTTAAGCAGATAAAGAGTTATTGATTTGTAAATTAGCTATTAATTAAACTTGAACTTAGAAATTACGAATGTCCAGTTGTAATTAAAATTATTTTGATAAAATCCATTACGTTAATAAGGTTGCCGTGACGAACAGTTTATTTGTAAAAATATATATGTGGCCATTTATATCTGCCAAATAATATTCTCAGGTATAGATTTTGTAACATCTAGTAAATAAGACGGCAGTTAGTTTAATTACATTTCTTTATTAAAATATTGTCATCGTATTAACAAATGTACATGCTTATAGTGATAAAAATATATGTTCCTAATATATATTTTTTTAAATTTTATTACAAAATTAAATAACGTTAAATAAGTTTATTTTGATATAAAATTTTGTTTAAAATATATACTACATATAATCTTAAAACTAAAATTTGTTTTGTAAAACGATTTGTGATTTCAGCACATACTACTATCGATGTATTAAACTTCATTACAAACTAAATGAGTGTTGTACAAGCTCGGGCAATCTAACACAAATACATTATTCTAACATATTCAAGAATTTGCTGGAAATAAATTCATACTTAAGCAACCTACTTTAGAAGGCTCACATAACTCTCAGCTGCGATACGGGTATAATAAATGTGGGATTTTTGTTTACTTCACTTTCGTATAAAGGTTTTAGGTTAACACTAAGAAAGAAGTATGGGCGCCAAGGACTTTATTGAATTGTAATTTTTCTATAATATATACATATCCAATCTTGTAATTTATGGGTTAAGTTATTTAATTAACTATGAGTTAATAGAAAAAGGTTTATTTACTATTGCAATTGGTGATGCATCTCTCACGGCACTTGCAAAAGTTAAGCACCAGTCTGCTCGGTCAGAACTTGGATGGGTGACCAGCTGGAGAGCGGGCGTAGTGTTCTAGCCAGACAGGCTCCACTACCCCAAGTACCTCCGCCGAATTTAAAATGCACACACCCTCAGCGGCTCGGTGCGCCCGGCACCCCGACACTGTAACGGTATAAGGGGTTACAGATTATGTATGTATGTAAAAATGGGTTTTCTTCCTTTTTCTGAAATTCTGGGCATACAGGTAAGATAAATTTAAAGAGCCTTTTGTACGCTCTTAACCTATTTCTGTTCGCGAATACTGGTTGTTAAATGTTTTACTCAATTCAAATTTCTAAGGTATAAGAAATGCCCATTATTTTACACATATATGCAGTATAACATTAAACCCTAATTGACATTTATAAAATGTAACCTGTGGTGATTTACTTGGTTTTTTTAATATTTCGTCTGAAAAGATAATCAAATTTTCTTATTACATTCTTAGGAAGTTATTTACGGTAGATTAAATTTCATATGTTCATTTAGACTTGTAATTTTGACATTTTTCTGGTTGTTACTTAACCGCAGAGTTTCATACAATTCTCTGCGCTTTAGGACTGCTAACAAAAAAAAGTTAATCTCATGCAGCCAGGAACTGCTGCTTTGCTTATCGAGTTGAACTCCCGGTTAACAGGAAATATTTTCGTCGCCGGACTAATAAAGCGGGTTTAGGGGTGAGGAATTCTTCACGATATTTAGTGCTGGTTTAATATTGTCGTCTACTTCAAATTAGGCACTCAAAAGGCTTCGCCGAGACTCCGTGTGACCTTATCCAACCGAATCACTGTGTTTAGTGTTCAAGGACAATAAAGAATTGCAGGTGTCCAAGATAAATAAAATGGCACCTATTCGTGGTGATTTAAAAAGTATTGTCTGACGTTCCCGACAAGCTTTTATTTCTGATATATACCGGATGACAACCAGACCAGGACCATGCTTCTATCTTCTTTACTCATGAACGAATTTGAATAAAATCAGACAGATATAGGCAAAATGGCCCACTTTCGGCTTTACCAGAATTGTCATAAATTTTTATTTTTTAAATTTACCGTTTCCTGTATTTTATGTTATTTTGGAATTACCACTCAAATTACATACGGCAGTGTTTGCTATCTAATTACAAAATGGCCCTTAGTAGCTGCAATTTAAAGAAAAACTTTTTTCCTGGAAAACACGTTTGGCAGACTTATTCTCTTTAGGAGAGAATGTCTATTGATATAATTGATGAAATACAATTATGTTCACATACTGAAAATTTATGACAGCTACGAGGAATGTTTAATAGAAACACGTTTGGAGGCTGTAGTATAATATCTAGTAACGCAATTAAAAAGAAATCGCTCTTAATATTAAGGTATAAAGGCCACTAGCGTATAGATTTCCTGTTTGTAAAATTCGTGCGGCTGTTGACAAAACTATTTTGTAAGAACAGTCTGTACTTCTACCAAAGACATGCATTTTGTGATAATAAGCGTATGAATTATGAAATGAACATTTTCTATACTGATGCTCATTATTTCAAAAAGTTATCTGATTTTAATGTTTCCATTTGCACATAAAGCAGTTTTCAAGCTCTTCTAATTTTCATCTGAATTTATAACTCGAACATATCCTAGACAAGCAAAGTCTTTAGTTAACTCTCTCCCTTGTTGACATTTTCTGCACCACTAAACTAGTACTGTGTGAGAACAACTATTACCATCATCAACAGTTTTCATTCTCTCATGGTTTCTAGTGGTTGACGTTCTTCGGTGGCCAAAAATTGAATAACAGTATGCACATTATCTTTGGACAGATTTTCTATAGTAAACGCCATTTCCCAGCTCTGTAAAAATGCACAGAAAGAAACAATTGCAACGAAATTTGACAGACACCTCACTAATATGCTAATAAACAATTAAGGTACTTGATACTCTGCATGCCTAGAACTTGTCCATTACAAACAAACAAACAAACAATTTCAATAACTTCATGCACGTGCCGTGATAACCAAGTCATTCGTACTTGATCCAAACTTGTTTTTATCGAACAATCCTCGTAAATAGGAGAAATTGAGATACCCTATTACTACGACAATTCCAGTGGCGTACATCACGGAAATCTAATTGTGTTCTGTCATCTGTCAAGCAAAAGCTTAAGTGAGGAACTATTATACACGTAATTATGTACATGTACATGTACAATTACTTTTCACAATTTTAAAATGACAATTCGAAGTTTGACATTATTCTATTATCCCTATTATAATGAACATTGCTCTACTACTGAGCGTATATTTCTTAACAATCAATTATACGATCGATTAATTTTTAAATTCCATCCCTCCATATGCTGGGTATGTGAAAACAACTGTAGCTATTATTATGAGTTACTAGAGTTAATTAGAATAAATTTTCTCCAGTCACTGCTTTCTATGGCAAAAAACAAAATTGAAAAAATATTTTTTTTGTTTGGAAAATTGAAAATTTGGCAGGACAGTCGTATGAAATTTGAGTCGTAAATGTGGAACCTACAGGGTGCTGTATTTAAAAAATAACAGTTTATGGAACTTCAAACCGGAAGTCACCCATTTCGAGTATATTTATGTGTTAATTAGAAATCATATTTAGTATTTTCGAACCAAATTTTATCCAGTCGGTTAATAAATAAAGGTGGTATAAGCATGGCCCTTGTTTCATTGTCACCCGGTATGTCACAATGGACTTACTTTCCCGGAACAGTGCGACAAAGTCAAGCCAGGACGATATAATATTAAAATTTAAGTTGCTTGCTACTCTGAAACATTTTATGTATACAACCACCAAGAGTAAACCAAATGTAGTTTGGGAAACACCAAGGTACCAGAGTTGTCAAGGTCTTGATCGTTTCACTAGACGGTAGCGGACGAGGTATTACAATGAACAACTTCTTCAATGACTGTCATTTAGCAAGATTTGAACCGCAAACTAACAGTTTGGAAAACTCTGAGCAAAAGTTGACGTGAGATTCCAAATAGTTTCACTACATCCAGAGGTAGAGAAGAGTATTTCTCAATATTTGCGATTGTTGAAAATCTCACATTGACATCAGACTTCACACAAAATAAGAAGAAACCTCAGATGACACTAGACTATAACTTTAGGAAAAAAGAGGTTGCTGCTTTGTAGCAATTGGTAAAGAAATACTCCGGTCCGTGGCACGAGAAGAACGCCACTGAATGTATTTTTCAATAGCAATAAAACATGTGGCAGTATCTGGTTTTATTTTTATAATTTTTACATAAAAACGGCGCATTTTAGTAAAAAAACCCAAGCGGCATTTTTTGCAGAGTTTTAATCAAGAAATTTTAAAAACTTATCTTTTTTTCTTATTCAATCGTGCAAAGGTGACTCATATGCACGCCACTGGCGAACAAAGATGGATTATTGACATAGAAAATTGTCGTTGGCGGCGCATGTACTTAAACTTGTAATTATTATTCCAACGTGATTTTACAAATTAATAAATTTGCTATTTTTTTTCTCAAATTCTCAAATTCAATTTCTAAAACGAAGAACTTGTGGACCAATGTTTATAGAAATTTTTTGTCTTAGAATAAGCCAAGAAACACGCCAGTCAATTTTATACTCGTACACGCACTTAGAAAACATCTTGTATAGACGATTTCTGAAAGCAATTATAATCTTTGGAAAACTTATTGGATCTTTTTACAATGAAAATTTTATTACGATCCCAGAAATCTACGCAACAAGAGATGCAGATTTGAGCTTAAATCCTAATAATAAAAAAACATGGTAATAGAAAGCGATTTACAATAAACTAGTTAGAATTATACAAAGTAGTTTTCTGATTTTACTATATTATGTGGTAGTTAAAGATAAACGCAGAGAAAGAGATTCTACCAAAATTTTGTTTATAAAAACCAAAGTTCTATGAAGATTCAAGAGTTATAACTGCTTAGATAAATTTAATTTTGAAATTCAGTAAACGAATACACGAAAAGATTTTGTAGAAGCGTCGTATTTACGATGATTAGAGTGTTCAATACATTGGTATTATGCTCATTCTGATTATTTATTCTTATATCACAAGAACAGATCCGAAGGTACACTGTAAGAATAGATTTATAATTCATTGCTAGATAAATTACAGATTACATAAAACGCGATGAATGTGGGTTTCCTCTGCTCTCCACTGTCTATTTTATAGTAGTAACAATTTGCTCAGTCCGAATAATGCCAGTCAACTAAACCGTTTCGTTTTAATGTACATCGCATACATAAATCAGCATATTTCCATTTCATATCGTGAAGGAAATGGAGCGCTTTCAACAGTTTGCATCTGCAATTGGAGGAAATAAATGTAACATGTCTGTTTGCATGGAAAAATGAGTAGATATCTATCCGTTTGCGAGATGATGAAGGGTCGCTTTGGCTGCAGACAACATTTGTAAATTACCTTCACAATATTAGTTCTCTTAAAAGGGCACGTTTCATGTAGTCATAACAGTTCAAACCAGAGAATATTAGTTCAGTTGCCCTTATACATGAGAACTGCATGAAAGTGATTAGTCTGCGGAAGTTGTTGTAGGGAATACTAGTGCGTTTATATGACCATCATTTTGCTGAAATCATAGATTACAGCGACCTCGAAACAATCCCAAGAGTAGTAACAGAATTTAATATTAAATGTATTAATTTTGGTTCACAGCATTACCTTGAAATAAATGATGTATGTACATTCAAAACCTTTTAAAATGCAAATTTAAAATTTCTTTATACTTATGTACTTCTTAATACAAATTTTTCCAGTATAAAAAAACTAAAGTTTTGGCAATATGAAGCGATCACAGATATCAAAAGTATTTTATTAAAAATGTCGTTCTGTTGTACATGCACATGCTCATAGCGGCTGACCTCTTATTTGCTCATATTTTATACTTGGAAGTATGCAGTTGCACTAGTCTTCCTGCTTTTCTAAACATTACAACCATTTCAATTAAGTTTTTCTATAAATGTGCAAAAAATAGCTTTTACTACTTTCCCATTTTCCAAATGCGTTAAAGGTTAGATATATACGTAGATAGAATGCAAATTTTAAGTAACATTACCTATCTTCAATTTATTTGAACATTTTCTGCAATAAACTAGCTGTACCAAGTTCTTGCTAACAATGAGTATTAAATCATGATTCGAAGCTTCGCGTTGCTATTGCTTGTACCACGAAAATAAGATCAAAGTGAAAGCCAATACACAACCAGCTCTTTCCAGTACAAACGATTAACTTCTTTTGAAGTATGCAGCGAGCACCACGTGGCCGAAAAAACGCATAGTCCCTTTTCTACCAGCGGTAGGTTTTCGAAGTAAGAAAGGTGGAATAATTGAAAACTGAATGAATATTGTATTGGCGCGCGGTAAGGTTTCAACGTTTCTACTTGAAATTCTGAACTCCAGACAAACTTTCCCTAATACCAAAGATACATAAGATGAAAGAGAATCACTTATAACTTGCATTAAAATTAAGTAACAGCAAACCGCAAGCCGCCAAACCTGCTAGAATGTAAACTTGACGAATATTTTAAACTAAAATTCTAGACATGTCCCTCATTAAATATTTAAGCTTAAATATGCATGCGATTAAGTTCAACCAATTTGAATTGTTACTTCTAGTCTTTTATTGGTTTCAAATGCGCGGGAATGTTTTTCGCAAGAAGCACCCCAAATTAGAGCAGTTTCAAAAATATTTTGTTCAGTACAGGGCACAGCCACTTGTTATAACTATTAAATTATAAAAATAATAAAGAGAGTTTAGAAACGCGCTATAACACATTATTTTATAAAACGATAAACGCTGAAAATAAAAAAAAGCATGTTATTTGATGAACACAGATCCATATCATTCTAACTTAGTCTTCTAATACAACAGCTCAGTTTAGTAGACCGCGATGATAACTGATAAGTGCAACGTGGGATTATTGATATAAGTTACACCAAAGTTTGTAAGCACTTTAGATAATTAATAATTTATTGTCAAAGTGTGATACTACATATATTTGTTTATTTAATACTATTACGATATTATTATGCTGCATACCTTTTTTAAATTTTAGTAGTAATAATAATTATTACACGATTATAATGATACTAAATTACGATCTATATTGTAATACAATTTTCGAAAGAATGACATTGGAATACGCATGTGAAAGATGGAACACGAGTGTTCATAAAGGGTGTTTTTTTTTAGAGGCGGGGAACTTTAAATTGAAATAGAACACAGAAAAATGTTTTTAATATCCATGAAATTGGATTTATTTGAAAGATAATTTTATGGCATTTATGTTTGAATATGATTTCGGGCATGTGACCGCCGCGGCTGGCGTGTATATGACGTAATCTGGAGGTCCAATTTTCACACACTCTTTGCAGTAACTCACTAAATCGCAATAAAGCGTCGAATGTTGGCTTCCAAGTGCTCAATTGTTTCCGGTTTATCGACGTAGACATGCGACTTTACATATCCTCAAAGAAAATTATCTAATGGCGTCAAATCGCACGAAAGAGGTGGCCAGTTAACAGATCCATTTCGTGGATCCATTTCGTGGATCTGTTAACTGGTCACCTCTTTCGTGCGATTTGACGCCGTTAGATTACTTTCTTTGAGGATATGTAAAGTCGGAAGTCTACGTCGATAAACCGGAAACAATTGAGCACTTGGAAGCCAACATTAGACGCGTTATTGCCGAAATACAGCCTGATTTACCGCGAAGAGAGTGTGAAAATTAGACCTCCAGATTACGTCATGTACACGCCAGCCGCGGCGGTCACATGCCCGAAATCATATTCAAACATAAATGCCATAAAATTATCTTTCAAATAAAGCCAATTTCATTGATATTAAAAACATTTTTCTGTGTTTTATTTCAATTTAAAGTTCTAATCCTCTAAAAAAAAACACCATTTATAAGTTTTGTAATGGCCTTTGCACAAGTTAGTGTGTACATACTATTTTTCCTACGACGGCTTCGAATTATACAAGAAATTAAATTTTTTTAATTTCACACTATACTTGGACCGCCGAACAGATAGAGTGAAGCAGGCAACCCAAATAACATATTACAAAGGTCACTCGATAATATTTTAATTATAATTGCTAAAAGGATCAGAGATGGCGACTCTTATAATTAGAACTAATTTCAATTGATATTAAATAACTTCTCCATGCAAATATCAAGAAATAAAAAAATTGATCCTCCGCGGGCTGTAGAAATTCAAACGTATGAATAATGTGTTGGTGGCACTGTAAGTCTATGTCAAATTCAAAGTTAGAAAATTATGTTTTGCGTCACTCTGTGTCAAAACTGACGCAAAACCTAACCTGTTAACCTCGAATTTGATCTCTTGCCATCTCTGATCCATTTAGTAATCATAATTAAAATAGTATCGAGTGGCCTTTGTAATATGTTATTTGGGTTGCCTGCCCCACTTTATCTGTTCGGCGGCTCAAGTATAGTCAACACTATTTCGATTGTTGTCAAAAAATGTCGTCTGTCAGTTTTAACCTATTAATATGATTGTCACTTAACATTTGAGTGCAGAAAATCTTGACCTCAGGATGAAAAAGGTGTTGATATAAGAGTGTAGAAAGTGGTCACTTTCTGCACGCAAATGTGTGCCAAAAGTGAGTACTTTCTACACCAAAGTAGAAAATATTTGTTAATTAGAAGTTTGTTTTGATTGTTATTTAATGTGAATGAAATAATTCAAACATTTAAGAGTTAAAAATAAAGTGAATTTTATGTAGAATATTGTGTGTCAGGCTATTTTATTTTTCTTAAATTCCTATAGCTACTTAACCATTTCGAACAGTTTGGTACAAAGTTGGAGAGTCTACCTGTATATCGGGTCCGTTTCGGTAATGTTTTATCTTATAATATTTCAGCTTCTCGCATCAAACAAAAAATCAAACACGCACGTTGCTCTTGGCTTCATTTAACGGTCCGGCATTCCGCTCGAATCTCTATGCAGTCGCAATTGCAGCTGGCTGTCCCATCGCGTGTAACAACGCTCGTTTTCAATATTTTCCAGAAACACAATCAATAGGAGCGAGTGAGATACCTTTTTTGAATTTTAAAAACATCAGTCTATCTCTATCGCACCGAGACGGCTTCGTCGTCATCGGACGAAGTTGCTCTTTTGCTATTGGTTACACCTGTCACGCGTGAGACAGCAACTTGGGCTAAAATCGTGGCTTGTGGTTTTCTTGAGGCAGACGGTGTTTGACAAGTGGTGAGAGTGGGCTGTTGTATTTCGGGGTGCAGTGCCGGTGGTGTCCGCTTTGTTGGCCTAAGCCACTCATTAATTACGGAGGCTTGTTGGCCTGATTAATCCGTCTTTTTGGGCGGGATTCTCCCGAGTGAGCTAATTACCGGCCACGCCGATGTTTGTAATTGCCAAGGGGGCAGAGCACATTTCGTCCTGCGAATAATGAAGGGGATTTATTGGATGCCGCTGCCTCCACCTACATTACGTCAACAGCAGTAACAGCGATAACAGTCGCCCGCCTGCAACAAGCAACGCCACGCTTTGAGGCCAATCTACTAATTAAGGTAGTGTACGCTTTGTTGTATCTAAATGTAATTAAAGCTCACATATTTACCGTACGACGCTTCATTCAAACCTGGTACATTCGCGTAAAAATTTAACATTTGTGTAATAAACTTGTTTGACGCAAGCTGGCTTTGCATTGTAATTAAAACTCACATATTTGCCGCCCGACGCTTCATCCAAGCCTGGTACATTCATGTACAAATTTAGCATTTGCGTAATAAATTTGTTTTGTCGCAAGCCGACATTTCAATACAATGGAATTTAACTTATTGTCCGCCTTAGTTGTGCAAATTCTACCCTGTTTGGCTTTTAAGATTCGGTTAAGCGTGGGTTTTCCCTATTAGAACTTGTTGCGCCCATTTATTTTGTAACATCCTATACATACCAAACCACTTGCCCTGTGGTGTCCCGTTTCTAGGACTACGCCCATCTCCCTGAGCGTATTCGAGCCGTGGCCTTTAGCCTGTTTTGTAGCGATTTCTAGGGTAAGTGTGGACCTTTCCCGGACAGAATTAGTATTCGGCACTCGTTCATCCGTGAGGGTCGTTAGAGCGGTTTGATACTGTAACATGTGTTACGCTCATTTTGTAGTTTCGCCTGCAATATTCGAAATAATTAATTAGATTCAACTATTCCCATTTATTTTTTAATATTGAGTACATTTTTCCCTAAATGGTTATGGAACCCTATAAACATCTTTAACAAATTCAGCAAGCTATAGTTATCCTTATCAATTTTTAACCACACTTTGTACTCCTCAGTTTTTCTGATGGTCCTTTGCAAAATTTTTGGGGGTTTTGATTAGCTGAATTAAACTGTTTTAGGAAAATTTTCGGCCATTCCATGTCAGTCCTCGTTCGAGTAAGATGGTCGTCCCATGGGGTCTTTGATTCGTTAGAGCTTAATTATAGCTCGCTCCGATTGGTGGAGGATATGTGAGGCATCGTAACCCTCTTGAATATTATGGTGGCTTGTGTGATGCTGCCTGCATTCGTTACGCACTTGCAGATTTGATTTGGGTCCCCGCTCGTCTGTTGAACTGTACTTTTAGGCTGCCCACCATTTTATAGGGTTAGTTGTTTTCGGCTTCCTCGAGTTAGCTTCTTTATCTACCTGGAAATGTCTATATCGCCTTTTTATTTTACTGTCTGGAATTATCTTTCCGCATGGGACCATTTTTGCTATTTGGGATTATGGCATCTCTGTTCCGGGGACGAGAGGCTCCCGCAGCTGTAACCTTTTTTCAGCGCCCGCTTTTGTCTCCCGCTGCTGCCTGGCTGCCGCATTCACCGCCCCGCATCCCGCACCACGTGCTTTGCATTTGGAAGGTTATATAGTAGTGTAACTTCGTATAATTTTGTAAATGACCTATAGTTGTATTCTAACCTCGTTCGGTTTGCATTTTGTTTTGGGGGTGGCCACATGACTGCCCTCGGCAAGTATCGCCGTTTCGCGACTTGCACGCCCGCTACTTAAATGAAAACTCAGAGTTTTAATAGCGTCAACAAGTGGATTGTTTGCGAAAATGAATAAACTTAATATGCATTTCATATAGGAGTATTTCCAATTTTGCGAGGCCTCACAAAACGAAAAATTCCGCCCATCTAAATTTTGAGCTACATAACAGCCCCTAAACACGTTAGCGTACTAGATTTTCGGCTAGCCCTATGCTTGTGCTGTTCTGACTCTGGGTCTCGCCGCCTTACGGAGTGCGTATTAATATTCCGGATTATTTTGTTGTTGAGATTGCCAAATTATTTAGTAATTTTCCGCTTTTACTTTCAATAAATGTTTCACTGTTGCTTACAAGCGGGTAGTACAAATTAGGTGTTAGCTTGGCACCCACCGCCTTACAGCTAGTTATCATTACGCAGCACTATATATTGTTTTTGTTAATTATGCAGATTTGTGATATATATTTGTGATATTTGTTGATGTATTTATATATTTGTGTGTGTGTGTATTTATGTAAGTTTTTGATTATGTGAGTAAGCACTATATAACCAGAGTAGAATAAATCTCGTTATTAGTTATTATTTTGGTTTGCTTGGTATATCTCTACCTTGGAGAGGTGCGATCTAAGGATTTGTCTGCGTCGAGGACCCTCGTTACGAGTTTGCTCACCTAGGCCGATATTTACCAGCTGGAAAATACCCAGTACAACTTTCGCCAACAGGTAAGGGCCGCCCTTCTTCATCCTTCGTTACAATTGATCAATCATGTACATTAGATGATGTAATTTATCATGTTTGAATACAAAATAACTGAGTAGGTTATTTTGAAGATTACATAAATAAATATAATAGTTTTCCCATAAGTGAATTGACGCTTGGACTTTCCAAATTGCGGAAAAATAAATAGAATTTTGCTAGTAAAAGTGTTAATCTATTGTTTTATAGTGTGAATACGTGTGTGACAGAAGGGCCGCAAATAAATAGAAGTCAAAAACGGTAAATATCATATATTCAGAAAATATAATTTTCGTGCTACAAAGAAAAGCGTCCGACTCACAGTGGTCACCTAAGAGCAGTCCCTAAGTTAAGATGCATCACAGAAGAATCTGGAATTCCACCTGTAGCTGCAAATTCGCCGACGTAAAAATGGTTCATAGACTACGAAGTTACCAGGCTGTATTGAGCCTCAAGGAAGTGCCGCTTCAAAAGGACAACCTACACATCTCGTTCTAGCTCTACAGGCAGGAACCACCTGTAGTAGTCTGAGGACCCATGTGAATGAGAAGGAACCTACAGAAAGATGCCCAAACTTGTTAAAGAGGCAATGCAAGTTAGTATTCATAGGAAGCTAGACAAATCTATAATTTACCTGTGAATTATAGGTAAAATACGGTCAAGTATTCTAGCTCAAGTATGGTTAAACAGAATGCGTCTAATTTAGAATAGATGAAATGGAGATTTATATTACGGACACTCCATATTTAAATTTGATTATTGCACTGTTGATTATGTAGATAAAGCTATTATCTTTGCTTTGTTATATTTTACTTAGAGTAGGGGCATGTAGGCTATTTAATGATAAATACATGCAAATTTTTAAAATAAACTTAAAAAGTATGTAAGTTAGTGTATTGTCGGTTAACACCCATTAAATAATAACAGGGACGGCGGAAAGCTATAATGCTCTAAATTTATTTTTCATGGGTAATGTTTCCTTTCCACCTGGAGAATGTTCGACGAAATCGATATTATCAACAGCAAAATAATTTATTCGGCCTCGTGTAATGCGTGGACATATATAAAAGTCTTTGTTTTCACTCATTTGCGTTAAAACTGCATTAGCGATTTGTTTTTCCGGTTCGATTACACTTGAATACTCTTTGCAGCTTTCTAAACTGTAACTGTAGTTGGACTACAAATTTATGTCCTGAGTGAATTAATAGATCTACATAACATAAAGGTGACAATGTATTAAAAAAGTAGTAAACTAGAACGTGACACTACCTTGCTAAAGGCACTTGTTCGTTTGGATACTTCTTTGTTGTAGATTTGATGATCTGATAAGGTTTCAAGCATTAACAAATATCTGAGACAAGCGGAAAGATCTTTCGTATGCTTCATTTTCAGCGGCTTTATTTTTTGCTCCATTTAGTTTATGTTTGTTATGTCTACTTATTCACCAGCAAAAGAGAGTAGATAACTGAATTGGTATGATGCCTTTAAAATTAATGTTTTCAGAACTACTTTCAAATTGCCATTTTGTTTGAAATTATTTTTATTTATTTAACATACACAGGCATTAATCACTAAGGCTATTAGCGCTGGAACGATCAAAACACTCTACTAAATGTTATTAGCTAAGTCAAGCTTAGACAGATACAATATTAATAAGTTCTTTAAATTACTTGTCTATCCCACAATATCACACAGTAACAGCGGGAGACTGTCTAACTGGGATTCGTCTTGGGCAGTCCAAGAGAATATATTACACGAATAACTTTGTGTGGCAAGTTTTACACTTTGGTTCTTCTTCACGATTTAATAAATAACAGTGTGAAAAGTTCCTGTGACCTATGCGTAATCGTGATAGCAAAATTTGGTCTCAGTGGCACTTTGGTACAATTTTCCATGGATTAATACACACTTTCACTTCGAAAATTTTGCTAGTAGTTGACTCGTTCCACCTATTTTGCCATTCACGAGTCTCTTTTTCATAAAAAAAAACCTTTAAGATTTCTTGATGTAGCTCTTGTCATTGCTCTAGCTTCCGCGTTCGTATTTGATTCTTTTGTACCTTCGTCCGCTTTTTCGTTAACTGTTATTGCAATATGGGAGATGCCCCATACGAATTTAACGAGCTTGTTGTATGCCTGGATGCTATGTAGTTCTTGCTTGGTTAGAAGGAAAGTATGGCGCTGAGGGAGTCTGTAATTACGATAAACTGTAGGTGGTTCTGTAGCCTTGCATATGCGAGAGCTTGAAATATTACGTACAGTTCCACTGTGCACGAACTACTGCATTTTGGTAGACGGAAACTCAGGATTGACTCTGGAGTCGCAATTGCTGATCTTACTCCTTCCGTTTTGGATGCGTCAGTGTATAACGCCAGATAGTTACGACTATTGGCCATAATTTCGCGAAAGTGGTTAACTAGCCCAGGGTTTGTGTCTTGCTTTCTTCCAGCTTGTAAGGTTTAAATTTTATTACAGGTTAAGTAAGTGGCCGTGAAAGCCTCAAAAATCATTTATTACAGGTTGTTTACTATCCAAGGAGTAGGAGAGGATATGGTTATTGGCAGAGTGGCAAGGAAAGAATCTTGCAGGTCTGATATGTATCTGCTTATTCTTTCATGCAATGGGGGTGTTCCCTGCTCTTCTTCCATATATGCTATGTATATTGGGTTGAGAATACGTTTTTGTATGTTGGGTTGTCTGTATTGGAAGATATAGCAGAGGCGTGTGAAAGACTTAAGGATAGCTTAGTGACGGTTCGTAAGATTCGAAATATAAGTTCTCAATAGGGCTAGTGCAAAATAATTCCAGTAATATACGTAATTCTGTGTTGTGGGAAGAGTTTAGCGATTTGAGTACTAATTACTCCGCTGGTGAGTAGGTTATGGATCCATAATCAATCTTGGATCGTATCAGGGTACGATATACACTTAAGAGCGTTACTGGATCTGCTCCCCATTTTTTTTTTATAGGATTCTTGTAAATTTGAATCTCTTTGGCAAGATATTTTCAGGTTCTTAACTTGAGGTTCCCAAGTTAGTCGACGATCAAATATAATTTCCAGAAATTTGATGTTCTTTACAAATTCTAGGTTTTCTCTGAATTAAGTCAGTATTTGAGAAACTTCTTCAGCGTTTCTAGAAAAAAGCAAGCATTTAGTTTTCTGCTTTAAGAATTGAAAATCGGTAATATTTATCCAATTCTCCAAGTTGCTTAAATGATCTTGTAAAGGTGACACCATGGTCTGTATGTGTTTACCTTCTTTATATATATATGTGCACGGCTATCTTACTTGCCTCCGAACATATGACAGACACCCACGCCTCCATGTCAAGGAACATGTTTTTCCATGTGTATTCCTCGTCAATCTTTTAAATAAGGCTATCGTAACGGAAGCATCAAGAGAGGGGTAAGGAATTTTGATATTTGAGACATACAAAAAAATGGTGCAAACAAAATAGCAGCACAGCTCCGACTACACTGCTACAATGTGGCCTCCCATTGTATATCGCCGTGTTACAGAATCGATATACTCACCTCCAGCAATGTTGCCGTTATGTTGCACCTTTTGCCGAGGGAATAAAAGTAGCGCGTCGTTTTGTTTTCGGATTTCGGCACGGCGAACGTGATAACGTATCTAAACATCGCGCGGATGGCATTCTGCGTGAGTTAATAAATTCTTGTGGGTACCTAACATAGCTATATTCTACGAGGTACGAAGGCGGTGCACATCACACAGTTTTGATTATAAATGGTAGGTCAAAAAGAGTGGCGACCTAAACTTACTTTTTTTAAATAGAAGGCTAGATATTTAGGTAGCTTACAAGGAGTTTTCCATTGAAATGCTAATAATTTTAATATAAAGTATGGATCTACCGCCAACGGTTCTGGAGATATTAACGATTTTATGCAAAAAAATGCTGAACTTTAAGAAGCTGTTGTACTAAGTAACAGGAAACAATTCAATGAAAGAGAACGTTATCAAAATATTATGGGGTAGAAGTTTCTTCACGTTTCTAATAATACTGAAATAATAAAAGGAAACATTTGCTAATGCGAATTGCATCAACAACGGTGATGGGATTCGAACTACATCGCCTGCAAATGCGATTTTAGTTCCACGCGTTTCTTCCACTGATCCGTGAAGGATCTCTCTGATCTGTGCAAGGCATGGCTGTATTAAACAGAATACACTATTTGTTGCCCCTTTTTGACTCTTACAACATTTATCTTGTATCTCTTGGGTTCCATCTTTGTCAAGTGTAAAGCCTGAGCTATGTGCAAATTACTGATTTTATCTGCTTCTAAGTTAAAGCAAAATAAGCAACCATTTGCTTAGTGCCCACTCTGTACCTATATGTTGTGTCCAAATATGCCTTTTTTCTTCAAGTGTAAAAACCTGAGACTTGTGCAAATTATTACTTTCATTTAAGTAATAGTTCTTGAGTTAAAGCAAAAATAGAAAGAATTTAAATTATTCTTATTTGCTCACCCTGTATATATTTCTCCGAAATTTTTTCGGCTTTATGTCAGGTAGACATAGAATATGCATGCAAAGTATCGTATTGCTCCAATAAATAGTTTTAGAGTTATACCGGCAAAAGACAGACGGAATTGAAAAAACGGTTCTTTGATATCTAGGGACCCTGGAAGTGAAGATCTGAAGAAATTTCAGAAGGTAATTTTTTATCGATTACAATACTTTCTTCGTATTTTAGACGAGGCAAGTAAAAACTAAAAATTAAGATGCTTTAATTCAAGGGATAACAAAAACCACCTTTAGATTAATAAATCTAAATCTCTTCGAACAGAACAAAGAACCAGATTTAGACAATACAAATCCCGTAATGTAGATACAAGAAATAATGAACACGAAAAAACGAAAAATTCTGAATAAATTGATTCTACGAGTATTATCAAATGAAATCAGATTTTGAAAAAAAAACAAACGAACACATCAAAATTATACAGTGGCCGCCAAAAAGTCGGCATCATATGGGAGTTTTTTATTATTTATTTTTGAAAAGAACTTTTTACGACAATAATTTGTGCTTGTCCAAAAACCTCTTTAGCTCCTATCATACATACCGAGTGATTTTAACTTATTTAGAAAATGGCGTATTTCGAAATTGTCAAAATCTAAAAAGTGCTATTTTTCGGAAATTAAGTAAGATTTCAATGAGATTTCTTTAGAGTGTTAGTTTTAGCTAACTGAACAATCTCAAGTCCAGAAAACACACATTTTTCTTTAACTTTAGCTAAACTTTAATTTTTCAATTTTTTAAATATTTTTCAAAATTTCACATACCAACAGCGTGTGGCCGGCTGGTGCTTGCGTGGCGCCAGCAGTGAAGTGGGTTCAAGCCCCACACCCGAGAATTGATAACATCGTACGCTCTCGGGCCATCATACGAACACCTTTGATGGTCGTGACCCCTGTGAGGGCCTGCTTCCTTAATTCAAGGGGTTAGGCTAGCCACCTACCCCGGCCGCGGATTAAGATGGCTTTTAAAACCGCACTCAAGTGTGTGAAAGTAACAGGCTCTCAGCCTATATTAAGAGAAAGAAGAAGACATACCAAAACTTAATTTTAAAATAAAATTTTTTTTATGTGAAGACTAACGATTTATAATTGTAAAAAATAATATAAAATGTTAATTACTTCTTTAGATTTTTTATTATTTACCGAAAAGTGATATGTTCGCATAATTTTGAAGTTTTTGATGCAAGGTGCTTTGTAAGAGAAGTATTTTTAAATGATAATTAATATCTATTTAAATGGCTTCTACGATAAAAACTCTAATCTAACCCTGTTAGTGAATCCTGTAAATATTCTTTTACAGTTGTCTAAATGAGAAGATTTTTCTTTATACAGTTTACATGTTCTAAAAATTCTTCTCATTCAGACAACTGTAAAAGATCGTTTACACTGTTTACAGCATTTCTGTAACAGTAATTCGCTAACAGGGTTAGAGTTTTTAGAAGCCATTTAAATAGATATTAATAATCATTCAAAAATATTTCTCCTAAAAAGCACATTGCATCAAAAACGTAAAAATTATGCGAACATATCACTTTTCGGTAAATAATACAAAATCTAAACGAGCAATTAACATTTTATATTATTTTTACAATTATAAATCATGAAAGTCGTTACATAAAAAATTTGAATATTAAGTCATGGTATGCGAAACTGACAAATATTTAAAAAAAGGAAAAGGCTAAAGCTAAAGTTAAAGAAAAATATGTGTTTTCTGGACTTGAGATTGTTCAGTTAATCGAAACTAACACACTCTAAAACAATCTCATTGCAATCTAACTTAATTTCCGAAAAATATCACTTTTTAGATTTTGACAATTTCGAAAAACGGAATTTTCTAAATAAGTAACCGTCACTCGGTATCTATGATAGGGGCTAAATAGGTTTTTAGACAAGCACAAATTATTGACGTGTAAAGTTTTTTGAAAAATCTACAATACATTTTTTTTTACTTATGTGATGCCGATTTTTGGCGGTCACTGTATACCCAATACCGCTAAATTGTCAACTATTTCTCCTCTTCTTCGATGGGTATTAAAACTATACAAAGTGCTCGTAATTTGCAAATTCAATGATTTTGCCTTAGTAAATGAAGCACGCTATGTATCTTTGTATTTCTTAAAAACTCTTTCAATAAACTTTCGCCTAATAGCTTATTTAACACCTCTAAATTCAACTGGTTTTGAGATTTAATTTATTCCAGCATTTCTCGGTTTTTGTGTCAGCAATGGCTGGATTTTTATTTTCTAAACCTAGTTTATGATTCCTTTAAATAAAGCATTTTAGGGGCTTTACATTGTTTTCTTATACTCACACTCGCATAGTTGGAAAACAGTTGAATTCAGAGTTATCCAGTAAGATATCAAAATAAATCTTTTTAAAGGGGCATTTTAAAATACTAAAATGTGTAGTGCGTTTCCTTTAAAAACCTTTGAAATCATGAAATTTGCAGACACCTTGTATAGTATGAATGCCGAGAATCACCATTTTACACTCGAAAGGTAATTCACAAAAAACGTATAATGTTTTATTTTTATTTCAGTATCTACAGCAGCTGCCTGAAGTTTAGCATTTTGTGCATAAAATCGGTAACATCTCCAAAACAGTTAATGTTAGACCCATACAAATTTATATTAAAACTATTGGTATTTCAATGCAAAGCTTTTAACCTTCCTAAATATAGAGTAATAACTTTGGTTCGCCACACTTTTTCAGCCATCCTGTATAATCAGAAATATTTTAGTAATATGCAACACTTTCGTGCCTTCAACTTTTATATAAGCTATTTTAATGTAAATCTTCTAGTTTTAGAGATATTTCCCACCCCGCATCGTTGACGGATCCTGTATTAAATGTTCAGTGACATGCGGTTGTATTGAATTTACTTAAATCCATTACTAGCGATAAGCCCCCGTGCGCGTTTGCCAAGTCTCTGAGGCGTAACAGTATGTTTCATAGATAGAGGCGAGTACTACTGGCGCACCTTGTTAGGTGTATATGTGTATTACATGGTCGCGCCATCTAGAATAACTTCTACCAACTGAAGTGTATAACTGAATATGTGTACTGTCAAACTCACCTCCACCAAAAAATCTGTTAAATCGATGCTTGTTGCACCATCTGTTGAATGGAACACTTATACATGGGGATACCTAGTCGCCTCCGATTTTTCGTACTGGCCTCCAAAAATGAGGCCAGTTCTTCGTTTCGACGTATGCTTTCGGAGGTGAGTTTGACGTTTTGCATATATATCATCGGCATATAATTGACTTTTGACAGGTAATTTGATATTCTTTACGATATCATTAACTACTGAGAGAAATAATATTATTGAATGCCTTCCGAACGATATTTGTAGCTTGTAATGGACATTTTATGTCATGGACTTATTTTCTTGAGTAATTTCAAAATCGCAATGCGACATGTTTTGAAACTTTGAGGGCTACCCTTGAAGTTCATTTCTTCAGTATCTGTAAATTCTATATACATATCAAAAATCTCTTCGTCGATAATTTGCTTGCGAACCTTGAGAGACACAGTTTCTTAATTCTGTTAGCTATTCTTCAAGGCAATATCTTGATACCACTTGCGTTCGAGGTCAACCGTGCAAGTCACAATCCCTTAAATTGAAAATTCCCTTAGCAACGATATACTTCTGCTAGCTTTTCAATATACCGTTCTAAACCGTTTGATCCATTGTTTTTTAAAAATAGTGGTAAAATTTTTCACCGAGAATGAATTATGATAAGAGATGGCGTGATCATGTGCATCTACTGGAACATCACAATCACTTAACTAGATTTGTAAATCTCTATCGTACTCATGGAAGCTGTCAGTTAATTAGCACCTTCAAATTTAGTCTCAATATAATGTGGTGGTTAAAAACGAGTTGCTTTACCATCACAAAATATACATTTGTTTTTGATGCGTTTTGTTGATTTAGATCTAATTATCCTTGAAGATCCTAGATATGACTCTTCATCCCTCTCATCAATGCCGCTACTATATTTAATTTAACGTTTATCAAGTTTTGCTTGCTATTATTGTTGCAAAGGATTTTTATTAATGCAAATGGCTAAAGATTATGCAAGGTTTGCATTTTCTTCAGCAAGATCGTGCCTTCGACCTATATTGCTTCTACAACTATATCATCTTCTCCATCTTACTGTTATTTATAATTTTTCTCAATGCTATTTTAATTTCTTCGATGTTGGTAATATCTGGCAACTCTATGGATCCTTGGTTGACTATGCCGATTTTTCATGTGAGGATACTTGGGTCTATAGTAGGGTTAATTATATTTGGTGTCCTATCTTACTAAAACCAAATGAATATATACAAAATTGTTTTGCGTTTTGTTTATTTTTCAAATACACTAACCCTCGTATGTACTGATATACATCTGCGGCACTGTAATGTTGACCAAATTCTACTAATTTTTACTTTAATGATTTCTCAAACTTTAGTTTTGGTTTATTAATTGCACCAGGATAAATTCAGATGTCCAAGGTCTATTCACTCAAATGTATAAACACAGGAATAACAACTACATAAATAAATTGCATATTGTGATACAGATTATATCCGACGTCCGTGCAGGGGCGAAAATGGTGGTGTTTACATTTTGCCGTCTGGAAAATGTTCTGTAACTAAGTGAATACAGGGCTGGTAGTTATCTCGGGTCGTGAATTATACCCGTCAGGTACCAGTGAATCTCTGGAGGTTAAATCGCCCAGGGCAATCAAAACTAGAAATTTTACCTGCACGACTAGTCCGATGATTGCCGGCAGTGTTAGCGGCAAGCGCTAGAGAACGCTGACGATTTTGCTGAAGAGTTGGACTAGGACTGATGCTTGGGAAGTACCTTTGATCACATGGTATTACGGAAATCCCTCGTTTACTGGTAAACTGGGATTTAAGTTTAATTTGGGAGCTGGATATCGATAGAGCCGGTGTCTCTTCGGCCCGTATGGGATATCAGAAGACAGGTAGATATTGTAGTAACAACAATGCATCACATTAAACAGCTAATATTTATGTAATAGCTTTACTTTTAGATAGCCCTTATTTATTTTCAAATCAATTACGTATTTTGAATAATTATTTTAACTGAGTACTCTCTAGTGATCTGTTAATTGAATTTTCAATTGTATTTTAAAAATCTTTGACTACTAAATGACATTTAATGTCAACTTGACTTCTACACCTTTTCAAATAAGGTATTGACAATTATACTTTACATTGACACTCATATCAATCAATTTACCTACGTCAGTACTGTATTAAGTTTATTTTTATACTTTCTTTTATTGATTGTTATTCAAAAAGCTTTTATAAATTCTCTACACAAACCCTAAAACTTCTCTAGCTTTCACAGTAAAAATCCAGGAAACAACAGCTTCCGATGTCGACTGTCTGCAACGCCTACCGCTTATTCCTCAAACAGTAATAACTTTGATGGTCCGTCAACCCTCGAACTGCATCTATCCTCTCAATAACTCCTACTGTTCTTAGAATCCAGTTCTGCTCCCTTTTAAACGTCACCGCCACACCAATCGACTCCAGGTAAGTTTCAGTATTATGATGATCCAAATCTAAGCTTGTTTATTCTGCAGATAGTCCGATGCCAGCAATACCCACAAAATTATCCAAATCAATCAGCTAATTATGACAACCGCCTTTCAAATGCTTGACTTATCTTCCATAGAACCACCAATGTCACCAATGAATCCTTATTATGTCTTGTATGTATCAATAAATCCAAATCCCATTCATTGAATTTCAATGTGGAAAGACGTTCGGCGTGCGCTCTGTGATACGATATCAAGTGACCGGCGATAACGCGAGTAAATATAAACAAAAAAATTTAAAATTTATTTATTTATTTACTTACTTTACCATCTAAATTTAAATTTAAATACACACATTAAAACACATGTGAGGTGTTATGGCATTCCCACCCTCATTAGGGGGGACGCAGCACCCGCACATGATACCGGCATTGGCTCCCAAATGGACGGTTCAAAACCAGATGTACAACACTCAGTGCCAACAAATGCCAGGTAACTATCTGTCACAAACTCAACAATTATCATATCCCCAACCCCCCCAACTAACTCAAAACACCTACCAATCCCCAGCGATTCCCTCGCAACCAGAAACAAGTAACTGGACTACAGTCACACACAAACGAGGCAGAAATGCTCAAAATGAAGCAGAACATAAATCCAAACAACCAAAGGAAGATGATTACTGGTTAAACCCATCAAATCAATTTTCACCTCTAGCAGATCAAAATACAGACGACCAACAACAAAACGCCTAACAACAAGACGGCCAACAACAAGACGCCCAACAACAAGACGCTGAAAAAACTCCAAAACCTCCTCCAATTTTTGTAAATGGCGTCAAGGATATTGCACCTCTAGTGCAGGTGCTGGAAATCATAGCCAATCAGCAATACAACATCAAAGCTCTTGCAAATGACCAGGTAAAGTTGCAGACTAAAACAGAAGAATCCTACAGAAACGTTATAAAAAGTCCTGACTGAAAAAAAACAGAATTTCACACTTATAAGTTAAAAGAGGAAAGAAACTTCAAGACAGTCCTAAAAAACTTGCACTATTCTATCAACACCGAAGACATTAAAAAAGAAATAGAAAAACTACGCCACAAAGTAAATAATATATGGAACATTAAGCAATATAAAACCAAAACACCCCTCTCAATGTTTTTCATTGAACTGAAACCCGCTTCAAACAATAAAGATATATACAATGTGGAATTCCTGCAATAATGCAAAATCAAATTTGAACCGCCAAAGTACAAACGAGAAATAGTCCAATGCGCTAAATGCCAGAGATATGGACACACCAAAAATTTTTGTAATTTAAAACCACGATATGTCAAATGCGCAGGGAACCACGTCAATAAAGAATGCTCACGAAAAACAAAATCTCGTGATATCAAATGTGTCTTATGCGGAGGAAACCATCCCGCAAATTACAAAGGATGCACTATCTACAAGGATCTACAGAAAAAACAATTTCCACTACTTCGATCAAAACTGTACACTTCTCCAACGCAAATCAAAACCTACCAACAAACTCAACCCGGGCTATTATATTCAACAATAACCAACCACCAAAACCAACAATTTCATGCTATCAACAACTCTATGCCAATTCTAAACCAAAACCAATCTCCCCAACAACCCAACGACATGTTGGAGTTAAAAAACATGATGAAGGGCTTATTTGAATAAATAGGCACGATGTTAAACCTTCTCACATCAGTGCCCGCAAAACTCAAGTAATGGATAACTTATTACAAATCGCTTTATGGAATGGAAATGGGCTCTCACAACACGCAGAAGACCTAAAAGTATTCATTTCTAACTATAACATCGACATTATGCTCATATCAGAAATCAATTTTACGGAGCGAGGTCACCTTAAAATCCCAAACTACTCACTTTACTCCACTAATCATCCAAATGGTACCGCACGAGGTGGATCAGCAATAAAAATAAAAAATTCAATAAAACACCACCAAATTAACAGTTATAGCAAAAACTTTCTCCATGCCACAAATATAGTCATAGAAGACTCTTTAGGTGTTCTAACTATATCGGCTGTCTACTTCCCTCCCAGGCACAGAGTAATACAAGAAAATTATGAAAATTACTTTAGCACCTTAGGGCAACGATTCATCGCTGCTGGAGACTATAACGCCAAGCACACCGACTGGGGTTCCAGACTTATTACTCCTAAAGGGCGTGAATTACTCAAAACTATGGAGAAAAACCACTTGAAATATATATCCACCGGAGAGCCCACCTACTGGCCAACAGATAGAAATAAAATACCTGACCTCGTAGACTTCGGTATTACAAAAGGTATCCCTTATAATTCTGTCACAGCGAAATCATGCTTTGATTTATCTTCTGACCACTCTCCAGTTTTAATTACTTTATCCGCAAGAGCAATAAGCACAAGTAAACAACCAAGTATATGTAATAAAAAAACAAACTGGGACGAATTTAGACCAATCATCGACAAAAATCTACCGTTAAATGTTCCCCTTAAAACGGAAGTAGACATTGAAACAGCTGTGAAACTATTCAATAACACAGTGCAACAGAAGGGCTGGAATGGAACACCTAAACCAGTTGAGCCTAACTTAGCCTACAATTGTCCACCTGCAATCCAACAAAAAATCCTGGAAAAAGAAGCATTAGAAAACAATGGCAGAGACAGAGAACGGCTGAAAGCAAAAGACTGCTCAATGCTAAGACCCAAGAACTAAAGGAGCTCCTCAATATCAATAAAAACGAATGTATTCAAACCTTCCTGAGCGGATTTACACCTACCGAAGATACTGATTACTCGTTATGGAGAGCGACTAAAAGGATTAAACAGGTCATAAAAGCCTCACCACCAATCAGGACCCGACAAGGAACATGGGAAAGAAGTAACGAAGAGAAAGCATGCGTTTTTGCAGAGCACCTCTCCGAAGTTTTCCAACCACACCCATCAGAAAATGAACCGGAAGAAGAAGAAGAACTAATACAGATACTTGAAACCCCTTACCAACTTGAGCCACCAGTCCCACGCATCAAAATCACCGAAGTTCAAAGCGTTGTTAAAACACTACACCCCAAAAAACCACCGGGGTACAACTTGATTACTGCCCAAGTTCCCAAACAATTGCCCTACCAGGGAATAAAATATCTCACACAACTATTCAATGCAATCCTGCACATTGGGTACATTCCGAGTCAGTGGAAGGTAGCACAAATCGTCTTAATCCCAAAACCAGGGAAATCTCCAAATGAAGCCAAATCATATCGACCGATAAGCCTTCTACCCACAACTTCTAAAGTGTTTGAAAAAATTATACAAATTAGACTCTCTACAATCCTTGAGAACAACGAAAATATACCCAACCACCAGTTCGGTTTTAGACCGATGCACTCCACAATAGAGCAAATTCACCGAGTCAATGATAAAATCATGGAAGTATTTGAAAATAAACAATACTGCTCCGCAGCATTTCTTGACATTACGCAGGAATTTGATAAAGCGTGCTGGACTGTTAGCTAAGTTACGATTAATCCTTCCCTTGAACTATTTCCTCCTATTTAAATCATACCTGCAAAACCGACACTTCCTAGTAAAAGTTGGCACTGAACAAACCAAACTCTATGCGATAAATGCCTGAGTACCTCAAGGCAGTGTCCTTGGACCCTTGCTATACTTAATATACACGCCCGACCATCCGACCACACGAGAAGTTGTAGTAGCAATATTTGCGGATGATACTGCCGTCCTAGCCGCCGATAATAGTCCTGTTGACGCCACACAAACTCTACAAACATTTTTAACTTCAATACAATCTTGGCTAAAAAAGTGGAGAGTGAAAGTTAATGAAACCAAATCTGCACACATAACGTTTACCACGCGACAAGAAACTTGCCCTCCTGTTTATCTAAACCACACTCAACTGCCACAACAGAAAGAAATAAAATATCTTCGACTCCACCTGGACAGGAGACTCTACTTGGTCGAAACTCAAAACTGACCATTAACAACAAGCTTCTTGCTTATAAAGCCATAATTAAACCGATATGGTGCTATGAAATACAGCTCTGGGGTACCGCTTCCAATTCCAATATAGAGATACTTGAACGCTTCCAGTCAAAAGTATGATTATAAACGCACCCTGGTACGTGACAAACGTGGCTATTCGGAATGATCTTCAAATTCCAACGGTCAATGAGGAAATAGGCAACTACAGCAAACAATATCGAACTCGACTCAGCATACACCCAAACGATTTGGTAACAAACCTCATGAACCAGCCAAGAAACAATAAAAGACTTCTGCGATATGCACCCAATGAATTACCAAATAGATTTTGATTACTTTTAAGTTAAGTTCGTTTTAGAATTAAGGTTTAATTTTAAGTACAGTATGTTATCCTTACGTCACTCAAGGTCTAGAATCCAGCAAACAACACCTTCCGATGTCGACTGTCTACAACGCCTACCGCTTATTCCTCAAACAGTTATAACTTTGATGGTCCGTCAACCCTCGAACTGCATCTATCCTGTTAATAACTCCTACTGTTCTTAGAATCCAGTCCTGTTCCATTTTAAACGTCACCGTCACACCAATCGACTCCAGGTAAGTTTCAGTATTATGATGATCCAAATCTAACCTTGTTCATTCTGCAGATAGTCCGATGTCAGTAATACCCACAAAATTATCCAAATCAATCAGCTAATTATGACAACCTCCTTTCAAATGCTTGACTTGTCTTCCATGCAACCACCAATGTCACGAATGAATCCTTCTTATGTTTTGTATGTATCAATAAATCCAAATCCCATTCAAATAATATAATCTTCTGTTATTTATTTCCAATTCACTATATGGTACAATCTCTTCACCGATTGTATATCTTTATTTAAACGTTATACCTTCACACCCCATTAAACCATTATACCAAATAAGCCATTTATTTCAAGTTTTTATTATCAAAAAAGGGGTTTTTCCTAAATTTAAGTACATTTTTTTATGAGTTGTTTTCGAAACTAGTTAAACAAAATTTTTCACTCCTGTTAGATACAATTCTTATTGCACACTTATTTATTTTAAATATCCTATTATTACATGCTATTAATTCTTATCATTCTAACAAATACATTTGTCAATTGTAACCTTTGCTTGAACTTTATTAAAATTAAACTCAACCGTCAACTTTGTATACTCAAATGTTATTTCATTATCAAATTACCTCACTCATTGTCTCAATTAAATTTCATTATTCATTTCAAAATTAACACCCAATTTTATCCAAACACTTCAAGATTCGATTGTAGTAATCTTCCAAATTTATTAGTTTTATATTTTTATCTTTCAACCAAATGTAAAGTTTAAAAAAAAATCGTGAGAGCCGTTTTTGAAAAAATCGAAAAAACTGAAAAATCACAAAAGTAAACACCTACTTCCGGTTATGCGATTTTCTTTAAAAGCTTGCTGTCGCATCTACATGGTACACAAAACTTACATATGAAGTTTCAACGCCATACCTCTTTTCCTTTTTGAGATATTCTGTTCACAGGCAGACAGACAGACAGACAGACACACAGACAGACAGACAGACAGACAGACACACAGACAGGCAGACCAATGAAAAAAAATACGGTTTTTGGGTTCACGGGACTCTAAAACGTGAAGATCTGTTGAAAACTCAATTTCGAATTTTTGGGGTGAATTCAATACTTCCTTTATCGTAAAAGGAAGTAAAATATTGTGTCTTTCTAAATTCATAAGTACCTAAGCGAGTGAGTTGTCCTAGTTAAGCTTTAAAACGCTTGCCTTCTTCATGCGATTTAAGGAAAATTTTCTGGAGTCTTCCAACTGTGGACCACGTTTTCGGAGGCTATCTAGGTTGTCGGATCGCTTTAGCTCTTTAATTGTTTCTATAAAACACGTATTATTTGCTCTTTCAACATGATCGTTCCCCATTTTCTTCTTCCTATGATACATTTTTCTATATCGGATATCTTACACTTCTCTCTTATTGCATCATTTCTAACTCTACCTAATATTCCATGCGGATGGAGTTTTTACTTTTATAAAAATAATATTAAATAATAGTCTGATTTGTTTTTCTTGAGGAATTCTTTTTCTATTCGTTGCAAAGTAGTTTTAAGTAATCTTCCATTTTTCTTTTCTTATTCGATTGATCTACACTGTGCCACTTTTCTCTAGTTATCTTTTTCTCAGCATTTTCTCTACACGTTTTTGTATTCCGTATACGTACCGATCTATCTTCTTCGTAAAGTTTTCCCACTAGCTTTTTATTTGTTTTATTTGTTTACCTCGTTTCGTTCTGTTATGCATTTAACCCGATCTTCTCTTGTTTGATATGTTTATAATATATACAGGCATCTTTATTTTTAGTTATTTTTTACTTTTTGATGGAAGTATGGTATTCTGTTTGTTTTGCTTGGATTTATGCTGATTTTTCTATTTGCTATTGCTTCTTCTGCTTATTATTTACTGTGCTCCAGGCTGCATTAACGCTATAATTCTGGTCAGGGGATTGTTTATTAAATTTTGTTCTAGCCTTTTGCAGTACAACCTAGAGATGGACGCGTGACGTGAAAACAATGGGATCACTGCGAGTCCCATCGTGAACGTGAGTAATATTTACTAAAAGTGGTATCTAGCAACATATATACAATTTTGTATCAGCAATAGAAAAGTCAACTCCATGACATATTTCGGTACTTGAAAACTAAAGACTTTTAAAACGGTTGCAAAGGAGTTGTTTGCGCGAAATCGGTATTTAACCCTTGTACGTTATTATACTTACTTTTGATTTTTGATTTATTTCTATGTTCATTATTCTGGCTACGCAACACACCTTGTAAATTATTTATCGTGTAAAACATATTTTATTTTATAGTTTTTACTGCCCTTGTCTGAAAGACGTAATCACGAAAAAATCACCTTCCGACATTTCTTCAGATCTTCACGTTTCAAGGTCCCTAGATGACGTCTGTCTGTCAGTCTGTCTGTCTGTTTGTCTATCTGTCTGTTGGCAGTATAGCACAAAAACTATTTGTCGGAGGAAAACGGTATTGTGCATACATATTGTACATCTACCTCGCATGAAACCGGTACAATTTCATACACATATATACCTTAAAACATTAAATTTTGTTTATTTTTGGGTTAATTTGGAAATAGAACTAAGTAGTAACTTTCACATAGATCAGGCTTTATATTTTCCGAAAATAAGACTCAACCGATATAGGATAATGTCACAAAAGAGTAAAAACGTTTCAACAATAAAACCTTTCTATTCAAGGGAAGCGCGCGCCGCACTTATTTCTATAAGGCTTGATGGGCGCAGTTGGACTTATCGATGCAGGTACGATCGCTGCGGAGATGCGGTTACGATCGCTATGCAGGTGCAGCGGGTTCAAACCCAAGCGGGATATTTTTTTTGAATTTGCAAATTGATCTAATTCTGGCAAGAGAAGTTCTGGGTATAGCCTTTTACAGATTTTTTAAATTCTGTGTGGGTTCCTTTATTGGCTTAAAATCTGACGCTAAATTTCAAATAAGAGCCACGGGTCACGCCGTGAGTGGAGGGTGACGCCGTGAACGTGTGCGTGGACGTGAGTGTTTAAAACAAGCGTGAAATGTGTGTGAACGTGAGTGAATACTCACTCAAACGCCCGTCTCTAGTGAAAGCTCTAGTAGCGTTATGCTTTAGGGACTCTACGTTAAACTTTTCGATGTTAGTTGTTTTTAATTTCAATGTTCGGTCTTATTTCGCCCGTTTTATCATCCATCATACAATGTATTGATGTCGTGTTTTTCATGTATTATTATTACAGAATACGTTAGTGTTTCAAGAATAAATTGATGAATTACTAACACCTAATAACACCGATATAATCACCATGTTTAAATTTCTTAGAGCTTCTGGAATTTGAACTAAAACAAATCTAGATACTTATGTCATTTTTAGTTTAATTAATACTCACAAATTGTGGACGTACAAAATTACTACGGTTTTCGTGCTCATTCGTAATAAAACGTAGCAGCTTTCTGTAATTCCAGCCTTTTCATGACCGTGTGTAATATCTGCAGAAGCTATTAATTTAAAAATATTGAATAAAAGCTAAGTACCTACTGAAAATTGCTTTACGGTTTGCTTCAAAATCGTTCCGCTTCGGCCAGTGCGCCTCTGCTGTTAGTTTTATTAGCTTAAATGCGAGTTTAATGTTTGTCTTTTCTCTAGAATGGTATAACTTTTTCGGGTGCATGTTTCATTTCGTTGAACCGTTCTTTATATAAAAGAGTATAGTCATTCGTAATGCAAACATGACCGATATATTGGAAGGTTTGTGATAATGCTGTGGCAGTGCAGGAAAGCACAGTAGTTGAAACCAAATTACTTTAAAAGCCGAAATATTACGACTAGGGAATACTAGCCCCATAAAATATAAATATTATTATGTTGAAATGTATTGATCCTTCATAGCAGATATGACATAATTCATAAATAAAAACACGTAGTCTTCTACTAAATATTATATGTATTAAAGAAAACGACAATTGTTTCGTGAGAATTAAATTTTTATCTTAAAACGGCTATCATCAGGTCAAGTAAAAATAAACTTAAAAAGATTATTAATCCCTGAATATGCACAAGCCATGTAATAGAAAAGGAGCACACTAAATAATGTTTTTGCGATGCATCACCAAATTGGATGTATCTAATTAATCCCAAGAAAAAATGTTAGAAGATTTATAAAAAAAATAGGTCACCATGACAAGGATTAATATTTTATTTATTATATCTTTATATATATAATTCTTCTGTACGTGTGTATGTCACTGAACTCCTCCTAAACGGCTGGACCGATTTTGATGAATTTTTTTCTGTGTGTTTGAGTGGGTCCCTGGATGGTTTAGATTCACAATTGGACTTTGTAGGTGGCGCTGCAATCGGGTTCTAGGATTTTTTAAAAATTTTTTACGAATTCTTTTGTTTTAATTTTTAAAAGATTTCTCGCATATCAGAACATATAACCCCAAAATTTTACCCCCCCCCCCACCACCCCCCAATATGTTTTAAAATAAAAAAAATCGAAAATTCGAAAATCGAAAAAAAGTTTGCTGAACCCGCTAATAGCAGGCAACGGGCAGGACAACGTCTGTCGGGTCCGCTAATAGCAGGCACCGGGCAGGACGTCTGTCGCGTCCGCTAATAGCAGGCAGCGGGCAGGACAACGTCTGTCGGGTCCGCTAACAGCAGGCACCGGGCAGGACGTCTGTCGGGTCCGCTAATAGCAAGCAGCGGACAGGACAACGTCTGTCGGGTCCGCTAGTATCAATTATAAATATTAAGATATAAGTTAGTGTAAAGGAATGCTAATGTTCATTGCCTATACGACAATCTCTATGCTAAGTGAAGTTAGGTACTATAAATCTGGTTTAATTTAAGAAATATAATATTAGTTACATTCGAATAAAATTGCAGAATTTAGTACTGGTTGACATTAAGAAAATTGATTTAACAATGTTGCATTTATTTTTAGTTTAAAAATATTGTGGTTTTTCATAATAATTAAGGTTAATTTACAAAGGTTTTCTTATGTCATACATCTTTTTATCCATAATTGCCTGACTAATTGATGAAATTCGAATTGCAAACAATAATTTTGAACTTTTGTGGCTGCTAATTTTGAAAAGATAAACCTGGTAATTTCTGTCAAACATGTATTTTAAACCAAGTCTCAATGCTGTCAAGATCTATTTGTAGTTATTGTGATGCTGTAATTGAATTCTTATCAGTCACTAATATGACAGTCTCCTCTACAAGAGTAGTTATAATGGCATCTTCTCTAGTTGGTAGATCTGCTGTGAAAAGAAGACATCGCACTGATACCAAAACGCTGCCTTCTGGTACTCCCAATTTAATTGGAAACAATTAATCGAAAAAAAAATCAAGAAAAGATTTCAAATATTACTCCAAACGATTTTTATCATCTGCACGGATGACATTTCCCTTTTATTCATAAGTGATATAACGATGGTAACTAACTTTGGTTTAACTGCTATGCATCGTTCGGTTTGAGGATGCCCAAATACCCAAAGAAAAATGTCGAAAAAGCAAAATTTTGTTGGAAAATGACTAAAGATATTGATCATCTTCACAGACTTCATTTTCCTCTTACTCATATAATGATATCTCATCCCCATAGTCAGTATCTATCCAAAAATTTTAGGAAGGGAATATCTGGGGAGGAAAGCCGAATTTCATGCAGCCAAATGTCAATGAAAATTTACGGATGTGTTATAAAGCTTTGGAACGGTGGTACCAGACTTTGGTTTCGCTAGATCCAGTGTGGGAAGGTCTAAATACCCCAAAAATGTCTAAAACGAGAAAGATCTTCTTTCTTAAAAATTGCGTTTGATTAGATTTTGATCATTTTTGCAGATATTCCCTCTTAAACATAAGTGGTACCCCATAGTCAATATCTATTTCGGGGGTACAAGTGTTAAGCTTATGGGGTATGAACAATGGAGTTGCGTGAGGTCCATTGATCGCAGAAATACTAGTTAAATCATAACTTGGTGTCGTTTGAGTACGTAGATTATTAATCATACTTTTAATTTTAGTAATAAAAACAACTAACATTGAAATTAAAGCTATTTTAAGTATAAGTTGCTGACCCTGATCATAATGTGGAATGTTATAAAATTTAAACCAAAGCTGATTTTTTAAATATGTAGTTCCATTTCCTATAATATATTATAAGAAAAGAATAACCATCACAACTTTGCTTCTGATTAGGGTATTGTATGTAACTTACTAACTGTTATCATAATAATCAATGGCAAACGTGTTCGCATCTGGTGTTAAAATAAATCTGTAAAGGGTTTTACCCAGAACTTCCATCGCAAGTGGGCGTTATGACATTAAACAATTTTAAGAATCAAAGAAAACTGGAAGAAAAACATTTTAAACTTCCTAATAGTACTGAAATAATAAAAGAAAACATTTGATTATGCAAATTACCACATTTTCCAACTACATCGCCTGCAAATGCTTCTATTGTTATGGGACTTTTTTCATTTTTTCGCATGGCAGCTTTCGAATACATAGTTATAATGTTTCAGTATCTATATTTTTGAAAATCTGCATGGAGTGCTACTGATTGCTGGTCGTTTTTACCTGATTTCTTTCTTTGCGCATGCGCTCGAACACTGTATTTTGGAAACTAAGTCGTTTAGGCCTAAACTTAAAAATACAATTTTATTCACGAAATAATTCGAGGTATCAAATTCTTAATATCTGGACTGTAATTAAGAATCACTCTGTATAACCGTTAGCAATGCCGGATAGTAATAAAAGAATATATTAGAAAAATCAGAATGGCATAGTATTATAATAACAACAAGATAACACAGTAGATTATTATATTACTGCATTTACTTTCTTTTGGTTTATTATAATCCTGTGTACAATACAAAACATATATTCGTAATAAGCCTAACCGCGAAGGAGTAAAATCAGTAGGAATGTGAGTACGAACGTTAAAGCTTCCGCTGTGAGTTCATAACTACTTGGAAGTTTACTAAGATCTCTAAAAGGGCAGCGGTCGTTGCAGGATTTGACTTTTATGAAGATCAAGAGGAGCATCCAGACAGCTTTAAAGAAAATTTAGATCGTAGCACGTTTCTAACTTGTCATGAGAGTTTGTATAATCTGATTATTTGCGACAGGTTTATTCTATAGTTGAACAATTTTACTGTGGAAATCTAAACCTCCTATAAGAGATTATATAAATCAAGTGAGTTATCGAAATAAATTTGAAACTTCATTTACTGAAAATTATACACCATCTTTTAAAAATAGTTTTCATGTCATTCTAAGTGTATATTTTATTGAAACTATACTAAAATAAAAAGATCGTCTATATCGGTAAGTATAAAGTATTAGTAGATATTATTTAATGCATTTCTGTTTGTCTCCCTGTTTTAGCTTATCGTAAATATTTAAATAGTCTTATATTAAAAGAGCAAATCAGAGTTATACCTAGTAAACCGTTGGCGGATTAACAGTATCTTATAAGCATATAGTTTGCTGTTTGTTTTTATATTAATTTAGCTTAGACAGGTATGCTAGTTGAAGGTTTAACAACAACAATTCATGCAATAAAAATTAGGTTAAGTGGAAGGAAGGAATGAGATTGTAGAAGATAACTTTAAGCTACGTTTAAATCATTTAAAGGCGATTTGCCACGATTACACCAGCTTAGAATTCGTCTTCTAAGATGTTATCAAAAGCTTTGTTCCGCACCACTGGCAAAGATTTTCCTGGCTGCTTACGCACAGTGGTGAAAAGTACTGGACGTTAGCAGCTGGAATTTTATATAATTCCTTTCTCCCCCAATTCGCCTTATACGAATTTAAATTGTAAGACATTACATGCAAGAATTTATATAAGTGGTTTTAAATCTTGTTACATATTTTTTCTCATACCCACTGTATTTTATCTATTAAAATTTCCTCGATAAAGTGGCATTTTTATGATGAGAGCGAATAAAATGTTACTTTATTTACAACTGTCAAATAATAAGTGTATTATATATTCAACTCTAAATATTAAAGCGGCTTATTTTACACTAGTGGAATATAAATTTCATATTCCTCAGGGTATTTTTTTTAAATAGTGGGCTAGGTTGTCAATAAATGACATTAACGTTGAGGTTAGCAGGTTAGGTTTTGCGTCAGTTTTGACACAATCTGACACTGAACCTAACCTGCTAACCTCGAATTTGACATAGACTGACGCAAAACCTAACCTGCTAACCTCGAATTTGACATAGGATTACAGTATCACCAACTATATACATAGTTGTAGATAAAATATTGTATTTGACACGCATATAATGGCTGTATTACACTTGGATGATTACAACACTCGCCTGCGGCTCGTGTGTAAACTGAATCCTCGTGTAATATAGGCTACATTATATGCTTGTTAAATAAAATACTATTGTTCACTATTGAATAAAACATAATCCATGGCAACTAACAAAATACATACATGTTACCATTGCAGCTAGTGCGCAACCAAGTAATGCGGTTACTTATTTAGAATGATTTATTTAATTTTAAAACTTATTTATACAGGGTGTCAGGAAAGTCGACCGTGTCACTTCTGGAGATGCTAGTGGACGCTATATGGAGTCGAAGAGTCCTAATCCATTTTTGGCTTAGAAGCATAATTTCGTCAGAATTCACTGTTGAAATTGGTACCACACATTTAGTGAACCGCTGTATGGTTCCTACTGCGTTTTTGTGTTTTTGATGATTTTTTGTCAATTAATGTCAGTGTAATAAATAATTGCGTGTTTGACTTTTGTAGTAAAGATATACACCTTGCAGGAGTATGCTGATATGTTTTTTGTGTATGGTGTTCTGGTGATGTTAGGTCTGTGAGTACGTCGATATTTTGTCTTCATTCTTGGATCTAAAATTATCAAACTCCGTTTTAAAAGTACTATCAAAGCTAATAAATTATGTATGTAGACGGCATATTTGACAATTGTTTTCCCAGCCTATCTCAAGACACTGCGTCAAGCCTCCAATTTAAGGCAACGTGCAGCAGTTCTCAACTTTTTCTTTTTAATTTTCAACATTCGTTTTTACGAAAATTGTGCTTCTAATCCAAAAATTGATTAGGATTTTCCGACTCCATATAGCGTCCCCTACCATCTCTAGAAGTGACACGGTTAACTTTCCTGACACCCTGTATAATTAAATGTACGCACTGGATTTTTTTAAATTAAATTTTGACAGTTTAAAGTGACATTATTCACTCCATAGCAACCTTCATAAGCAGCATAATTAAAAAAGTTTCACTGAAGAACAACATATTTTTATTAGTTCTACAAATATTTACATTTAATTATACTTTTTTTTGTAGTGTGCAGCATATAATTACTAATAGGCAAATTTATATCTTGATTTGAATATATTTTAATTTTGTATTCAAAATATCGTCAAAATTAAATGGAAACATATATATGCCACATGAATTAAACATTTATTTGCTGAAAGATATGATTTCGCTCGCACTATTTGTTCACTACATTTTTTCGAGAATAAACGTATGTAAAGACTTGGCCCCGTTCGGCAGAGGTTCGTGAACACAGAAGGATATCTTACTGCATTACTTTATTGACTAAAAAGTTCCTATATATATATATATATATATATATATATATATATATACCGTACCTCTGCAATAAAGTATTAAAAACTTATGCTACTACACATTTTTCTAACCTCATAATATTATAAAGCAGTACCTTGGTATTTATACAAAAAAATGTCGATGCCTACCTAATTTACCTTAAACAACATCATAACCATTTCAATCGAGTAGTTTTAGACATTAATTATTTGTATAGATAGTCTACAATATTTCCAGTTTTCGAAACCGTCGCTTTAGACCATAATCTTGCATTAATTTTTATAATATTGTGGTATTTAATTTCAAAACTACAATACATTTGAAACTAAAAATTTCCCTGAGGATCGAGTGAAGTTTGTACATTAAAATTGTATTTTTCGCAAAAGTTAGATTAAAGTGTCAGCTCCTGTTTCTGATTGAAGTACAGAAATCGAATAACGTCGACGTCTTGAATAAGGTTCTTATATCACTTTGCTGATGTCCTTAGGTTATTATCGATGGCTGAAGGAATAAAAGGATATAAGCCAGCTTTGGCGGTCAGTGGTGACGTTATATCACGGTTTATATGTAGTTGCATTTGGAGTTTTGCTAAGGCTAGCGCTTTATTATTATTTCCAATAATAATAAAGAAAACGCATAAAAACTTCATTGCGTCGAGAAATGCGGAAGAACTATAAGGAAAAGTAATCTATGAAAACCTATAATTTTAGTACAGTTTAATATTTTAATAGTACGGATTATGCGAAATTGTTTATGTTTATATACCGGGTGCTGACTTGCGCGACGCACCATAGGAATTTGCATAGTAAATTCTTTATGTTCAATTATTTGCTCCCCTAATTATTTTAGAGCTAAAGTGTAAATACATTTTTTGTAGAGACAAAAATACTGCATCCATTCATACTGTTGCTAACAATTTTTCATTTTCCAGAACCGAAGGAATGCAAAAAATCAAACTAGAATTTTTACAAAAATCAGTGATGCCATGGAATTATTGAAACAAGCCAATGCCAACGCAAGTGCGTCCAGTCACTGCCGTCAAAAGATTGAACGTACTGTCGTTTTTCTCATTTTGGTGTAAGTTCTGAATCTCATTGTTGCACCTGTAATTATTTAATAACCTGCCTGAAGTCTTAAACTTAAAATGAATCAGTCTATTAATGGTTGTACTGTTTGGAATTTGCCGATACGGATATTTTACAATACACAAGGAGCTTACTTAACGAACGTCCACCATACTCGTAAAACCATTTTTGTTATGGACAAGGTCTAGGTACCTTAGAGACACTAAGCAGAACATAATTAATAATGAATTATTATAAACGTCAAACATCAATGACAAACAAACAAACAGCACATATTGTCGCGCCACACGCATTTGCGTTGGCATTGGCTTGTTTCAATAATTCCATGGCATCACTGATTTTTGTGAAAATGCTAGTTTGTTTTTTGCATTCCTTCGGTTCCGGAAAATAAAAAATTGTTAGTAACAGTATAAATGGATGCAGTATTTTTTTCTCTACAAAAAATGTATTTACACTTTAACTCTAAAGTAATTAGGGGAGCAAATAATTGAACATAAATAATTTACTATGCAAATTCCTATGGTGCGTCGCGCAAGTCAGCACCCGGTATAGCACTTATATTTTATTTTTATTTTCATTTTACTGTTAAGATAAAATTATAGTTTATCTTTGTCGGTCTTTGTTGGGAAGTTTAGCTTCGGCAATTTTGTAGTTATAAATTTAATTCTCATGATACCCGAAACGCAACGTTGCTAATGCTGAGAGTGGAGCCACAGTTGTGAATATGTCGGAAAAATATTGTATTAGCATTAACAAGCAGATTCTAGTAGTAACCTTCTATCATTATCTTTAAACAGACACGTGTCATTCGTCTGGTTTTAAATGTTTCCTTATATATCGTTGTTCGTACTTTTTCCGTAAAAATTAATCACGAGCAACATACTTCCAGTTCCGTTTCAAACTTGAAAGCAGTCTAAAAGAAACACATGAAATGTTGATACTAGTTTACCGAGATGATTCAATAACACTGTATAAGTGGTTTGATCAATTTCTAAAAGGTTTTAAATCAATTGCCGAGGAGGAATGCACCCACACAAAGCATTGAAACAGTGAGCGAAATGTTTGATGAAACAGGAAATTGCTCATTCGCAAAACAACTGATGAACTCCACAGTGGATTCAGTCAAGGGGATAAACTAACTAAATATGTAGGAGTGGATCTGTATCACGCATTTGGTAACCCGATCAAAAATAAAAGCGTTTATCCATTTGTAATTAGCTGACCGCCTGGCATCAGATTCCAACTGTTTGAAGCGTACCTACTCTAACAGGAGATCTTGGGTATGAGGTTATTATTATGAGATCAAAATCCGGAGTTTATAATGGAAAACGCTCAACTCACCTCGGTCCAAAAAGCACGCAAATCGAAGTTTTTTTTCGATTTTGAAGAAATCGTGCGAGAGAAGTTCTTATCTAGAGATATTATTGTAAACCCTGAATACTATGAGGGACTACTAAAATGTTTGCAAAATTATGTGGGCCGAAACGCCAGATAACTTTTGTTACATCTAGATAACACCCCTTGCGTTTGTGAGATAAAAAATTATTTTATTCTCGTAATCGTCATACTCGATTGCTTTGACACTACGTAACATCTTCTTATTCATAACATCTTGACAGATGTATTGTGACCCATTATTAATTTTGAATATTACTGATTGCTCTTTTTACCTTGTTTCGCAATCTTTGTCTACAGGAACCCATATGAGCGGCTTCACTCAAAGTAATGTAGAGAAGATCTCTTTTTAAGTCCATCTAACGTTTTGGTGATCGTCCACGTCTTCTTTTCCCATCTGATTTACCTGGAACTACCAGCCTTTCGATATTGTGTTCGCTGTGTTGGATATAATAATAATAATAATAATAATAATAAATATTCTTTATTTTTCAGCCGGCGAAGTTCAGCTTGAAGCTGTTCTTCCACTTAACCAACTACAATATAATAAAAAAATATACACAATGAGTGTGTTCTACCTAATCATATTTATATAAATCCTTAGATACTAATCCAAAACTGATTTTTAATTACAGTTAAGAATAGATACATTAATAATGAAGTTGATTAGTCGAAATGCATTTTGTTTTAGTTTTCATCATCCGCTGAACAAATGATTGTATAAATGAGTTTTACATTTCGTCAGTGAATACTGTGTTAAACTCTGCGGAATGGCGTTATAAGCAGTAGCTTCATGATAAACAAAGGATCTGCCGTAAAAGGACGTGGAGTGTTTTGGAATATCTAAACCTGAGCACCTTAAATGTAAACCATGTTTATCTTGTCTAAATGTTAGCTGTTGAAACAAGTAGCTAGGACACCGTCTCAGAAGTACTGAATGTGCTAGGCATAGCAGATGATACGTTCGCCGTTCATCTATTTTTTACTTCCTTTTACTATAAAGGAAGTATTGGATTCACCCCAAAAATTCGAAATTGAGTTTTCAACGGATCTTCACGTTTTAGAGTCCCCTGATCCCAAAAAACATATTTTTTTTCATTGGTCTGTCTGTCTGTCTGTCTGTGTGTGTGTCTGTGAACAGAATATCTCAAAAACGAAAAGAGGTATGGCATTGAAACTTCATATATAAGTTTTGTGTACTATGTAGATGAGACATAAAGCTTTTTAAGAAAATCGCATAACCGGAAGTAGGTGTTTACTCTTGTGATTTTTCAGTTTTTTTCGATTTGTTCAAAAACGGCTCTAACGATTTTTTTTAACTTTACATTTTTATTACATTTTTAATGTGTATTGATGTGAAATAGGTGATTTTCCAGTTGAATACTTCTAAAGTGGGTTTCTTTTGTTTTTTTTTCTATTTTTTTATTAACTCCTATTTTAAATAAAACACCCGGTATATTATTACATTTTCGAATTCACCTTAAAATTCTAGAGAAAATTTGTCTCTTCGACTAACGCTCTATTTTGTACCGTTTTTGTAGAATTTGTAATTTTTGAAAAATTTTTAAAAATTTTTAAAAATCAAAAATGAAATTTTTGACTAATTATAAGATCACTGTAAAAGGAAGTTGTGTGTGTGTATAACACCAGATTTTTACCATTTAATTTCTTTGTAAAATGGAGTAATATATTGACGATTATTTATTTTTAAAGAAAATCGAACGCAGCAATTTTGCAGGACTTGTAATCTCGTTTCGGCATGGATACAAGAACCATAAACTGCACCACCGTAATCAAATAATGATAATATAAGTGCATTAGACAACATTAGCTTTAAGTTTTTATTTAGATAAGTCTTACTAAAATATAACATTTTTAAGGATGCGTAAGCTCGTTGTAATAGTTTATTAATATGCGTTTTAAACCGTAAATCCGAATCGATCACCAAACCCAAATTTCTACTTTCAGTAACGACTGGTAACCGTTCACCATTCATCTGTACATTATAATTATGATCACATTTTTTCCCAAAAAACGTAACGAATGACTTATTCAAATTAATTTTAAGATGTAATTTAGTTGAAAAATTGGACAGAGAGGCCAAATCAGTATTTAAATTGATTATTAAATAATCGTGAGTGGGTGGAAAAGAACACAAAAGTTGGGAATCATCCGCGTAACATTGTATATTTGAAAAATTCATATTTTCATGTAGATCGGCTAAATACAAATAAAATAGCAGCGGACCAAGCACACTTTCCTGGGGTACACGCTTTACTATAGAGTGAGGAATTGACACATCATTATTTAATTTTACCCCTTGAGTTCTGTTGGTAAAACTTCTACAATTTGTATCAAAATTATAATAATATAATTTTGCAATAAGCACATCGTGGTTGATTGTGTCAAACGCTTTGTTATAGTCAAGTAATACCAACACCGAAGTTTTTCCTTTATCACAAGCAGTAATAATTTCATTAGTCACATGAAGTAACGCAGTGGTCGTACTATGATGACGTCTAAATCCAGATTGTATGCTAGGCATTATCCATATGTGAACGAATTTGAACATCTATTATTTTCTCAAGGACTTTTGATAAGGTTGGTAAAATGCTAATGGAACGGATATCATTAAATTCTTGGGGTTCTTTAGTTTTGCATAATGGAATTATCAAAACTTCCTTCCATACTTGAGGAACTACTGCATTTCTAAGACAAAAATTTATATGTTCTAAATGTTCAGTTTTATAAGGAATACACAGCTGCATAGTTTTTAAATCAATGCCCTCTACCACACATGCATTAGATTTAATTTGATTAACTACGTGTATTTTGAGTATTTCATCAGGAGTTACTTGTTTAAAAGAAAATATAGTAATTGTAAATTTAGATTTAGTTTTATAACCATCAATAATATCGATATTGTTAGGAAGATAAAATTTAGTAGAATTAATAAAGTAGTTATTTATGGAATTTACGTCAGATAAATTATCTGGAACACTAATTTCAGATGTTTTATTTATATTAAATAAGCGTAGTGTTTGCCAAAGTTTTTTCGGCTGAGTGTGCTTAGATACAAATTCTATATAAGCTCTTTTTCCCTTTTTATAGCTGCGGTGGTATAATTTCTTAGCGTCTTATAAAAGTCCCAGTCAGAAAGAAGCTTAGTTTTTTTGCCTTAACACGTACCTGATTACGAAGCTTTCTCATTTGCTTAACATCAGTTAGCCAAGGTGCTGGTGGTTTTCTTACCTGTACTGTCCTCAGAGAAGCATGCCTATCCATCACTTCCATTATTTGTTTATTTAAAAATTTTACTTATGTTCAATATCCTGAAAGTAATAAATTATAAACCAAGGTTTAGCAATCAAGTCGGACTTAAAATCTTCATAATTAAAATATTTAAAATCACGAAAAGTCATATCTTTGGTTTTGGAAAATTAATATGAGTAAGTTAATCTGTGATCTGTAACATCTTGCATGTCCAACACTTCAGCCATATGAACATTTTCTACGTCTGAAATAAAAATTAGACCGATGAAGTTATTACACCTGGTTGGTTTCCTAACCACCTGTTTAAAACCATAAGCTGTAATTAGATATCAATTTTTTTGTTGTACTGCTAACATTATTTAACCAGTTTATATTATAATCTCCCAAACAAATAATTTTATTAAATTCCATGACTGTATTAGACAATACTAACAACCAGTGAGACAAATGTCTCATTTAATAAAACAAAAAAGACCGTTTTTCAAATAGAAAGCGTATTAAATAAAAACAATAATATTTTTTAAAATCACGTGATTGAAATTCGGTTCCTGACCTGACATGACCATTCCAAACATATAACTTTAATAACTTTTTTCTCTATCTCTTACGGTTTGGCTGCTGAAACAGCGTCCCGGACGGACCAGCGTCCCGGACAGGCAAGTCTATTAAATAAAGGACAAGCAATCCAGTGAGACATATGTCTCATTTAAAAAAACAAAAAAGACCGTTTTTCAAATAGAACGCGTATTAAATAAAAACTGTACCCAGACCTGGAAGGTGTCAAAGTGGTTGCCTAACCGATCGACGTTTTAAGGCGCAGAGGGTCGCAGCTCTGTTTGGCTGCTGAAACATTTTTATTTAATACGCGTTCTATTTGAAAAACGGTCTTTTTTGTGATTTTTCGAAAACCGGAAGTGTCACGTGACTGAAATTCGGTTCCTGAGCTGACATGACCATTCCAAACATATAACTTTCATAACTTTTTTCTCTATCTCTTACGGTTTGGCTGCTGAAACAGCGTCCCGGACGCATATACGTAATCTGCAGACGCATAAGGTATTACGACAACTGTTCGGCTACAATCGGTAATTGATTAATATGGAGCCAATGAAAGTTTAAGTAAAGTGCAGACGCAGAGGGGCACTAGACGTCTGCAGTTTACTCAGTGCTTTCGCTTTAACTTGCTATATCTTATTAAAAGTACCGTCTAAAATTACTATTTTTTTTAAATATGGGAAGTATTCCTAGAAGACTAGGAGTACAAATTTGTAAACGACACAACTGTTTGATTAAATCTAACTACCAAAGAGGAAGTTGAGGTTAGCTTCGCATGTTTATATTTCGAGCAACAGAAGTTTACAGACCCAAAAAACGCCGGTAGATATACAAACTGTATCCAACCAAATTTAGCGCTTACAAAATGTAATTTTTTGAAAACAGTTAAAAAGATTTGGTGTGATACAGCACACAACTTCCTTTTACAGTGATTTTATAATTAGCCATACATTTTATTTTATTACAAATTCTACAGAAACAGTACAAAATAGAACGTTAGTTGAAGAGACAAATTTTCTATAAAATTTAAAGCTGAATTAAAAATGCAATAATAAAGCGGGTGTTCTATTTAAAATAGGAATTAATAAAAAAAAGAAAAAAAAACAAAAGAAACCCATATTAGAGGTGTTCAACTGGAAAATCACTTATCTCACATCAATACACATTAAAAATGTAATAAAAATGTAACGTTTGAAAAAATCGTTAGGGCTGTTTTTTAAAAAATCGAAAACAACTGAAAAATCGCAAGAGTAAACACCATACTTCCGGTTATGCGATTTTCTTTAAAAGCTTGCTGTCGCATCTAGATAGTACACAAAACTTATATGTATATGAAGTTTCAACGTCATACCTCTTTTCGTTTTTGAGATATTCTGTTCGCACACAGACACACACAGACAGACAGACCAATGAACAAAAACATGTTTTTTTGGGTTCAGGGAACTCTAAAACGTGAAGATTCGTTGAAAACACAATTTCGAATTATTGTAAAAGGAAGTAAAAAGATGACCTTTACATTTCATTTTCAATGGGTGAAGTGATTCATTTTCGTACACACAACACACACACAACAGGACGCAAACTAATTTTACGTTCTAAAACGCGTCCAGCGGCGTTTGAATTAATTTAGTGAATAAAATGGATCAGGATATTTACCAATTTATTATTTTAACTTAAACAATTAGTTTTAACCCTCTATTATACTAAAGTTAATTAATTACTATATGTAAGTACATTAAGAGTTCCAATGTTAAAATGACATACATTTTATAATTATTATTCATAATCTATCAAATAAATTCATGTTCACAGTTCTATCATTTTTATTTCAATTTTGCTTAATATTAACTCAATTTTTGTAAACATTTTATTTGCAATTCGTCTTGTTTTAACGAAAAATCGTGAAGAAGGTATAACTTTTTTAAACAAAAAACGTAAAGAAAGTAAATTTTATTTAACTATTTTATTGAAATTGTGAATTGTCAATTTGGTAGTTGTAACTTTTAAAGTCCTTTTCGACCAAATTTCGAGTTACAAGGGATCACTATGCAAAAAATAACGTGAGCAGCACATATGAAAACAACTTTTTTTACTCATTTGCAAATTCGTGAAAAACAGTATGACTAACTAGTTGTACAGTATACTATTGCGTTGCACATACAAAAATAACTATTTATCGAACCAGTGTCCTAAGTGAATTATTTTAAACATCAGTGTTAAAAGTTAGTCCAAGGTAACGCGCATTAAAATCATAGATCGCAGGGTTTATCGTAAATAATTTGTATGTCAACATAACTTAGAATGTCTAATACACTATGACATAAAAAGTTTTAACGAACTAAATTTTTATACTTCTGTTGTGCCGTAGAAAGAATATTGTATGTAACAAGTAAAAAAGTCTGGCGTGATACACGCACACAACTTCCTTTTACAGTGATCTTATAATTAGCCAAAAATTTGATTTTAAATTTTTAAGCATTTGTCAAAAATTTTCAAGAATTACAAATTTTACAAAAACGGTACAAAATAGAGTGTTAGTTCAAGAGACAAATTTTCTCTAGAATTTTAAGCTGAATTCAAAAATGTAATAATATACCGGGTGTTCTATTTAGAATAGGAGTTAATAAAAAAAAATAGAAAAAAAAACAAAAGAACCCCATTTTAGAGGTATTCATCTGGAAATTCATTTATCTCACATCAATACACATTAAAAAAGTAATAAAAATGTAAAGTTAAAAAAAATCGTTACAGCCGTTTTTTAAAAAATCGAAAAAAAACTGAAATATCACAAGAGTAAACACCTACTTCCGGTTATGCGATTTTTTTCAAAAGCTTGCTGTCGCATCTACATAGTACACAAAACTTATATATGAAGTTTCAACGCCATACCTCTTTCCGTTTTTGAGATATTCTGTTCACAGACACACAGACAGACCAATGAAAAAAATATGTTTTCTGGGATCAGGGGACTCTAAAACGTGAAGATCTGTTGAAAACTCAATTTAGAATTTTTGGGGTGAATCCAATATTATAAAAGGAAGTAAAAGTGTGATTACGGCATCTATTATGTAGTCCAACTCGGCTTCGCCTCGTTAAATCGCCTGCCATAAGCATGTACTTTTTATTTGTCTTTATTGTTCTCGACAAAATTTTCATTTGTAAATATCGACAGCTTAGGCTCGTTTGAAAAGAATAAGAAATAAAGCGGCACATACAAATTTTGCAAGTGATTTCAATGGGAACTGTAGTTGTTTTTGAATGACTACATGTTATGTATTCACATACATTTTCCGATGGCCATTCCACACGTGTGTTGCATACTATTTTTCCTGCGACGGTTTCGCATTCTATAACAAATTCAACCTTTTAATTTGTTAAAAAGTTGTCAGTTTTAGCCAGTAACAGTATGATTCTTACATGAGAGTGCAGAAAGTGAGTACATTCTGAACTGTCATAGAAGTACATTTAATTATTATACTAGTTTAATAAGAGGGCCTAATGTAGCACGAGTGGGTTTAGGGCACGACGTGCGCAACGAGGAGTGCTCCAATGGAACTAGAGCTGCACTGAATTTTATTAAACGAGGATAATACACTAATTTTATATACTTTCAACAAAAATAATCAAAAACTTTTAATTTTGACATTTCATATGTATGACAATCTGTCAGTTCTACAAAGTAGACCGTTTCAATGTTTTTCATATGAAAATAACAATACAAAAACAGTGCTTTGATAGACTCCATTAGCAGCTGTTTTCGCTGTTATAATAACCACATTAAAACATTAATATAAGTAAATAGTATATTTTTGTCAAAAGATAAAAGTATAGTTTTTTTTTCGGGGGATGAAGATTTGTCCACAAGCAGCGTCATGGTAATTTTACGAACGAAAAATTTTATCGCAAGAAGTAAATGTTATTTTTCTAGGAATATAAAAAAAATTAATTTTACATTATGTATTGCAAAAACTACAAATGAATTTAGGATCTCGCCGTTTTTGGCTTACTTAATGTGGTTGTAATAAACAAAACTGCCACCATTCTTGCGAGCAAACAATTGGTTATTTATTCATTTCCATAGCAACGCGCACTTTCATCTGTAGTGTGAAATAAAGAGCTACTTTATAAACGCTAAACTATCTAATAAAGCACTATTTTATAGCGCAGTCTAACATAAAGTCATTTTTACCCTCGTAAAACTATCACTTTCGTAAAAAAAATACTTTTTGTGCAACTGTCAATAAAAATGACATTTTTATTCCAGGTAACTACACTTACAGTCGCGGCCATAAAAACCGGGACAGTTTTTTTGACCTAATTTTCAAAATGCGAAAAGAAGTGCTGACTCTGACAATTCTAATTAATAAATGTCATCAAAAGTCATTATTCAGATTTAAGCAATGACGTTTGAAGACATTTATTAATTAGAATATCAGTGTCAGCACTTCTTTTCGCATTTTGAAAATTAGGTCAAAAAAACTGTCCCGGTTTTTTTGGCCGCGACTGTATATATGTCAAAATTAAATGAGAGAAAACTTTAAAAATCAACACTTTTAACACGTTAAAAATACTTAGTAAATCAATATTTGTCAGATAACTAAGGAAAATCAATAACTTTCAGTTGTACGACAGGTCGGTATTTTGAAAAAAATCTAGTAATGCTTTCTGTATTCTAATCAAATGTCAAAACTAACATGATTATTTTGACAAATGTCTACCACGGCTTTCTATATTATAATCAAATGAATAAAAGTTACTTAGATTTAGTCCGTAAAAATGATCTTGCTGATTTTTAATGACAGTTGTACAATAGTATATTGTACAACTAATTATGAAAGTCATACTTTTTTCACGAATTTGCAGCTTTATTAACGAGGGCGAAATCAAGAGTTTATCAAGCAACTTAGTCAAAAAAGTTGTTTTCATACGTGGTGTACACATTATTTTTTTGCATAGTGATAGCTGGTAGCTCGAAATTTGCCCGAAAGCAGTCATATTACAAACGTGCAGTAACGTGAGAAAATTCTTATATCAAAATTAAATAATAGAATCTAATTACATCTGACCAAATATCTTTCGTTTAATTGGAATAAACCGAACATATCAAGAAAAAACTCAATACTAATAATAATAGTCTGTATTTAGCAACTTAAGATACAATAAATAAGAAATAATAGTGGTCACGGTGTTTGCGTAAAGTGCAGACGCATTATAATTCTACACGTCTGCAGTTTACTTGTGTTTTGATTGGCCGTACGACTTCGGAAAAAACGATGTGATGGGTTATACCTTATGCGTCTGCAGATTACGTATATGCGTCCCGGACGGACGGACAGACAAGTCTATTAGATAAAGGATATTTTCAAATTCATCAAAAAAGTTTACATCACTGCCGCCCCTTAACTTATAAATCACACCTACCGCAATATTTGTAAGCCCAAGCCTAAACGAAAACCACAGTTGTTCAATGGATTTTGCAAAGCTTTATTGATAAGAGCAAATGCAGATTTTTCTTGACATAAAATGCTACTCCACCTTTTCTACCTTCCTTACGGTCCTTTCTTATCAATTTATTTATTTCATAAACATCTGAACTGTAATTAGGTTTCAGCCAAGTTTCACTGACAATTAAAATATCGTAATCAGATGTTGAGAAAATTCGTGGAAATTTGTACCAAAGGATTGAATATTAATATGCCCTATTTTCATAGCAATAAAACAAATGTAACCTATAATAATAAAAATAGTAACAATAACTTGGTTCACTTATTTATTCACCAAATGTGAATTAGTAACTTAATTTAAAAAAATAGTTTTTACAAAATTAAATTAATGATGTACCAAACAGCAACCGATAAAAGCAGCGAGCGACTCGTACTCAGAACTATCAAATTATAGCGATAGCAACATTCAAGATTAAAGAAAGTATACAAAACAATATAATTTCAAATAGAACAATAATACGAAGAAAAAAAAATTAAGATTAGTTTAACAACGAGTATAGAAATCTATCAAAAGAAATACAGCCAGCAGGTAACAAAAAGTAGTACAAACACATTATGTCCGGAAAAGGACAGAATGCGACTGTAAACGGTACACGAAATCATTTTTTGTGGTCGAATTTCTTCTAGAACGGAGACGTTTGTAGGGTGACTGCTCATGAAATTCTCAACATACGTCTCTAGATCCACATTTCAAACGCGTCAATTCGACGGCGATCTGCTTATTTGACAACACATGTCTGGGCGGTATAAAGAAATATATAGATTGATCAAAAATTAATATCATCTAGTATGGCTGTGGAAGTGCAAACCAACGCCTTTAAAATTGGCTTACATACTTATATTTAATTCAAGCTGTCAAATTTTATTATTAAATATTGTTATTATCCATCTTATTAAAATATTATATTGAAACAAGCAATCCAGTGAAATGTCTCATTTAAAAAAACAAAAAAGACCGTTTTTCAAATAGAACGCGTATTAAATAAAAACTGTACCCAGACCTGGAAGGTGTCAAAGTGGTTGCCTAACCGATCGACGTTTTAAGGCGCAGAGGGTCGCAGCTCCGTTTGGCTACTGAAACATTTTTGTTTAATACGCGTTCTATTTGAAAAACGGTCTTTTTTGTGATTTCTCGAAAACCGGAAGTGCCACGTGACTGAAATTCGGTTCCTGACCTGACATGACCATTCCAAACATATAACTTCCATAACTTTTTTCTCTATCTCTTACGGTTTGGCTGCTGAAACAGTGTCCCGGACGGACGGACGGACGGACAGACAAGTCTATTAGATAAAGGATAAACGAATTGGCCCATAAAAGTAATGTAATTGTCCAACAAATAAATCTGCGCCGGTCGAATAGATGCTTTATCTTAAATGTAACCTAAAAATAAAATACATGGGACCCAGTTTTAAAGGTAACAATTTGTTCTTTCATAGCCATGCTGGATGAGATTAATTTTTTATCATACTTTAGAAAATACCAGCGAGTTAACGAGTCTGATTTTCGTGTGCTTTGTGGTATTGGTATCTTTCCATATTTTTTTAAGTTGAGTCATCGCCGTCCTACCCAACTGTATCCTGCGTCGAATTTCATATTCACAGTTGTCGCTGTTGTCTATTAAAGCTCCCAGGTACGTCAGACTACGCATTTCCACCTGACATTGGCCGATGCTTTGAGTGTTACGTCAATTGTTGTTTTCACGGTCAATTATTATAATTTTCCATTTATCATAATTAATCTTGAGACCGTAGAGGACACTAATCTCTTCAAGTTTGTTTACGAGTGTGGAGATTTCATTTTAATTTGCAGCAATCGGCGCAGTATCGTCTGCAAACCTAAGGTTTGATATTTTTGTACCGCAATAATTATACCACCATTCCACTCTTCCAGCACTTGTCTCATTATTATTTGGTTATAGATATTGAAGAGCAATGGTAAAAGAACGCACCCGTGTGTGACACCTTTGTCTATAATGGATTCTCCAGACAAATATTTATCAACTCTCACACGAGCAGAGTTATTATTATACAATAATTCTTTTATAAGATACACTAGATGCTTAGGCACTCCCATAGTAAGTAATACATTCCAGAGCTTTTTCCACTTCAGATTATCGAACGCCTTGCTGTGATCGACGAAACATATGTATGCTGGAACTGGAATGTAATATTTTATAGTCTTCTCAATAACCTGCCTAAGTGATCTGCTCTCGTGTACCGCGTCACTTAACGAATCAAGCCTGTTCTGGAGATATCTGCCAGGCGAGATAGTGTTCCAGCCGGGCCTGAATAATATATAATAAAACCTTACTCGCGCGAGAAATTAAGGCAAGAAGACGATAATTGTCGCAGTTATTTGTAGGACCTCTTTTATGAAGAGGTACAAAGATCATCTGGCCATATACCGATTGCCCAAATTCTGTGACATAGGTTATGTAGCATTTTCAAACCACCGAGTCCCATTTTTTTAAAAAGATTCGGTAGGAACTGAGTCTATACCCCTAGCTTTATTACGTTTCAGCTTTCTTAAAGCTGCCTTAACTTCAACCATAAGAACATCTGGTTCACGTTCATAGTCATGGCAAGAAACATCTTGTTCTTGAATTTGTTTGTGTGTATACAGTCTGTTCTACAAAAAATGCCCCGCCTTCTAGCTACTTTATTATTTATTTTAGACCCAATAAACCTTATATCAAATCAAATGGCACATAAAATCTACATTTCAACACTATAAAAAAAATTATCTTCAATTGTTTCAGAGTTGTGACGTCACATGCAATTTTTTTAAATTACACTGTATGTATTTTTTACATTTTCTGGTAGAGGTTTTTTTCTCTTTTCAACAATATACATATTTTATGCCCTTACATAAGAAAATTTTCGAGAAAAATAAAAAAAAACTTTTTTATCGGTGGGAGGCAACGATACAAAACTATAAACAAAAGTGTAACTCTGAAAAGCAAAACAATATTTATTTACAAAAGGGAACACAAAAAACTAACCATTTATAACAAATGTTCGATATGTAAACCATTATTGACAATACAAATTTGACATCGTCTATTAACACTTCTTGCGGCGTTTATAAGCATATCTTGAGGAATGCTTTGGCAAGAATTTCTAATCCTTACTCTGAGATCATCAATATTTTCTGGTGGTGTAACGAAAACAAGGTCCTTAAGGTGTCCCCACAAAAAGAAATCAAGGAGAGTTAAGTCTGGGGACCTAGCTGGCCACTGAATTGGTCCATTTGTGCAAATTCAATTCTGTCCAAAATTTTCGTTTAGGAAATTAGTGTTTATAAGAGAATAATGGACAGACGCACCATCTTGTTGAAAAATGACGTTATTAAATTCTGCAAGAGGCAATTGTTCTAAATATTCCTGTAATTGGTTTCGTAGAAACTGGTTGTATCTAACTGAATTTAGAGTTCCGTCAATAAAGTAAGGTCCTAACAACCTTCCGTTTAAAATCCCATACCATACATTAACGCCAAATCTTCTTTGAAAGCGATTTTCTCTAATATATCTGGGATTTTCTGTACTCCAGTAATAGTGATGATTTCTATTAAATAAGCCGTTATTGGAAAATGTGCATTCGTCAGACCATAATATTTTCCTGTAAAAATTAGGATCCTCTTGCTGTTTGTTTACAAAGTAATTACAAAATTCAATTCGACGTGGAGGGTCATTTGCTTCTAAATTATGCGCTAAATGTACCTTATATGGTTTAAAATCATGTTTTTTTAAAATGTGGTGTACTGTACTACATGACACCTGAAGATTATGTGCAATTTCTCGTGTTGAAGTATTTGCATCTTGCTCTACACTTAACAAAATATCCAACTCCAAATTTTCATCTCGTACTTGGCGGTCTCTCTTTATTTTATTTAGGGAACCCGTATTCCTTAACGTTTCTTCTAATTTACTAAATTTTCACCGGGAAGGAGCCTGTCTATCGGGATACCGTGTTTGATAAATACGTAAAGCTTCCGTACTATTTTTCCTGCATTCAAAGAATACTTGCAACATGTCAATCATTTCATTGTTAGTAAACCTGGCCACATTTTGATTTAAATATTAAAGGACAAGAGTATAATACAAGAAAACACTTTAGATTATTCTGAAATCTGACAGTTAAAGCGTTTGTCTACTATTTGTGTTGTTTTTCTGAGTTACGCTTTTGTTTATAGTTTTGTATCATGGTCTCCCACTGTGAAAAAGTTTTTGTAATTTTTTATGAAAATTTTCTTATGCAAGTGCATGAAATATTTATATTGTTGAAAAGAGAAAAAAAACTTCTACTAGAAAATGTAAAAAAATATATACAGCGTCATTTAAAAAAATTGCATGTGACGTCAGCACTCTGAAACAATTGAAAATAAAAATTTTTTGATTGTGTTAAAATGTAGGTTTTTATGTGTCATTTGATTTGATATCAGGTTTATTGGGTCTAAAATAAATAATAAAATTGCTAGAAGGCGGGGCCTTTTTTGTAGAACAGACTGTATATAAGTTCACAGTATGTTTGCTTCAGGCTCTTTAAAAAAATCAAAATAGCCATGAAAGGAAAACGATGTCACGCGGTAGAGGAGATTTAAGGGGCTATGACATTGCAAATACAGGCACGCAAGGAGGATGATTTCCAAAACTGTTTTGAGAAATGGCACTAATGTTAAATAAGTGTACGGCAAGCCAAAGAGAGTAGTTCGAAGGGACTATGTGACATTGGTAATATATTTAATAAACATGTATTAATTCTCCTATTCCGTATTATTTGCTTGAACCTAATTTAAATATTTCAAAATTTAATGCAATATAAAAAATTAAATAACTTTCTGACGAAAAGTTAAGAATTATTATTCAAGTTGGTAGAATCGCATCACTCAGAATAAAATAAACGATGAATATTTAATAACTAATGCACCTTACAATAGATGTATCAATTGCGATTATTGTAACAATTTTGATACAATACTGCATATGAATTTAATATAGCAGTAATACCATAACAAATTAAACTAGATAAGACGGTATAAGCTTCTAATCGATACTTCAGCACAGTTACCACCGTTGATATGGAACAGTTTTTCCAAACGATCGTTGGGACGCCCACTTCTTAAGACATGTTTAGCATTCTTAATCCGTTGAAACGGTGCTTTCAGTGTGCTATGGCGGTTATAATATTATGTTATACAGTGTGTCTCGCAGATTAACAGACATAGGAAAATTAACACTGGAAAATTATGAAAAGATCAACTATTGTTGTGTAGGCATCGAGGCATGCGACTGATGAAAAATTAAAACAATAAGAAACTGAATTGACGTTTGCAATTTCTGACCTACTTCAATGCCTACACACAATAGTTAATCTCCTAATACTCTTCCAACGTTAATTTGGCTACACCCGACTTTACTACAAACTCCGCTTTTATAACAATTTGTGCTTTCAATGTGGTATGGCCGTTATCATGTTATGTTATAAACATGATCGCTCCATATGCGTGAAAACTTTGGCCTAAGAAAATCAAATTTGTGGTGTGGATAGCTGAGGTGTTACTTGTAGTTTAATAAGGCATACCTATGTAGACAACAATAACATTCATATAATTTATATTAGAACACAAAATACAAACACGCCAATATGTAGAACATGAAAATAGCAAATTGTATAAACGAACGCCGTAATCTGACTCGAAAAATAGACTACGAAATCTGACCAACGGCCCTTTTCTTGGTTAACGTAACTCAAGTCGGGGTGTGTAGAAGCAATATCTTGAGACACCAGGCTGTCTGGCTTTATACACCGTTTCTTATGCAAGAGGAAGGTGTTTCTGAAAGAACCCCGGCTACATCAAAATTACGGGTTATCCTTCGAGGACAATACTTATTATCAGCCGTGCGGGGTACAAGGTTTTCGGATTTTATTACTGGTTTCCTGTGAGTTGCCTGTATGCTTCTTTGCTCGATTTTCCCCGCAGATGGTACGTCTCGGATTTGGGTCCAAAATTTGCTACTACTACCTCGGGCTTATAATAGCCCATTGTCCGTCAAGTGTGATGATTAGGCCCGCAAGTTGCTCAAGAAGCCCTTACTTTGGTACAAAAGAGAAACTGGGAAATGGAACAAGTCTCTATTATCGAAAAAGGGTTGATCGCATTTTCGCTGTGTCGAGGAAATATTTTCACTTCTTCTTAGGCCGTTCAGCTGCATAGCTGAACCTTTTCGACTTTGCAAGACCGCAACGAACACAAATCAGTTCGTGATGTTCAGAAAGTTCGCTTTGCGCAACGTACACTAATCACATTTCAACGCTAAAGAATGTTTTAATGCAACACACACAATTGACTTCGAACACCCACTTGTTTAAAGGATACGCTACATGTCTTTCAAGGCCGGTTACGATTAATTTTTAACTCGCGGTATTGCAGTCTCTGCATCCCACAACTCCCAAGAGGAGCAAAGGGCGCCTTTCGACGTTTCGGGTAGAAAGTTTTTGGTGGTAGAGTTTCTAGCTCTACGCACGTCGGGTTCGAGTCACTATCACTCCACATTTACCACTTTTTCCACAATTTTTTTCCACTGGCTTCTATCCGATGCCATATGTTTTACTTCTCCCCATGTTAGGTTTTGTTTTTCTAATTCTCCTTTTAAATTTCTTCGCCACGTTTCTCTTGGTTTCCTCACCTTCCTTCTTCCAGTAGTGTTGTAGTCTATTGCCTGTCGGGTTATACTGCTATATGGTTTCCTCAAAGTGTGACCTAACCATTTCCATTTCCATGTCCTAATTGTTATTTCAACTCTTTCTTCATCTGTAATCTGCTACAGCCTATAGTTCGAAATTTTTTCCGGCCAGAAGACTCTGCATATAGTTCTAAGGCATTTATTTATAAAGGTTTGGATCTTCCTTAGATTCTTTTTGCTCTCTACCCATGTTACTGCGCCATACAACACACTCTTCACATTTGACTTGAATATTTTCAATTTAGTTTCCCTCGATATGTTTCTTTCACTCCATACTTTCCGCAACATGATGAAAACCTGTTGTGCCTTCGTAATTTTCCTGTCTATATCCTGTTCACTTCCTCCCTTTGTATCTACTAAGCTGCCCAGATAACAGAACTCCGTAACTTCCTCTATTTCTTCTCCTTGTAGTCTTATTTTATTGTCCCGTTTAACTTCTTTCACGAGTAGTTTAGTTTTTTTGCAATTTATATTTAGTCCTATTTGTTTTGCTGCTTTTACTAATCTGTCCGTCTTGTTTTGTATGTGTTGTTTCTTTTCGGTAATGAGGCAGATGTCATCCGCGAATTCCAGGTCTTCAAGTTTGGAAAATACGTTCCCGCGGGGCTATGACACAACGCCCACTGGTCACAAACCCCAACTCAGAATTTGGTCATAACGCCCAACTTCGATTCTGGTCACAACGCCCAACTTGGTCACAGCGCCCAATTTTGATTTTGGTCACAACGGCCAACTTGGTCATAACGCCCAAAAGCGATATTGGTCACAACGCCCAACTTGGTCACAACGCCCACCGACGCCTGTTATAGGAGAGAACTATCGACGCCACTTAAACCACCGTCATAACGCCCAACTTCGATTTTGGTCACAACGCCCAACTTGGTCACAACGCCCAATTTCGATTTTGGTCACAACGCCCAATTTGGTCACAACGCCCAATTTCGATTTTGGTCACAACGCCCAATTTCGATTTTGGTCACAACGCCCAACTTGGCCACAACGCCCAATTTCGATTTTGGCCACAATGCCCAACTTGGTCACAACGCCCAATTTCGATTTTGGTCACAACGCCCAACTTGGTCACAACGCCCAACTTTGATTCTGGTCACAACGCCCACTTTTGATTCTGGTCACAACGCCCAAGTTTGATTTTGGTCACAACGCTCAACTTTGATTTTGAACATACGGCCCAGGCGGCACAGAAAGTAAGAAAAATGTGTATCTAAAATGAATAATAATAAACTAAACTTTTAAGATGAGGTAATAGGTAGGAAAATTTCCAAGTTCCCGTAAGTAGTATTAATATTATTTATTTTTCATAATAATTCAGTGGCGTAATGCGTTGTCCAAAAAGTTTCAAAATTCGAATTATAACATATAAAGTTGTATTTTTTATATGGAACTCATAGTTAGCTGTGATATTATGAGAAAGGGGATTTTCTCCCATTTCAGTGACATATGTCGTATGGGATCGAACTATTCATTTTCACTACAAGCAACAATTCAAAATTTTTAATATTTCGTCGTTTTCTAGTTGAAAAGTTGTGTCATTTAGAATATACGCGATTAAACAAAGTTTTTGCGTTGTTTTAATACCACCGTTTGATTGACAGAATTAATCACGTATGATTGTTGCTTATAATATTCTTCATATATCCATTTATCAGAACATTTTATTGTCCATTAAAACCTCTGCAGTTTCTCAAAAAAAAATACAATTTTTAATTAAGCAAATTGAGAAAAATTATGTTTTTCCTAGAATAAATATTTTTTTAGGGATTTTTCTTCAGGAACTATCCTGAATGTTCGGATTTAGTTCTGTACTGTTCGCAAAATTATACACTATATCACTGTAAGCTATATAGGCTTAAGCATCTGTTCTTTACACCGTTTCGACTCCTTGTATTAATATTTCACAAAAACTGGTGCAAAAACCATCCTGATAAATTGTGTTCTCGCGTTAGCGTGTTTATACTCATCCGGCGGGACACCTTCTCTACCCTTAATTTTCCGCGTTGCGTTGTTGTCTTCACGAAGATTATGCAGTTTCATGAGGCCTTTCATATAATTTTGGGTTGGTATGGATTGATTGAGCGGTTACGACAAAAGTGATATTTATTTAAATGATCAAAGTTGCAGCAATACAGGGGAAGGTAATGCTGAAGAAATAAATCAATAAACACTTTCAATACCGCGAGGTCAGTTCTCATCCACACAAAACAGACGGAGGTTGAATATTCTAAGAACTGCATCTACGGAATGTTGACGAAATTACACAGGCGAAACAAAAAAAAAACCTTTGTGTTAGTAAACATCAAAAGCTGATTTAAGAATGCCTATTAAGAAACTAATACTGAACAAGTTTTTACTGAAGGCTATTGTATCAAATGAAATGAATGGCATGAACATGCCACTAGAAAAATTCATTTGAAAAAAAATAAAGAAGTTGTACGTTACGAGCAATATAGAGGCTACCTATATATATTTTTTAATATTCTAGGAACTAACGATAATTCTCTAATAAACTAACATTTTTATCAAATAGTAGTCTGATTATAATTCTAAAGAACAAGATACATTGTGCATTCGGCACATATTTTGAATTAGTCGAAATTATGTGGTAAAATAAGCGATTGAAGAATATGACAATTTGAGAAAGCAATTGCAGCAATGAGGCTTCAAAGATAAGTTGCTGTCAAAAAGACTTAAGTTAAATAGTGGAAGTGTTCTTCAACAGTTATCTGTATAATTGTATATTACTTAAATTTTTAACTTTAGTTTGACATCATTTATTTAGAAAAATTACGATGGCAAGCTTAGTAATGAAAAAATAATGTAGAACTAAATGAAATAATCGATTTCTATGTAAAACATGAATCACCAGGTAATTTTCAACCTTCAAGAGCACACCATAAATTTATGAGCAGGGGCACTGGAAATGGATTTGCCAACATTAATATTCTCTATTTACTCCTAAGACATTTGAATGGACGTTTGTACTGTAGTACAAATAAGAAACGAAATTCCAGATCTGTAACGTCTGAGCTAAAGATATACTGCACTAGCAATAAGTTTGCAGCTGTCAGTTCTCACTAACGGACTCGGGGCAATTAGTTACCCTGAAAGTTTTTGTAATTATACAAGAGCTTGAGTTTAATAAGTGGATCATGAAAATGATGTTTATGACGTTAGATAAAGAACTCTTTATTTGTAAACCAGCATTAGATTCAAATTATATGCTACAATATTTATATTGGGTCATATTGCTTTTCTTTTAGTTGCAATATGTATTGCATTTGTGACAGTGTAATTTACTGTGTGTGCTAATAAGTGATCCAAAGTGCCTTTGAAGCCGACATCCAATTCATCCAAAAATAGTATTGAGAGAGTCATATGAAGATTTGTGTTATGTAATTATCGTTCTACATTTCGATCGTCAATTTTGTATTGACAACTTTTATTTCTAATGATTTGAGCGTAACTAAATGACTTACAATAATTAATGAAGATCCAAAACAATTTTGTTTCGTTTTGCGAACTACGTAAGGCTATTCTATTCTGATGAAATCGTACCCATTAGGCCCTAGCACTTGAAATAACCAAGTTATTTAAATTTTTGAGGGAATTTAATCTAAATACCTTTCACATCTCAGATAAGTATGTATATTGTACAATTACTGTTACCTGCGTAGTTCGCAAACAATCTAAAGAAGAAATAAAATATTCCATTAAAATATACTAGAAGTAGAATCTAAGATACAAACAGCTAAAATGCTAAAGTGAAGGAAAATAACGGATTCTGAGCTAATATATTCCGGTTATGAAACGTGCAGGTAAAGTACTGAATCTCGAATTTTATAGTATACAATTCCGAGCACGTTAAGCCCATTACCTGATTATAGCTGTTCAGGCCCTACATTCAAAAACTCTTTGAACGTATCTTGATTTGCCTGTCTAACTGTTCGTTATGCAAGCACCGTTAACTTATTTTAAAAGACGCCACTGTTAAAGTTGAAACACGTAACATAAAAGCTTTTAAGCTCTGATTTTTAAATTCACATAAATTTAATAAATTGTTGTTCGCTCCTACCGTACTGTCTGCCACAGTAACATTTGTGTAAAGTTAAAAGAACTCACATTTCCCGTTACTTTATTGTAAGGATTTAATTTAATCTGAATTTGCAATACATTTCAAACGCTTTACTAGAAAGATGGAACTCTTTAAAGTTCGTGAAAGATGATCAATTTTTCCCCTATAAAACACGAACCACTGGTTATATAAATACCAAATTTTGGCAAAAAAATGTTTCTAATTAAATGTAATACTTCATTAACGTAATGATTCATAGCGATGTTCTCAATGGTCGTGATGATAAAGTGATATTATTTAATATCTTAGAAATTATTGAAAATTTGTTGACACAAACATTGTTGAGTTGAAGTGCTAAAGAGAATGAGGGTGTGTAACCAAAGCTATTAATTATATGGCACTCTCATAATTTGGAATTTGCCCCTTGTGTTTATCGTTGCTTTTACTAAACTTTCTGTTGTGGAGTGAATATACTACGAGGGATGTACAGTATTTATTGTATTTAGTATAGAACAACATATATTTTTTTAAATAATTCTTTTGAACATGAAGGCAGTTATTCCACCACTGTTCAAGCATAGCAATGCCATTCTTGAAATGTTCGGAATTTTGATCAGGGAAGAATTTCTGAAAAGTTGTAACAGCGTCCTCTCTTCTAAGTTTTGATATCTAAGACTCTCTTCTAGCTTTGGAAATAAATAAAAATCGCAAGGAGTTAGGTACTGGGAGTAGGGTGGATGATCTACAACTTCAAACCAAATATCACGAATTGCGTTTATTTGTCCCATTTCCCAAAATCTTAGCGTAGCCAGTACTTTGAACGTGTACAATATCTAAACTATTAAAGATCAAGTGCTCATATTTTGCAGTTATTTCGTCAATAAAATAGCAGACCAATTTCGGTTACTAGATGCTCCAAAGCCACGTATTCTAGAGACAATAAATGCTGTGCGACCCTCGCATCTCAAGTTTATAGAACAAGCTCAGCAACCCCTATTTCAAGTAGTGTTATGCTTCCGAATCAAACAACACAGTTACGAGGGATGTACAGTATTTATTGTCCCTAGCATAGATGACTTTGGAATATGTTGCCCCTAGTAACTCGCACTTGTTTTGTTATTTTATTGACAAACAAACTGCCAAATTTAATTAGTCGAGCATTCAAAGTTGTACAAGCTGAAAGTAGTGTTTGTACGAAGATTTTGGAAAATGGAAAAAAGTGAACTTCAGGCTGTCATCAAGTACCTACAAAAGAAAGGTTTAACACCTAAAGAAATTCATACAGATATAGTTGGCGTGCTTGGAGATTCTGCTCATTTCTATCAAGTAGTAAAAAATTGGTCTCGAGCGTACAAGTGTGGCAGAACAACCTACGAACATGAAAAAGCTGCTGGTCGGCTGCATTCTGCGTGTACTAAAGAATACATTGATCTTGTAAATGACGTGATCAGAGAAGATTGACAACAAGACGTGTAGTGGAGATAACAGGTCTTTCAAATGATACGATTGGAACCATAATAAGTGACTATTTAGGGCTTGTTTAACCGTAATCCTAAACGTTTCCTCGATCGCTTTGTTACGGTTGATGAAACTTGGGTTTATCAGTTCGATCCCGTGCAAACAACAAAGTAAGAAGTGGCGTCATCCAGGATCTCCCCCTTCCACGCAAATTTCGTGTACAGGCTTCAGCGGGCAAGATAATGGCTACAGTTTTTTGGGATGCCGAGGGAATTTTACTGGTAGATTTTTTGGAACGTGGCCACACAATTACTGGTCAATATTATGCAGCATTAGTTACAAAACTTCATGTTTGCATTAAAGATAAAAGAGGAAAACTGTCACGCGGAATTCTCTTTCATCAAGGTAACGCCCCACTTCATAAGGGCCATATTTCTATGAATGCAATTCATGACGCCGGGTTTGAAGTTATGGAGCATCCACCCTACTCTCCTGACTTAGCTCCCAGTGATTTTTATTTATTTCCAAAGATAAAAGAACAATCTTTGAGAGCGGTGACGCTGGCTGCAGTGCAGGACTTCTTCTGTGATCAAGACTCCGACTTTTTCAAGAAAGGTGTTTCTATGCTTGAACATAGGTGGAATAAGTGTCTTCACGTTCAAGGAGATTATGTTGAACAATAATGTTGTATTCAATGCTAGGGACAATAAATATTATACATCCCTCGTAAATGTTACTCAGAGTATGTAACTAATCTGGTGAGCGGTCAAAATAAACGAAGTTAGGAAATTATTCATAAGCAATCGAAGTCTCCCCTTTATATAACTATCCCTACTTATAACTTAGTACCGTTATCAAATCACTGCTATACATCACCAGCAAATCATACAAACAAGCATGCAGACACACTTGGCAGGTCATAAATAAAATAAAACTGTGCAAATATTTTAGCGGACCCGTTAACTGCTGTTTATATCATCCTTTCTCAATTAATGAATCAAAACAATATAATTCTACTACCCCTAACAGTTGCAAGTTACAATTATATTGTCTAAGTATGGCAATTCAACATCGAAGGCAAATGGTTTATTCAATCCCAAGCAAAAATTTACAATCTTCTGGGTATAAGGTCGCGGGTGGTGTAGCTTGAACAAGCGTAACGTTCGGTCAGCAGAGTTAAGCAACGCTCTCTCGGGTCAGAACTTGGATGGGCGTTCCACAGCTGCTTCTCCCGGCACATCGTGGTACGGCTGCCACGGGAAGAAGTAGGTCCCAGTTGTCATAATAACATCATCACAGTAGTCAGTGGGGTTGGAAATCTCCATAAAAAAAATCTACAGTGACGCCTATAATTGGCCTAATGGCTGTTGGCGGAGTGCGGAATAAAATAAAATAAAAAATAAAAAATAGATAAAATCGATGTTATTTTGATTTCATGATTTTATTTTACAGAACGAATAATGTTTTTCATCCCAAATTACACCACATACAGCAACTCCCCCCCCCCCCCCCCATACAAATGCAGGAACTCATGCTGGAACAGACGTGATTATTAGGATAGTACATTATACACAAATGGAGAAAAAAGCATGGTGTTCGGTGTATTTACTCGAGCTTCGCCTTTGTGCTTCAAACTTACAAATGGCGTTTTCCCCTACCATTAACATATTGTTGCGGTGTCCTACACGTTCGGATGCCAGAATATTGGAGTGGTTTTCAACTATTATTCGTTTCTATTGATTGCTAAATCTATTTTTGCCCCACGTTGGCAGCGTCATTTATTTATGTTGTGATGGTTATACGGCTTTACTATATAATTAATATTTAAAATAAAATTTAGCTAGAGCCTCCCATCGCTAACATAAATTTCTTTTGGGTTCAGCAAATATTACAGATTTATAAACGCTCAGGGATAATTATTGTGAGTTACTTTACGTTTCACTTGAATTGATGCTCGTATGCCCCTACTTTTAGACAGAATCTAATTGTAAATTAAATTAATGTTGGCTAGCTCAAGTAAGCAGAGATCTTATTACAAGGTGTGGGTCTCCAATTATTTTATTTAAAATTCGCCTATGTGCGTAGTTCAGATACTCGCTAAAATGCTACATCAGATCTAAATAAAATTACGTTTATGAAAGTCATCAAGTGTTTGTCGTTTTAGTTTTCAGTTAATTAAATACAACTCAATGAGCAAATCTCACAGGTAAATTTATCATTTCCCGCTTTCTAGTAGCGTCAGTAGCTATCTTTTGTTTCTTTCAGGCAACACCCGGGCCTTGATTGTTTTTAAGCCCAAGCCAAGGAAGGATCCTAACCTCACTTCTGCACTTGGATTTTTCAATTTAAATTTTTACAAGGAAATAATTCGCCTGGGCACTGTTATACAGCGACTTTTAAGCAGCTTCTCAGCAGGTACACATTGGTATAATTTATATTGGCTTCACCACTAACCTGCGAAACCTTCTTTGCATGCCCGTCTGAACTTCAGCCGCAGCAAGAATGTGCCCAGGTCTTCTCTTGGAGTCGGATGTCGGATGTGCGGTGTTGATGTAGTCCTCGTAGGGCTCGCCTGCTATCGCTGGAACTGCAAAGCCTGTCCGGGATGTCCTCAAATGGGTCTAGATGGTGTCTCGGAGCTCTGCCGCAGGATCAGAATCGATGAGGATGTTGAAAATTAACTTTAGGCGTTGGATTTTCTTGCCTTCATTTGTGCGTGAACACGACCACGTAAATAGCACTCTGGTGAAATTTTAAGGCTGTAACTCTATGTAAACGATACTAGATTTTAAATTAAAACACCAGCCAATTTGCAAGCTGTCACCAGCAATTTTATTTCAATTGTCTCTCCCAAAGTTATTAAATCAATTGCATATCAATATAAAACTAATCAAATCAAAATCTTCTAACAATTAAACACCTTAAATCTAATCTTTTTACAAACTCTTGCTTATCTAGTAAATTTGTCCATTACTTTTGTTAATTTTATCTTACACGCACTTATTAACAATCCTTTTTCACTACGTTCTCACTGATCAATTCTTCCTTTCGTGAACTTCCACAAGAAACACTTCAGAGTTCAACTAAAAGTCCATTTCATTTTTCCACTTCTGCATCAAGTTAATGTTCGGATTTTTAAATAATCTTGCATGTTAATTATTCATTTTCTTCCCTTTATTTGCCTTCAGGTTTATTCCTGTGTGCTCTTTGCACTCTGTTTTGCTTTCTGCATTTTTATTCCTTTCAAGAATATGCTCAAAGAGAAATTTATACAACGATTTCTAACTTGCAATTTACCTCGACAAGCATTTGACCATTCTTTTCATAATTGATTTACTAATACATGGATTGGCTTTTGCATTTTACCATCCTCTTTTAATATTCTAAACTAATTAAATATTGTAGTCCCATTCCTATTAGGTTTAGAACTCTGCCTTTCCTTTTATGTTACGAATTTAATACTTATTACAGGCATTGCTTTGCCAATTTGATTGCTAATTCAAATTTGATTTTATTTTATTTGTTGCCATTAAATCCTATCTCCCATTCTGAGCTTTTATGACATATTCATTAATTAGCTGTGCTCCAGATATGCGGTTCAGGGCTTAAGACCATCTCATATTTCCCCCCGAATTTTTGATGATTAAAATAACCACGCATGAGCTTTCTATGGTATCATACGTTGATTTGCATGTGTTGTTATTTTAATCGTCACAAATTTCTATTGCATGTATCAAAACAAAAAAAACTCTCCTTTAATCATCCCAATCTGACTTTAAGGCTCCTTTTTATTTTGTCATTAACTTATCCCGATCTTATTCTAATTCTTGCCCTAATTAACTAACCTAATCTATTAAGAGTGGCTCAACATTTGGTTCAAACCATCTAATCTAACTTATTCTACGCTATCTCTGTATGGGCACATTGCTGAGATATGGAAACGTCCTCTGATTCTGCCATCAACCTCGTTTATTAGCTCGTATGTATTTTCATTACTTAACACTTTGTGTACTCGGTACGGTCCTTCGTAAGCGTTCAGGAACTTTGCACATATTTTCTCTCGCCTATCTGCTACTCTAAGTTTCTTGATTATCACCAAGTCTCCGATTTTAAACTTCATGCGTTTCTTTATTTTTTTATTTTGCTTCTCTTCATATCTATTCTGTATCCTTCTGACTCGTTGCCTAATTCTCTCCATCAGCTCCATTACTTCTGTATCCTCTTCTTCCTGCCTCTATGGTCTGGCTGGTACCATGCCTTTGCATAATGTTACTGGGCTTATCTCGGTTGTTATATTAGGTACATTATTAATAAAATCTTCTACCTTCGACAAATATTGCACCCACCTATTGTGATGTTCGTAAGTCAAAATCCTCAAGTATTTGATTGTTTCTTTTATGTACCGCTCTGCTACATTAGATTGCGGGTGTCGTATGCTGCAGAAGTATACTTTGATTCCTTTCTGTTCTAAATTGTTTATCATCCTTGCATTCCTAAAATAACTAGCGTTGTCGGCCAAGATCTTCTTTGGAGTCCCTACTTCCTCTTGAAATTTTTTGATGGATTTTATCACCTGTTCTGTGTTGCTGTGTCTTGCTGGGTACAATTTAATGTACTTTGAGAATACGTCCACCATGATTAGGATGTGTCGATACCCATATTGTCCTGGTACCAAATTTCCCAGATAATCGATCACAACTAGCTCTAATGGTTCGTTGACACGTATGCTTTTAATCACGTTTTGATTGGTATGATTCTTTTCTTTCGCTAATTGGCAGATCTTGCAACAACTCGTAAAGTGCTTAATAAATTTAAGATCGTTCTTTGTGTAGAAACATTCTCGAAACATCAACCACGCTTTCCTTCCCCCACAGTGTCCGAAAGTTTGATGAATTTCTTTCACCACATTAACTACATCTTCTCTGCATAGTACTATTAATTCCTTTCCACCTAGTAATTTTACCAATAGACCTTCGACTATTTTAAAACCTTTGTATTCTTGATTTGGACTATCTTGCACAAAATTTTTGATTTGTTGGAGTTCTAAATTTTACTGTTTGGCTAAAAATTCTTCCTTCGAATATCTTCCCTGTTGATAAATTTTTACTATCTCTACCATTAATTGTTTCTGTCGTTTACTTTTTGCTGCGTCCTTTCTGCTTAGGAAATCTGCTACGACATTCATGTTGCCCGTCTATGTCTTATTTCAAAATTATATTGCTGCAAGTACAATGCCCATCTGTACAATCGGTCGTTATGGAACGTTTTATTTTTGAGGAACGATATGGCTGAATTATCTGTCTCGATGTAAAACTTATTTCCAGTTAAGTAAAATTTTAATTTGTTGATCGCAAATATAATAGCCAACATCTCCTTTTCAGCGATAGTATACCTGGTCTCGTAACCCTTCAGAATTCGTGATATGAAACATATTGGTACCTGCACTCCTTCTTGGACGTGTATCAATTCAGCTGCGACTGCCATGTCCGACGCATCTGTCCTTAATATGAAGCTCTCCTTGATGTTTGGATACTGGAGTAGTAGTCCGTGATATTTTATCTTCAAGTTGTTAAACGCTTTTTCTCTTTCCTCGTTCCAAATCCACTTTGTGTCCTTTCTCAACAATTCTATCAATGGTAATGTCAGCTCTGAATAGTTTGAAATGAATTTCTTGTAGTAATTCAATAGGCCAAGTAACCCCCTCAATGCTTTCAAGTTCTTGGGTCGAGGTAAATTTTTTATTTCTTCTATCCTCGTTTCACTGATAGTTACTCCATTGTTACTAATCTCATATCCCAAGTAGGCTACTTTCGTTTGCATAAACTGACATTTTTCTAAATTCAGCTTTAGGCCGTTTTCATTTAATGTGCTAATCACTACATCTAAGTGTACCAAATGTTGTTCCACGTCTTTTGAGAAAACTAATATGTCGTCGACGTAGTGCACGCAAAACTCGTCAAATTTATTCAAAATCTGTTGCATGGCTCTTACTAAAGCTGCACATGACGTTGTCAGCCCGACTTTAAAATGAAAAATTTCTCCCTCTATGCAGAATCCAGTGTATTTTCTTGAATCTTCGTGTAATGGAATCAGCCAGAACGAGTTTCTCAAATCTAATTTCGTTAACACTTTTTTATCCCATATCTGGCTTAACAAAACATCTATCGTCTGCGGACTTTCGTATTGGGGTTTTGTGATTTGGTTTATCCTGCGTGCATCTAAACATAATCTTAAACTACCGTCGCTCTTCTTAACCACCACCATAGGATTTACAAAGTTCGTTTTTGATCGCTTTATTACATCTTCTTCTAACATCTTCTGCAACTCATGCTTGACTTTCTAGCGCTGAGCATATGGTATTGGGTATGACCTTGCTTTAAATCCAGTCGTGTCGTCAACAACAAGTTTGTGGCAATATTTTGTTGCTTGTCCTGTCTTTTGATTTAAAATTTCCTTATTCTTCTCGATAATTTTCATAATTCTGCCTTTATAGTGTATGTAATCCATCCCTATCTGTCCATCACTCAGCATTCCTTCCATTATCGCACAATTATTTATAATTATTTCGTCTTCGGCGCACTGGCTTCGAAAACAATTCATATCGTCTCCCGCTCTATCAGCTGGGCAACATTTTTCACGCATTTGGTCCCCGAACTTGGATCCAGACCAATGCCTTCTAATATCGTCTATTTGTATACATTTCTTCATCCCATCAATTTTAATTCCAACTTGCTGAATAATATCGACTCCTATCACAAATTGTACCTTTAGGGCAGACACTATGTAAAATCGCACATCGTATTCCTTCTTACTTATGCTGATCTTAATTGCCAATATTTAGTGTCACAACTTCCACTTGCGAGGGTTCTGAGTAAAGCCGTCTACCGATTTTTAATTTTTACTTCATATTGAAACATTTAGATAAGTTAGAAAAGATCTAACTGAATCGCATTTATTTAGATCACCGATATATAGCTACTGATACTTCATTCTTGACCTTTTTAAAATATTAATAATATAACGCGTTATCATTACCACTGTGTGACATATTGAAATATAATAGTCTCTATGTGTAGCTTTTGTGGTGTTATAATACAACTAGGTTAATTTGGTTATTTCTTGAATTATTGATGTTGCGAACACATCATTTTCCATATGTAGTGCTGTTACTGTGCTTTTATTAGGGGCGTACATAGAAATGCACATGTAAAAAATAATAACGCAAAATTCAAAATGGTTTGGGTTCTACGTAACGTAAATACGTTTGTTGCCTATAAAAACTGTATGGAATAAAATTAAATTAAAAATATTTATTACAAAGCTGACCAACCTTGTTGTAACGTTGTTAGCCACACAATATTCTTAAGTTTTACCCTTATTTACAAATATATTAGATTTAATATGTTGTCTTTGAAAATAATGAAGCCGTTAGCCTGGAGCCGCATGTCTGGAACAGTCTGTACATAATAATAAACTTCATGTCCTACACAACTCTTGGGTCCCTGGAAACAACGCGCGGACTCCTCGAGCTTTAGAAATGCTGATGTATTGAACGGTTAGTGCTTTTAATTAAGATGTGGGTTGCTGTGGCACGTCTGCTTGTTCTACAAAAAATTTTATGGATACCTACGTGTCTTAAAAATTCCAATATTCATTCATTCGTAATAATTTTGAATAGGCAATGGGTAGCCCAGGCTACTAAATTTGGTATTAAAATGTTATTAATATACATTTCTGACATTCCTCCAATTTATTACGACCGCGAGCAGAGCCGACTTTGGCAGATTCCGTTTTTAAAGCGCGTCTTTTATCTTTGCTTCCAAAGGTATTACACTTTTTAGTGCAAGCGTATCGCTAAATCGGATTTTGTTGAAGTTAAATATCTTACAAATTGGTTTATGTGTATGTAGAGCATTATGGTTATTTTGTAATATAAGGTAAATATTTAGGTACATATGCTACAGTTAAATCTGATTTGAAAAATTGGAATTCTCTAGCAAAAGCTTGGAATTTTAGTGATAAAATTTAAATAGTGTCGCCATCAAGATATCACTAAATCAAGGTTATAGAGAAAACCACTGATTAGCCCACTTACATTAGACTGAAAAACGCAGCATCAGCCGAAACAATCCAAGTGAGCTGAAATTTTGCATACACCTTCATTTTGATATTACAAATAATGTCTCTTAAGTCCCCATCGATATCGTGCTTGCGTCTTGAGTTATTCAAGGTCAAAGGTGACAGAAATAAGTTTTTCGCAAATATCTCTCTTTCTATGGGTCGTATGACTTTTTTAGTTATTACAAGAAATGAAGGCTATGAAATTCTCTACAAAAAATAAAGGTGTGTGCAAAATTTCAGCTCACTTAGATTTTTTCGGCAGACGGATTCTAATGTAACTGGACTGGATAACTTAAAATGATCTTAATCTCTCTAAAAATCTTATATCTTGTAGGCCAGTAAAATTGCTTAGTTTTAATTAAGAAAATTTAATTATATTGTTATTACCTTATTGAGGACGGCCATTGTTTGCTGTTCATGACACATTTGTCACAAACTATAGCTTACTAGTCTCTGAGAGGTCACCGCTGAGTTCTCCATCTTCAATTAAGCGCAGTGCCTCTTTTGATCGAAGCTCTTTTATGTTATTGCTCGAAAAGTATTCAATACCCCATCGATATCAACGTTTGCGGATTATTTACGCTGCACTCGAATAGTATTAGCTCCGCTGTTTCATCGTCTTCTATATAGAAGCGACTGTCCTGGACTACCCCGAATTTGTTTAGGTGCTACGTACTACTTACTCCGGCCCTTTAAACGGAGTATTGGCACCCTTCCTGGTTTAAGTTTATTTGCTAATTTGTTACCTTTTACTCATATGGCTCTGGAACACAGTTTAGTAACGAGAGATCAATAAAACAACCAATTAGGGCAGGCTGTGATATGTGTTATACGTTTGGCAGTACCGAAGTGTATTGTCAGTCTATGTCAAATTCGAGATTTGAAGGTTAAGTTTTGCGACAGCCTGGGTCAAAGAACAAACAAAACCTAACCTACTAATCTCGAATTTGACATTGACTGACAATACACTTCAGTACTGCCAAACGTATAACACATATCACAGCCTGCCTTAATTGGTTTTTTTTATTGATCTCGCTGTATAACTTTGTTTTTCCCTGCAAGATAGTTAAGTTTTTCCCGGCATCAGATACCATATTTGATTGTATTTCATCAGCGTTTATGGCCTGAAGGGCCGCTTTACTATGTGCTAAAATGCAGATTCTGTCGTTAAGATAGTTTATTTCTATGTTTTAATAGCCTTTACATACCCATGGAAAACTGTAGGTGTTTTTGTTTGAAATTCTTCGATCAGGACTCTATATGTGATTGAGGGTTTTGCTATCGATATGAACAGCCAATATGTCTTTTTCGAGAAGTATAGTGTTTAAGTAACCAGTTCAATTACATTTTGGTTTATGGTGACTTCTAGATATTTAGCTTCTTCAATCCCATTTAGAGTGGAATGAGCCTTAATGAACTTTTATTTCTTTTCCTTTTGAATGGTACAATCACCGTTTTGAGTGGATTAACGTTAAACTGTTCTTCCTTACAGCAACTCCTTATTATGTTAAGAGCAAACTCACATTTGCATTTGATTTCTATCATCGGTCATCTGCGTAACCTACATTCGTTAATTGATGAAGCTTGTTGTTTCTATTGCTGAGATTATCAGTTTATGTTCCAACATAATGAAAAACTTATTTTGCATTGAAGAATGTATGGTGAGCGACAAATGCGTCAATTTGCAACTAAGTATTTTTTTTCAATTTATTGAAATACATTGTTTTTACTTCCCTTGTCTAAAAGACAAAGAAAGTATTGTAATTATTTAAAAAAATGAGGATATTTTGCATGCGGATTATATACCTTTCTGACATGAAACGAAGAAAATATCAGAAAAATATATACAGGATCAGTACTTTAAAAAATAAAATTCTGCCTATTTTTGCTTTAACACAAGACTTGTTACTAAATGAAAGTCATATTTTGCATATAGCTCAGATTTTTATACTTTACGAAAAAGGCAATATTTGTGGACCCAACATATACAGGGTGAGCCGCTTAAAAAGATAAAAATTTTAGTTTTGCTTTAACTGCGAAATAAATATAAGTAATACCCTTGACGAAAGTGAGACCCAACAGATTCAAGGTTAATGTTGCAAAGGAAGAGAAAAACGAGCAACAACTAGGTGCGTTGTGTTTAATGCAGCTACATCGCAGAGATTCCAAGGGTTCTGCGTGGTTGTCTGTGACGTTGAAATTCCAATAAAGACGCTGAAGTTCGAAGACCTTCGGCTGTTGTTTTTTTCTAATTTGAACATTTATGGAATTGACGTTACAAAGTGTTTTCTTTCATTGTTTCAGTATTATAAAGAATGTTAAGATACGTTAGTTACCCCTAGTTTCCTTTGATTGTTAAAATTGTTTAGTGTCATAGCGTCTACTTGTGCGAAAAGTTCTGAGTAAAGCCCTTTACAGATATGTTTGTAGATTTGTCACTGTGCACACTGCTTTCCAGCAAACTTCGAATGTTATCAATTTTATTTTTGACGTCTAGCTGTACCATGTACGATTTCTGAAATTTTTAGCTGCAGGGTGCTATCTACTTTCAAATTAAGCACGCTGGTGTATCCTTTATCTAATAGACTTGTCCGTCCGTCCGTCCGTCCGGAACGCTGTTTCAGCAGCCAAACTGTAAGAGATAGAGAAAAAATTTATGAAAGTTATATGTTTGGAATGGTCATGTCAGCTCAGGAACCGAGTTTCAGTCACGTGACACTTCCGGTTTTCGATAAATCACAAAAAAGACCGTTTTTCAAATAGAACGCGTATTAAATAAAAACGTTTCAGCAGCCAAACGGAGCTGTGACCCTCTGCGCCTTAAAACGTCAATCGGTTAGGCAACCACTTTGACACCTTCCAGGTCTGGGTACAGTTTTTATTTAATACGCGTTCTATTTGAAAAACGGTCTTTTTTGTTTTTTTAAATGAGACATTTGTCTCACTGGACTGCTAGTAATGTTATAATATGATAAAAACAGGCTGCTTCAATTATGATGCTGCCTATATTACTTTTATCAAATCATCTGGATATTTAGACTAACTAAAGGTATAAGACGTGTTTACGCTTCCACCTTTTACTAAATTCCTTTGTATATGGCGCATGTTCTGGATCCACCGTGTGCTGTTTCTGTTATTTATAGAAGATATAATTTTCGTTGATATCTACCATTTATATTTTATTTTGTGGCAATTGTGGGGAACATAGTTATTCTTTAAGTGATGATATGATGTATGATGATATGATGATGATATATGTGATGAATTTCTTTACCTGATTAATAAGTATTAATTAGTTGATTTGGAACTTTCAAGGTTTCACAATATATAGGGTGTTGCATAAACTTCGGAGAAGACGGAAAGGGTAACTAGAAGGACCAAAATAAAGTTATTTTGGTTTGTACCCCTATCATTTGCAAAGGGTGCAAGAACTGACTTCTACGGATGATACCCTGTGGCAGCAGTCTTGCGAAATGCTGCTAAATGGCACTAATAGGAAAGCAGAATTTCCAATACCCGCACTGGTGACGGAAAATGCCGTTTTACTAGAAATGGTGTTTCCAACTTCACAATTCTCAAAAAAAGGGCTCATCAAAATCCGCACGCGATTCGCCAGAGCAGCTTTCAGCAGCATTTTAGTTTGAACTTGTGGGCTGGTATTTTGAGCAACACCTTAATACGGGGTTACGAATTACCAGCAGGCCTTAAGGGGCATTCGTATTTGCAGTTTTTACTAGAAGTTATGCCAGAGCTCCTCGAAGATGTTGCTTTGGATGTGCTATCATGTGAATTATGCATGACGGCTGCCCTTCACATTTTGGTCATGCTGTACGAGATTACCTTGACACCATCTTCCCGCAAAGATGGATCGGTCGGGGTGGATTCATTTCATGGCCTCCACGCAAACCAGATCTCAACCCAGTCGGCTTTTTCTTATTGGGTTTTATGAAAAAATTGGTATATGCCACTAAAGTTGATACAGTCGACAAATTGCGTCGTCGCATCAACGCTGTAACAGAGCAGTTAGACCAACAATTTCCAAGAGCATCGAAAACTGGTTTCGTCGACCGCAACTGCAGGGTTTCCATTTCGAACATCTAATGTGAATGTTTTGTAGCTTATTTAATAATAAAATTGTTATTTATAAAATAACGTTTACTTTATTTAAAAAGGTATCTTGTTTTTACTGTGTTTTATACTATATACTGATCAACAATTGAAGTGGCCCATCAGAAAATTAGCATACAGCAGCATAATAATTTAAAATTGAAGAAAGAAAGTAGTATATGTTAATATATTTTAATATAGTTTCATTGTAATTAACAGTAATTTGGAGTTTTGTAAGGTTTTTTAATACTTATGCTATATAATTCCGTAACACAGTTAATTATAAAACAATGAAGTAACAGAAAAGAAAATACATTTTTTAAACGCAGTTTTTAAATACTATCGAGTGGAATCTCCTCTTACTCGATATACTTTCTGCCATCATCTGGACATACTTAGTATTAAGTTATTTATAAATCGCCTCCCATCCATCAATTAAAGCATTTGCCAGTTGGTCAACTGCCTGTGGGACATTTGGTCATCTTGAAAATTGTCCCTGTAGTTTATCCCAGAGGTGTTCTATGAGATTACAGTCGGCTGTACATAGAGCCCAATCCATTCTCGTTACACCGTATTGCATGAAAAGATAATTGACGATTTGGGCACGATGCGGCCGGCCATTATCATCAACAAAAACTAAATAATTGCCAAAATGTTGTGCAAATAGTATGATAACAGGTAATATACACCTATCCCTACTGTGCTGTGACCGCAATCACTTTAGATTCGATTTCATTAAATCGAGATTACAACCAAAACCATACTTGAATTTTAGACATTTAATGTATAATATAGGTGTTACATGTTCGAAGTACAAAGTTAATCTATTCTTAAATAACTAATGCATTCACACAATCGACATACATTTGACAATCATCACCAGTCACCACATTCCTCACATTCCGCGAAAACACAGCCTTTCAAACTACTCATTACGCAACCTATTACTAAGCAATTATAAGATTAATATTCTATATACAGTGTGATTAATAATATTTATGCTAGTGACACTGCACACTACCTTTCAGAGTCATCGTTCCACCTTGCAGAACAACCAGCTCAGTGCGACCATTTAAAATGATACCACCCCAGACCGTGACGTGAAGCCATTAGGTCTTTACGGTAACGCTGTCCAGGTCTTTTCCAGACTAAGATTCGTCCATCTGAATGATTTAGGGTATACCTGAATTCACCGAAAAAAAACTCTGGTCCAGTCTTCGTCTCCCCATAGTAGGCGATCTTGCGCCCACCCTCTACGTAGTGCACGCTGGCGCATATTTAAAAATGAGCAAGTTGCTCGCCTCCTAGTTTTCAAATTAGACGCTTGCAACCTTATTCTTACAGTCTGGGGCGAAATTGACACTCCAGTGGCGGTTCGAAATTCATTATTAATCATTGTCGCATTGTGAGGCCAATTCTTTCTAGCAAGTAATGTCACAAAATAATCTTGTGTAGGTGTAGTACTTCGCTGTCTACTACCGGTTGTATTAAATTGTTCGAAAGCTCTGCCGATGACTCTATGTAAAATTTGTAGTAACATACCAGCTTCTCTCTCAGAGTACTATTGTACTATCGACCTATAACACTACTAGAACACGTGGCCCTGCCAGCGTAAAGAAACTGTTAACAATAAAAATGCTTGCTTAAGCTGGTGGCCAGCCGACGTCCGGCCTTGCCAGCGTTAACAATACAAATGCGGTCTCGCCATTTGTGCGCGCGCGCCACTTGCTAGTATGCAGGCCGTTCATGCTGCGCGCGCCTGCTTACGGTCTGGACGGCATCGGCTCTTATAATTAAGATAAGAACACAAACCGCATTAAAACAAAGTAAATAAATTATAAGTAAAACATACCGTTACGATTGAAGTAATAAATATTAAGTTTTATAGCCTAATAATGTAGCAATCTTATTTAATTTCTAGCAGAACCCTGCATCAACAAATACTACACTTGACAGCTACATACGATATTGTTTGGTTTTAAAATAAATATGGTAGCATAATTTCTGTTGCTGGGCCACTTCAATTGTTGAGCAGTTTAATTTAAAATGAAACTACCTTAGCAGCAAATGGGGTGTTGTAAGAAATATGTTTCTAGGAAATCGAAAACGCAATGATATTTTTTATAATTTTCCCGCATTAATACCAACGGTATCCAGTAGGTGGCATTAATTTACAAGAACTTTAAACTGCTGTTATTTTTATGTTATTGGGTTTTGGCCAAGTTTATTAAGAAAATAACTTTACTTTGGTTTCCTCGAGCTACCTTTTCAGTCTCCTCCGTGCGTTATAAAACTCCCTCTATATAATAATAAATGTGAGCTTAAACTTTCCACAATTATTTTCATGTTTATTTTAAAATGCATATTTCTGTAGCTTCTATAAAGTTCAAATCTATTCGAATAGTCAAGTTTAGTATTCTGCCATTTATTCAAATCTTTCAATGTGTATATTAAGTGACAAGCCCGGTAGAACACTTATAACTAAACCAAAGTTTCTGTGCTTGCGTAATATTACAATTTGATTAAATTGCCGTTAGATCCAATGCAAAATTAGTTCAATGATGTTGGTGCACAAATGTTGTGTAAACTTTAAAATAACCTGAATTATATTTTTGCTATTGAGCAAAGCCACCAACTGCAAAGTGTTTATTCGGGTAAAAATTATCTTCTTGTACTTCGTTTGCATGTAACATAAAAATATTGGTTTTAGGTACTTTATTTTGCCTGTTGGTTTTTACCAAACCAAAACCACTGCAATACGTCCTGTATCTCGAAGGTTCAACAGATGACGTCCTGTATCTCGAAGGTTCAACAGATGACGTCCTTCAATGCAGCAAGGCTCTGCAGATTGACCGAGCACTGCAACGAAGACTACTCCTGGGACAGCTATTATCACCTGATGATATCGGAGACAAGCTCACTCAATGGACCTTTATAATTAAACTCTTGAAACCAATAGTTAATGCTTTTTTTACATAAAACCAGCTTTCAACAGGTTTTTTGTTTGTTGGAATCCCAGTTTTATTACAGCTTGCTATCTTGTAATTTATTAATTACCTAGCAACTGACATTTCATATATATTTATATCTCATATATTACTAAATTCTATTATATTTTGTAGAATATGGTAATTTGACAATTCAGTTAAACATATTTTGCTGATTCTCTATAATTCATGGTTCCAATCTGTTTTGGAGGTACCTTATTTTTTATTTACTATATTTAATTACACATTGTTTATCTTATTTATGTGCAAATTTTCTTGTATTCCATTGCATACATTATTATCAGTTTTACTTTCTTTTTAAACAACATCTAATTCAAAATTACTTTTAACAGGTATTGATAATAATTATTAAGCACTACTTTCAAGGTCTTTTTACAGTAAATTTTTGCATAATGTTTTTATGTTGGCGTATTAAATGTGACATTGTCCTGTGTTGATCTAAAAGCAATCTGTTAAATTTTCCATTCGATTACTAGTCCCCAAATATTACATACTCCGAATTTAAGTCGAACATGTTGATCAAAAACCCATTTAAGTTTTATATTTATGTAACACTCACCGTTTTATTAAATAGCTTTTTTTGTAACATTGCCATTTTTAACGGTTAAACCATAAACAATTCTGTTCTTAATCTTATTTAATTATCTTTAAAGCATAACTATTATATTAAATAAAAGCGCTTGCGGTCACAATAGCATAGCAATATTCAAAATTTTTGTACATGTGCATTTAGACAGAATTATAGGTAGGACTTTGACCATATGACCACAACAGTTGGTCTTATCTATAAAAACAAACAAACAAGTGTCGTTGCTGTTTGACATTTATAATGGCTCTTGCCTGAGTGAATATCGTGTATTTGCTGTATTGCTCAGACTCACTTCTTGTATGGCTTTGGAAATATCGGTTTAAGAAAGTTGCTCAATGGAGTTTTTTCTGCGATCTCTCTTACATTTCACGCCACTGATCAGCCCCAGGCAACTTATAGTAAAGGCGAATAGCTTACAACTATCACGAAATCGATAAAAAAACGATCCAAATCGGTGCAGTGAATTTGCAGTTATAAGCGAGCATGCAGACATACAGACACATAGACACACAGACAGACGTTGCATTTTATAAAATGCAAGAAACTTTTTGGAAAATAGGTAACCAACAAAGGAAAAGTAAAAAGCAATGTATTCGAATACAAAATTTTTTTATAAACAATTTCAGGATCCTGAATCCTTGACAAACTCCTAAGTCGTCGTCAAGAGTGTGAAGTATGATATCAAGTCGCCAAGAAGTATGGAGAAAGCCAAAATAAAAACGGCAAACGCTGACTCGCTGACACGCTAGTTTGTAACGGTACTAATCGGTATTTACGACAAGCCCAAACAAAACTAAACGACTAGCGCGTAAACTAACTTAAAATCGGGACCGCTGCCCGAGTCCGTTACAAAGGAGTCGCCGACTAATTTCAGTAGAGCGAGGGGGGTCCAACACGAGATCACACAAGGCAATGGCCTAATAAACGAAAAGCAGATCTTAATTGCTAAAGCTCCACCACGATTGCTACTAAGAAAAAATGCATAGATGAACCTACTGAGTAAAAGTGGAAGCATAATGGATTCACTTTTCAACTATAACCTTGGCATTGTCCTGGTCAGCGAGTCAAGTGCAACATCATCGGACCTACCTTTTGAAGAATTTACTTAAACAGCTGGCCAAACTCTGTTTACACTGGTAAATACATGCACAAATCGCATGCTCAATTAGTAAAGGTTAAGTATTTAAATTGCGTAACGTCTTAATCATAAAAGACAGGAATAACCGGTAAACGGTATTAACATTAGACTATTCAAAACACTGACTCAATAAACAGCAGTAAAAAGCGGGAATCAACTATAAAGTTCTAGAAGATTATGTAATCTGACGGTAATGAATTAAACTGACAGGTAAACAACTATTAAAGGTTCAGCAAATGTAAAGATATAAACAATAAATGTTACCGTGACTGCAACGTCACGCAAATTGTCTTTCACTTTGGCAAAACACTTGGTACTCTTTAAGTTCGCACTGTAAAGCTACTACAATATTTCGGTACCTTTAAGAAGCTTGGTTTAGCGGCAATTGCAGTCTTATGTTGCTGCAACGGCTGCTGTACAGACACTGCAATAAACTTCCAAGGAGACTTCACCAAAACAACGGGAAGCTGCTGGCCGACGAGATGAAACTATGGGAATTATCCTAACGAGACACAATAGAAGCCCGCTGCGGTAATTGGCAGAACGAAAGAAACGGAAGCCTCGCGCAACATGGTAAGCCGAAGCTGGATTTTTACTGAAAGTCCGCCAAACGACATTTTAGGGGTTTCCTCTCCACGATACGAAATCGTCAGGGCTCACAATGGTAAACAACAACGTTAAGTTCGCCCCAATCGCCAAAGCTACCACGTTTAGTTCAAAAAGTCCATAAAGGCGGAACACAAAGCTTGCGCCACATCGACGGGGGTTCAAATAACGGGATCAAAACATACGGCACACACACACCAATTAAAGAAAAGGTTAGCCGGTAATCACGTAATAAACAAACGTAAGGTTAGACTACGCCACCCCGAAGGGCGCGAAACGGAACGACTACTTCCAAATCACTTGTTGCTTCTAGTCACGCCCGGCTACAAGTGGCGAAAAAACATATAAAAGCAGCTCGCGTCGATAAGTGGCGGTGGATAAACCTCTTACGTGCTCTGTGTAACGCATGGCAACTGTCTTTTATTTATGCCTTCAAAAGTTAACGTTGTTACAATAATGCACGTCTGAAACGGACCGATAAGGAACACGTGCGCGGCAGCAGCGCAGAGTAGATCGCTAACACAGATGAGAGAATACAACTGAATGCATGCACAAAATTCGAGACACTCATATACAGGCGGAATCGAAATTCGGAATAGAAAAGATAATGCTAAATTAGCTGTACGTTTATACAAACCTAAAACGTCCTTACATTCATTTACCTCATTGATGAACTAATTGTTATAAAATTTGAAATTTAGAGATTTGGCTACGAGTTCTAAATGTACATTCGGAGAAATCAATAAATTTATCTTCTTTCTCCTTTTCACTTTTACTCCCTTCTTACCTTTTTAGGAGTAACATTGGAAAAACCCTTGAAACGCTTTGCTAAAGATTTAAGAAGATCATCTATATATTAAAAAAAATGCATAACTAAAAAAGCAGAAGAGATACGAAAGGTTTTATAATTACCAGCCCAATCCAGATTCGTCATTTTAGGGGTTGAGTAGTGTAAATCCTGAATTACATTTTTAGGCATTTGTATGGGCAAGGCAATATTTGTAAGTAAAAACCAAATCTGTAGCTCATTGGGGCTAAGATACATTGAGGAATTCAAAAATATATATTTCACCCTTTTCGATTCCCTTAGAGATAGAATTTTGAAAATCCTTTCCTAGTGTGTACTTACTACATGGGACAAATATACTTTCCGAGTCCGGAAATTTGTGCTGGGCGTTGATGACTCCGTCAGGGCATTTATTTTTCGTCGTCCCTAATAGTTGAAACTAATGTCATGATTTTTTAAGAAACATTGTATTATTGTGTACCAGCTAGGAAAATAAAAAGGTTTTTCTTCTTTTTCTTTTCCTTTTCTCTTATGAATTAAGGTGTCCGGTAGTTTGTCCACTTCAGGAATTCTCCCTTGCTCCGTGCCAACCGTTTAGCTTCTTCTATGCTTTTTTCTTTTCTCTCTACCATGTTTTTGATCGTGTCCAACCATGTTAATCTGGGTCGTCTTCCCCATCTTCTCTTCCCTTCTCTTATAGCCTCCATGATTTTTCTTGGTAACTGCTCTTCTCCCACTAGCACCACATGGCCATAACGTCTTAGTTGTTTTTTGTATTGTTTCCACTAGTGGCTCTGTTTCAAGTTCTTCTTTTGTTGTTGCATTTCTTACTCTGTTCCTTCTAGTTCTTCCTACAATTCTCCTTAAGTATGTCCGGCCCGACCAGCGAGTTTGCCTGCTGCTCGGGCCTTCGAACACCAAACGCATCTGCAAGTGCAAAGACCAAAAAGAATCAACGCATTCGCCTGTTTCATATTAAAATAAATTTAATTAGAGCAGAGGCGATTAACAAACCCCTACGTATCGCATATCAAAAGATGCGCAATTAAATAGGGAATGGGATAAAACCGCTTATTCCCCTGAAGCAAGAACGGCCATCAAGCGAGGCATAAAAAAGCTTGGCCCTTATAACACTGGGCCTGGCAAGATTGCAGTAACATACATGGGGAAAATTTTACCAAACTAGGGCAAGTGGCTTATCAAAATGTGAGTCTTTTTATAGGAGTGTGATTTCTCGCCAAAATAAGCTGCTAATTAAAAGCGCGGAAATGATAAAGCCGCAAATAGAGAAAAACAGAAAAAACGACGAAAAGCCCCCACCAAGGCGACCAATGGGATCACCGGAAATGGCCAACAAAGGACAGCTCCTTTTATAAACCAGGGAGATTTTCAGAAAACATCATTCGTCCCTCTGTCTTGCCCCGTCCGCTCGAAGACGGAGCACCTGCCGCCCCCGCCGGCTGGAGTTCGAACTTCAGCTCCATCTGGACCCCGCCGAGGAGGAAGATTTCGAGAAGCTGTGGAACGCCGCCCTTGAGACAGTGAGAACCCACGCCCGCTTCCCCTTGACGAAAGTTGAGCTGCCCCCATTCCGCCACTCAGTGGCTGACACCCGGTCCGCCCGACGGGACCCCCGGCTCAACGAACAGCTTCACGGACGTCACCAAGCACCCCTACGCACGCAGCCGTGCTACATCCCCGCCAGCCGCCCAGCCAACGCCGTCGTCCCGATCAACGCCGCCGCCTCGATCAACGCTGCCGCCTCTATCAACGCCGCCGCCCCACGTCCTAATGCCAACAAGGAGGATCTCCCCCCCCCATCCCGACGCAACGCCCCAGGAATCCGGTATTGGTGAAGTGTTGTGCCCCACTTTCAGATAATAACTTTTCCGTGAGAGTATATAGAACCGCCCCCCTAGCTTATAAGTCATATTTTGTAGTTAGATTAAGGATAATAAGTAAACGACAACCATTGAACAAAATCTACCAGGTCCCGCTGTTTCGTTTCTCCATTCCAAGAAGGTCATTCTCTCCGACTAAGTTAGCAGGTGGGTGGCGTTAACCAGCCATTTTGGACGTTGGACCCGTCCTCGCGCCTCATCAGCAGAGGACGAGTCGAGTCAACCTCTAGGTATTCATAGTAGTCTACTACTTCCAGAGTTTTCTTCCTACATTCGATATTTATGTTTCTTTCTGGATCATGTTTATTTATGCACATTATTTTACTTTTTTTTGCTGTTAACACTCATTCTTTCTTCATTTATTTTATTGCTTCATCTGCTTACAGCTTGTTGTAATTTTCTCTCATTATCTGTTATGATCCGCAAATACTAAGTTTTAAATGTTCACTATCCTCATATTCCAATGTTCTAGTTTTGTGTCGAGCGTACTCCCTTTGCTCGTTTTTGAGGTTATCCATGCCTATTATAAAAATCTGGTGTGATACACGCACACAACTTCCTTTTACAGTGATCTTATAATTAGCCAAAAATTTGATTTAAAATGTTTTAAGCATTTGTCAAAAATTTTCAAAAATTACAAATTCTGCAAAAACGGTACAAAATAGAGCGTTAGTTGAAGAGACAAATTTTCTCTAGAATTTTAAGCTGAATTCAAAAATGTAATAATATACCGGGTGTTCTATTTAAAATAGGAGTTAATAAAAAAAATAGAAAAAAAAACAAAAGAAACCCATTTTAGAAGTATTCAACTGGAAAATCATCTATCTCACATCAATACACATTCAAAATGTAATTAAAATGTAAAGTTTAAAAAAAATCGTTAGAGCCGTTTTTGAAAAAATCGAAAAAAACTGAAAAATTACAAGAGTAAACACCTACTTCCGGTTATGCGATTTTCTTCAAAAGCTTGCTGTCGCATCCACATAGTACACAAAACTTATATATGAAGTTTCAACGCCATACCTCTTTCCGTTTTTGAGATATTTTGTTCACAGACAGACAGACACACAGACAGACAGACACACAGACAGACACACAGACCAATGAAAAAAAAAATGTTTTTTGGGATTAGGGGACTCTGAAACGTGAAGATCTGTTGAAAACTCAATTTCGAATTTTTGGGGTGAATCTAATACTTCCTTTATTGTAAAAGGAAGTAAAAAGCAGTGGGCTCAGCGAGTCTCCTTGTTTAACACCCCTTTCCATGTTGAAACTATTTGACTCTAGCCCCCTTATCCTTACTATTCCTTTTGTCCTTGCATTGTTACGGTTATTTTGTCACTCCCTGTAATTCTGCATTGCTAGTCTTACGCCTTCGTTAATTTACGCTTTCTGTGGGACTTGTTATCGTTATCTTCAGGCATGATTTTTGCCTTGCTCGACAGCGTTGAGGCCGAAGCGTTCTCGAGGCCGCATTCCTTTGGCTGAGCGCGTCGCTTTTGGTTTGGCGGAACGCTGCGAAGATGTTTGATGCTGGTTGTGGTGATCCGTTTTGTCTTGCCGCTACATTTTGTTAGTTATGGAAGCTTTGGGGCTTCGCTACAAAGCGAAGCGTGTGAGATTTTGGACATTATGCTGGAGAGATTATTCTACGCCATGCCGCATCTAGCCTTCGATGCTCGTTTGTCCAGTTCATCAGGGGGAAGTTCCGCTTTATTTTGTTGGTCGTTTAGCAAAGGTTTGCATGCATTTATTTTGGGTTTCGTTTTCCTTAGCAAGCAGTCTTGGGCAAATTAGTATTGGTTAAATCAGTCTACAGAAGCAGTCTTGGGTAAAGTTCGAACAAGCAATCTTGGTCAAAGTTCGAGTAATCAATCTTGGTTAAATCAGTCTACATAAGCAGTTTTGGGCAATTCAGTTCGAGTATGCAGTTATTCCGAATTTCGAGGATGCAGCTGTCGCCGCCGCTATCTTCGGTGTGCGATCTTGGCTTGCTGCGTGTTCTTACGAAGATCTTCAGCACTCATGGACTCTCGATAAGCATGCTGGAAGTGCTCGACGGAAGCCGCTAACAGGTTATACTTTAGACTGTATTTAGGAAATTATTTTATGACTGGTCCGTTCGCGAATTTGTGCAGCCGCTTCTCTGCTTGCGGCAATTTAATTTCTGATTTTCCATAACGTCCGCTCAACCATTATTTTAGCTGTTATGCAGTTACTGGTAATTTTGTGGTTCAGTTATGTAAGTGTTTGTAACTGTAATGTAGGATCAATTGCCTTGGTTGTTGGCATTCCTAAGATTGCCTAGATTTAGACATTCCGGCATCTTAGTAGCGCACTCGCTATTTTAGAAGCGTACTACTAGTGCTTGAGTAAGCTTGTACATTAACTTTTGTCGATTGTACTATGTTATTTAAATGCCAATTATACTGTAATATTTTACTGTGTTTATTTATTATTTGTTACTGCTACCGATGTTTGAGTTGTGCTTTCTTTCAGATTGTTTGTGCTACTGAGTTTACGGATTCTCGTTCTTCTGCCTGGATATACTTGCTTATTTTGTTAAAAATACCGTTGGCGCCCGTTTTGCTTATTTCTTTCAAAGAACTGTTACACGCGGTCTTCGTACTGAGCTGGTCGGCAGGCAATTGTATCCAAGTAGCTATGTTAGGTTTGATTTTGAGAGTTTAGCCAACGGTAAACCCTTTGATGATAACAGCATGCAACCATTTTTTGGCCCCTATAAGGTTGTTTGGAATGTCCGCTGCTTCAATAACCATCCACAATGTACGTTTTGGAACAGTGTCCAAAGCTGCTTGTAGGTCTACAAATGCGAGGTACAGTGGTTTTCATTCTACCATTTTTCCCTGATGTTGTTCTCAAGGTATATATATGATCCTGTGTTTGTCTGTTTTCCCTGTATGCTGCTTGTTCCTCTTGTAATTCATCTTTTATGTGGCGTCTCATTCTTCTCTCTATTATTCTAGAGTAAATGTTTGTATGTATGATGACAGATGATAGCTCGGTAATTATCACATTCGTAAGTTTTTTCTTTTTTATGAAGTGGTATTATTATGTTTTTTCCCAGTCTTTGGGTATATCTTTTCCGTCCCATGCTTGTTGACATATTTTCCTAATCCGGTTTTCTAGTATTCTTTCTCCATATTTTGTTATCTCGTAGATTATCTCGTCTCATCTAGCGGATTTTCCTAGTTTTATTTCATTTATTGCTTCTTGCACTTCAGCTTCGTTTATCGCGTTTGCTTCTTCTTCGTCTGCCTGTTCTTCTTCTACGTTATTTATGATTCTCATTCTCATTCTTTCTCTCTTTCTGGTCTAGTTCGAGCTGCTTTAAATGTTTTGTCGTAGTATGTCCTCCAGGTATCAACTATTTTACTTTCTTCTGTTATTATGTCTCCTTTTTCATTTATACTAGTCCAGTTTTGTTTACCGTATTTGTTTCTTACATTCTTAACTGTTGCCGAGAACTCTTTCTTATTGTCTCGGTTGTCCTTAAATTTCTCATATATTTCTCTGCCAAATTCTTCCCACGATTCTGTTTCCGCTCTTTTAACCTCTTCTTTCACTTCATTCCTGTTTCTAATATAGTTCGGTCTTTCTTCCTCTCTTGCTGTGTTCAGGTACCGTTTCCAAACTGCTTTCTTGTCTCTGATTTTCTCTTTTACGCTCCCATTCCACCATATAGTTCTTTTTTATTTGGAACATATTTTCTTCATTCCACATACTTCCTTGTTTGTGTCTATAATTGAAGTTTTCGTTCTCTATCATCTTTCCTCTAAGTTGCATCTATGGTGTAGTTGCTGTTCTTCTCTCTAGTAGGTTTCTAGTGTTTGTTTTGATATTCAAGTTGTAACAAAAATAGAGAAGCCACCCTGCGATTGGTTACTAATAATAATGGTAGTACAATCGCAGATCAACCCCCCTATTCCGTTATACACCGCGGAAGCTCTGAAAGGTTTTTTGTACTTACCGCGATGGCCGGCTAGCTTAATTTCGGTGGCCTTGGATCGCAGATTCAACTCATCAGCTGTGCTTCTACAAGCTCTTTTAATAAAGGAATACAGGGCGCCAGAAACCGTAAAGATCTCGAGTAAATAACAAAATAATTACAACCAGCTAAAGTTTATTTAATAAATAATAAATGGCTGTCATGTAAGATCATTGATAAATTATTATTGTCATAATTTCAATATATTTAAATATAACGTTTCCAATATGCATGAAAAATGCAGCACGCATATAATAAAAATTGAACCTCTTTTAGGGTCCTTAATTTACATGTGATCACAATTTAATGAAGGATTAAGCTTATTCCAATCATGTGTTTTAGCCGTTATCTCGGTGTTGACACAAAGTAGCGTGAAAGCACTTTTTTACAAAAGCATGTAATTAATAGACGTAAAAATAATCATGTGAATATGGATTAAAAGTTACCAATTGCAAACAAATAATGCATTTGAATTACACTGTTAATGATACAGTACATTTAATTAATGCTTTGAGCACGTGATAACAATTTAAAGTTCAAAGGCTGCAAACAAATCAAGCCCTTGGAATTACATTGTAGATAACAAAGTGCATTTAAACATTGCCATGAACAGGCGATAATAATTTCAAGTAATAATGGTTATTAAAAATTCGCAAATCGTTGCAGGCTGCCGAAGTAATTTGCCCGAACCCAAAACTCGTTGACGGTCGGTGTAATTAATAATCTTGGAAACTAACCTTATCGGTAGAAAAAACTGTGGCAGGCAGGGATCGAAACAGCTTAAAGCGGGCTAAACGACATCCTACGTTCAGCGTCTAGTGTTATCATAGGGGTCGAGAAGATATTTCGGAGCGTTCCCAATATTAAGCAGCAGGTCCACAACGTTTTTGTTCGAATGTTAATTAGAATTTCCAAGAAAAGAGCTAAGAGAGAAAATACAATTACTACCGTTGATATCAACAAGCCGTGCGAACACATACCTGATATGAGTAGGCAGCTCACTAACGTAATTATAAAGTAGCGCACACATGATGTGACTTAACAAAGGTGACAATTGCAAGTGCCAGTGCGACGATGCGTTCCACAAGAGGAAAGCTCGCATACCACGGCCTTCTGATAAGATAGCGCAGGTCAGAAGAGGGCATCGTGCAATGATATGAACTCAAATCCAGGTACAAATAAGCGGCTTTGGAAAATGTTAACAATTCGAAATGTAAAGGAATTATAATTTGAATAAAAATATATAGGTGAAGCCTGAAATAATTGTAAAACTTGCGAAACAATTTGGCAAAGCCAAAAAATTGTTTCACTCCCCACGGCCAAGAGAAATAAAAAGGTTTAACGTAAGGAAACATTAAAAAGAATTGTAGGAAACCAAAGAATTTGAGAATGAGATCGATGATGCCAACACACATAGCGAAACGCTATGGAAAAAAAATCCTCTTTCGAGAAAGTAAGCCAAAGGAACTAACCTTTATAAATCGGATTAAAAATAACTGGGGCACCACATAGGATACCACCAAAAAATAGACGTTCTGTCTAAAACGGACAGAAGCCTACGAAAACTGCACAAAACAGCAAAAACCGACTGCATCCCATAGGACACAGTCCACTCTACTACCAACGTCCGAAGAACTCACAAAAATCCGAAGAACTCGCACCGCATCATCAACACTCACTCTAAATCCAAGGCAACCCAAAGAAAAAATATGAGAGTGAAAAATTACACTAAAAAATGAAACACAGTTAAGTACTGCGACAAAAAAATATTTGGGTGAAAACCCAGAACAAAATACTAAAATCCATACCCCCCGAATTTAGGTAGAGACCCCAGAAGCCGGAGGCAACGACCGCACAACCACCAAACCCCGCTCGGGCATTCAGCCAGTCGTCGCAGCAAGATGGAAAAGGCGCGCCAGTGACGGACTGAATGTGACTCCCTCACTGAGTCAGATGGCAACACAATCGCTCGCCCCAACCCCCAGAAATCTCCACAAGGCCGAAAAAACCAACCCAGAAAACAATGAAATTAAAAAACCCCAAACAAGTGTAAACTCGTCTCGTGAAGCGATAAGGGAAGGAAAAAAATATTTCGATGGAAAAGTTCCCAATGGTGACCTACCCTGCTTGCCCTACCAACCACCCATGGCATTGCTAGGGGGAGAACAAGATGACGTTGCTCCTCAATGGTGACCTTCCCTGCATGCCCAACCAACCGCCCATGGCAAGAAACAAAAAAACACTAAGAAAACAAGTTTCTAAAAGGGACACTGTAGGTGTTTCCAGGGTCACAATATCCTATAATACCATAATCCAAATTCAAATAAGCGAAGCGCTTTTGAAAAAAATCCTCAAATGAGACGGAAGTAATGGCAAGTAAAAAGGAAAGTGAAAAGCACTAGAATGCAAGATCCATAGGGAACATACCCTACAGCGACTTTTAAAAACAGAAGAAAAACACAGGACAGAAGGAAAAGAGAAAAGGAAAGAGAGGAAAAGAACCAAAAAACCAGAGTTTGGAAAAACTCATGCTGCCACACCCACTCATCCAAGCTTCGACTGGCTAGGTCTACTATTCCATGCCTTGACCCGGGTTTACGGAGACATGGACACGCTTAAAGACGAGGAAACACAAGAAAGCAAACCGCCTTCAATCGCAAAGGAAAAAAATCCGCACCCAAAATAGATGCGTAAAAAAGACGCAAAAAATTGCAAAAATAAAACGAGCAACAAGATGCAATTGCGCATCCAAAACTGGCTCAAATCCTCTGTCACGTCTGACAGAAGACAAACCTGCACCCCATCGGACACAGGAAGGACTGCCTCACATCGGACGCAGCCAACAAAAACCCCGCATTCAAAATCGCATCCAAAAGGAAATGCATAAACGCATTCAAAAAAGGAAATGCATAAACGCATTCAAAAAAGAAAAGCCAGAGAAAGAACGACCCGGAAACAACCCGTCGAGACCCTGAGTAAATACAAGTACGGCAAGGCAATTACTTAAAAATTCCCAAAAATGGAGTAAACAACACCAAACCGCACAAGTAAGTCACGCAGGCCCTCGACCCACCAATAAACAACCAAAGGAAAGATAAGGAAAAAAACAGACATACTACATACCAAAGCACACACGCAACCAATCAAAGAAACCATTCAGAAACCTCACTCACCAAAGCATACCCTTTCAACAAAGTCCATCACACTACCTATAAACATACTGCTAAACCAATCATTCGTCAAGAAAGGTGAGGGAAGAAAAGTCAACAATCAACCGTAGAAAGGATAAGTAAAGAAAGGAAAGGAAAACAAAGACAAATATAACTATGTGCGCTCAAAAGGATGTGGAAATTACAAAATTGCATATGAGAAAAAATCTAAACAAAAGTGATAAGAAAAAATTAGTACAAAATTAAATATTGATAATCAAAGTTATCCAGGAAAGCACAGCTGATGTAACTACCAAAAATCGAGCCCCACACGTTGGCGTCAGTGAAACAAAAATAGAGAAGCCACCCTGCGATTGGTTACTAATAATAATGGTAGTACAATCGCAGATCAACCCCCCTATTCCGTTATACACCGCGGAAGCTCTGAAAGGTTTTTTGTACTTACCGCGATGGCCGGCTAGCTTAATTTCGGTGGCCTTGGATCGCAGATTCAACTCATCAGCTGTGCTTCTACAGGCTCTTTTAATAAAGGAATACAGGGCGCCAGAGACCGTAAAGATCTCGAGTAAATAACAAAATAATTACAACCAGCTAAAGTTTATTTAATAAATAATAAATGGCTGTCATGTAAGATCATTGATAAATTATTATTGTCATAATTTCAATATATTTAAATATAACGTTTCCAATATGCATGAAAAATGCAGCACGCATATAATAAAAATTGAACCTCTTTTAGGGTCCTTAATTTACATGTGATCACAATTTAATGAAGGATTAAGCTTATTCCAATCATGTGTTTTAGCCGTTATCTCGGTGTTGACACAAAGTAGCGTGAAAGCACTTTTTTACAAAAGCATGTAATTAATAGACGTAAAAATAATCATGTGAATATGGATTAAAAGTTACCAATTGCAAACAAATAATGCATTTGAATTACACTGTTAATGATACAGTACATTTAATTAATGCTTTGAGCACGTGATAACAATTTAAAGTTCAAAGGCTGCAAACAAATCAAGCCCTTGGAATTACATTGTAGATAACAAAGTGCATTTAAACATTGCCATGAACAGGCGATAATAATTTCAAGTAATAATGGTTATTAAAAATTCGCAAATCGTTGCAGGCTGCCGAAGTAATTTGCCCGAACCCAAAACTCGTTGACGGTCGGTGTAATTAATAATCTTGGAAACTAACCTTATCGGTAGAAAAAACTGTGGCAGGCAGGGATCGAAACAGCTTAAAGCGGGCTAAACGACATCCTACGTTCAGCGTCTAGTGTTATCATAGGGGTCGAGAAGATATTTCGGAGCGTTCCCAATATTAAGCAGCAGGTCCACAACGTTTTTGTTCGAATGTTAATTAGAATTTCCAAGAAAAGAGCTAAGAGAGAAAATACAATTACTACCGTTGATATCAACAAGCCGTGCGAACACATACCTGATATGAGTAGGCAGCTCACTAACGTAATTATAAAGTAGCGCACACATGATGTGACTTAACAAAGGTGACAATTGCAAGTGCCAGTGCGACGATGCGTTCCACAAGAGGAAAGCTCGCATACCACGGCCTTCTGATAAGATAGCGCAGGTCAGAAGAGGGCATCGTGCAATGATATGAACTCAAATCCAGGTACAAATAAGCGGCTTTGGAAAATGTTAACAATTCGAAATGTAAAGGAATTATAATTTGAATAAAAATATATAGGTGAAGCCTGAAATAATTGTAAAACTTGCGAAACAATTTGGAAAAGCCAAAAAATTGTTTCAAAGTCTTTTTATGGAATTCTTAGTTCCTCAACCTTAATTTTTTGATATTCTTTTGATCTTGATAGTTTACTTGTGTAGAAGCTTGGGTCTGCAAGAACTAGTTTGTGGTCAAAGTTTATTTCTGGCCCCCTTATTACTTTTACATCTAATATAGCTTATTTAGCTCATCGAGAGTAGGCGAAGTAATCTACGGTGATTTTAGCATTCCTATTATCTGATGTGAATGCAATTTTATGCATTATTTTATGATTGAAGAAACTATTTCCAATTAATATTTCGTTGCCTATGCAGAAATCGGTTATTCTGTCTCCATTTTGGTTTATAATACTATCACTGCAGTATTTTCCCGATACTCCATATCCTCTTTCTGGAGCTCTACCTACTAGGCGTTTCAGTCCCCATAACCATCACATGTTTGCTTTTGTCTCTGTCTTTATCTACAACTTCATGCAACCTTGTGTAGACCATATTCTATTCTACTATGTCGTCATTTTCAGTTGGTGCGTGGATCTTCATCGTTATGTCGACCGACATTATTCTTGAGTTGATACCCTCTCATCCTATTATTTGATTTGTCAAATCTTGGCTTACTATTACTCTTACTGCTTCTCCCGCTCTCGTTCCTATTGGTAAAGGTTGTATCCTTTTTAAAATCTTAAGAATGTAATGCCATCAGAAATAATTTTTAAGTTAGCGAAAATGCTTATGATGGCTTTAGAACGAGCAATAAAACTAATGATGTGCTACGGCACACTGTTGGCGCGAAGCGGTTTTTGCCATCTGCTCCTTTGGGACGGCCAGTCTCCAAGAAACATTTCGTTTTTTTTAATCTGTTGAATCCGTGCTTTCAATGTGGTATGGTCGTTATCATATTATGTTTGCACAATTGATTGCGTCATGTGTGCGACTTCAGCTAAACAGGATTTTCAAAGAAATTGGGAACTAATTATTGCGCAGTTTACACGAAGGAAATCGGTTGATAAATTATTCCGCGATTTGCCAATAACGGTAGTGGAGACCACGAATAGCGCTGGTAATGTAATATTTTAAATTTAAAGGTGACAAGAGAGAAGCATTTGCAACCGCGTCCTTCTATAACTTTTTAAAAATGTGAAGGTTGTTACGCGATAGATAGGTACCTAAAATGTCAGGGAAATTGTAGGTGCTCTCCAATTCTTAAACTAAATACATTATGCCATTTACCTTTCGGTGATGAGAACCATTTACACCGTGCTCAAATATTGCAAGCAACAACAAAATCAATACATTGTTTTTTCATTTAACAGTTATGATTACCATCCTTCAAAACTTCTAAATGGGACCAGATTCATAAATCCGCTTTATATTTTCTAAGCGGTCAAACACGGGAAGACGCTTGTAGATAGCAGGGTATCTCGATATCATATCTCCTTCAGTAGTGTCCATTGTAAAATGTCGTGAAATGACTTGGATGTTTAATTCGTAGTACTGGTTCATTCATTCTGGAAAAATTCAAGTGTGCACTCATGGATTTAATGAACACGTTTTAAGTAACTTTTAGGATATCTGTATTGCTGTTTCTGCAACACATTTTAGAAAGTAATACAATAACTGTAGAAACCTACATTATCTGCTTGAAGAACTTCCATGTAGTTGAAACAGAGAAGCAGTATGAAGCGTTCCTGATAATTACACAAGGCTAGAAGTGTTCAAACCACAGTTTTTCAGTTTAAAAACTTTTATCGATTCAGCATTTTCAAACGAGGAATTAAAAACAACATTTATATGGCATTGCTGCTTGAACATTCTATTATGCTAAGAAATCTAAAATTAGGTAAAAATACCTTTAAACGGCTTTGAGCGAAAGCAATACTTCACAAAAGAGACCAACTTTATAGGAAATTGCTTTTTAATACTGCATGAAAGCTTCGCTCCTGTTTCTTTGTACTTCTAATAAAACACGATCTCTTTATGTGTTCTCATTCTTTAACATATTTATATTGTATAAAATCGCACCTATTAGATCACATTGATCAATACTACCGATAATATGCGATATTCATTGACCCATAAAAATTAATAATAATATACAAATATAGTATATTACAGCCAACATTATGAGCTTAAATTGGTAATATAGTAAGAAAAATGGTTTTTTGAAAGAAAATTTATAGAATAAGAATTAATTAACTTAACTCTAGGCTATATGGTACTCTGAACCGAAGCGTAATTATCAGAGAAAATCGAGTGCCTATGGAATGACCGAATTGAAAGTTTAAAAAGATAACAAAGTTTTGACATAACGCTGATATATAAATTTAAATTACTTCTTGTAAGCTATCATTTCAGAGTGAATAAGGCAGCAGTTTTAATAGATTAGGGATAATCAGACAGCGCAGAGTTTAAAATAAACTAATAAAATGCTGACACTGTTTTGAGCTTTTAGGTGCAATAAACAAAGGTTTCAATTTACGCTTAAGATTTGATTGCGTTTTTACAACAGTGTTTGCTTTATTGTCTAAGATTTTTTGGGTGCACTGCTTTAATATAGTTAGATCGAAAGATATACTTACTCTAAGTTTGATGTAAACTAAATTAATGAAGATAGACAATTGGCTAAAACACGTAAGTTTGCCTATTTAATATTTAATATATAATTTTTCTGATAGTTATACACCTAAAGTACTAATTTTCAGAAACAATCATGAAACATACATGGAGCAAAAAATTCATATTTCTTGAGGTACAAATAAATTAGTCTGACAGATTGAGTAATGGTGAACAACGTAAATGCTTATGTTGATGTAAACTAAATATTATACAAATTGTGGCAGCCCTCTAAAACCACTGTAAAAAGAAGGATACCATCAGATACTAGATATACTTCGCGATAGGGCTTACTGCCTTAGTTCGCTACTGTGCCTTTCATAATACAATTATAAGCACGTACGTTACGTAGCAATCCTGCCAGAAAGGGGTAATGTGTCCGAGTAGAAATCAGGTTCCTTATGGGTGCACAGGTCCGAATCATACCGCATGCGTTTCCTCTCTTTTTGATAGTTAATGCAATTCACATTAATAAGAGTTGCCACGTAGTAGGCCAGCTGGCTTTCAATATTTTTTGAGTTTGTGGGAGAAACACTCGTCAACCATTACGTGTTCTAGAAAAATTTGCTCGGTGCTCCTTCTTCGCTATAGACGTTAAAACATTTTTCTATTATTTGTTTATTTGAAAAACTCAAACAATATTTTAGTTAGAATAAGGCCACCTATGAAGTGTGAACAGAATTGCCTGGAGGCTGTATCAGGATTCCGTTGCTTTGTGCTGGTTGTATCCCTTAAAGCACGTAAACGAGACTGCGTTTACGTTTTAAACCAATGTAGTCAATGGTACTTAAAAGGGACGACAGTAAACCACCCTAAGAGACGCAGCCTCACGTCTCAATGATATTATGGCTTAGTATTAGGGTAGCGACGTAGTGAATGAATCAGACATTAAATGCAGATTGTTTTTATTACGAAAATAAACGTGTATTTATACAAAACAAGAATGCTTAACTAAGTAACATATCAAAGTTTATAATAGTGTAGTTTAATAGAACGCGTTTAAAGGTACGAAGACGACAATTCAGCACAATAAGCTTTTTATAGCTCCGCATGTGTTTGCAGCATGGTGCGGTGAACTAGGGTTTCTAGGTCGCGTACTGAGCGAAATGCCAAGTTGCAATTTACTGCGGTGTTTAAACTCAATGCTTGCGAAACAATATTCGTTTGTTAATATTTCGTAAATGGGAATTGAAATTTGCCTGTTTTAATTCATGATTAAAACAGATCTAAAATAAACTTGCGAAATTATGAAGTAAAACTGGAGGTTAAAACTATTTGTTTATGAAATCAGAATTACATTTAGAACTTCTGACTGGTTTCGTAAATTTTGTTATTAAAATGTATGTGTGTTTAAGTCAAGTTTAAACAAGTGGGTTAGAAGAATTTGGTACTAGATCAAATAAACTAAATCGGGAGATCTAGCTGGACACAGAATAGTGCTTGTTCACTGGGCACTCGATTTGGGAAAGTGTTATATAATATTCCTGCACCAAAAGAGTGTTGGAGCAAAATACCTATCTCGTTAGAACCCGACGTTATCAAATCCCGCTTCTACTATTCATCGACTTACCGAAACCATTTGTTGCTGCAGTTGATCAAGATATTTGGGGAGTTCAAGGAAACGATCGATGAGGAATGAACCCATCATATGTTATTTTAATATACTACCCCAAAACATTTAGTTTGTGGGAATATTGAGTTCGACACTCAAAATACTTATAAAAGTATTCTCGAGATCAGTATGGAACAAAGTTTTCGTCATCGCGTGCCATTTCTATCGTATTCCCACAACACTTCATGACTTCATATTATCTTCAAATATCTTGTGTTTTCCTTTTTTTGCAATACCGGTGTTAATTTTTTCCAGATTCTTTTAACGGTTGGATATTTTTTTTACATTTTTTATTCATGTTCCCGTCTTCGACTTGGACTTTTTTTACGGCTGTTAGAAGAAATGCATCCAAGTATTCTAAAATTTTTAAAAATTCAAAGCACTCGAAATTACTTGCCACCATAAACCCATTTTTAACAAGTTGAGCTTTATCAGCTACTTTATAGATATTATAAAAAGTCATAAACATAATACCGGGTGCGGTAATGGATTTAACAATTGTTGATATGGAGGTATAGGCTATTAGTGGACATAATTGAGTCAAGCAAAAACGTTGTATCATAAGTGACCTTTATTAACATTTAATCAATTATTCTCCGATCTTAATGAACTAACACAAACATATAAATATAGATGGTGCCGACATATCCTAAGAATGGAATATATACGCATACCCAAGAAAGTACTGAACTATACACCCCAAAGAAGAAGTAAGGCCGTCCAAAGAAGAGGTATAAAGTACACTGTAATAATATTAGAAGTCACAGCCTGCTCTGAGTCTAGCACCATAAGATCAAGCGATTTGGGAGTCAATTGATATCGCCGATGCGAGTCTGTTAAAGAATCTTCCATATCTTTTGCAGTATGGCTTGCCGCGCCGTAGTTCAACATTCTCCACTCTCAATCGTCCTAATTCAGAATGTAAATTGGTTCGAAGAATTTCAACATAACATTCCCAAGCCGTATGGTTATTACCCTCAAAGCAATAGGTTCCGATAGTTTCAAACACAAACGCTCCACATTAACGGTAACTCTGAAGGTATGCAAAGATTTTGTTTATTAACATATCCCGATAAATGAAAGTGGGCGTCAACAATCTGACAAGTTAACGGTCCCAGCAACCACTACTACTGAAACGGCACTCTATGTCAAACACGCTACAACCAGTCAGATTACTCCTTCGCGTATCAGTCTAATACAGTAATGCATGGGAGACCGCCAGATTCCATTATACTAGCGCACCCTGTACAAATTACAGAAATCCATTGCTCGGTGCATCCTAGAGTAGACTACTCTAGGATGCACCGAGCAATAAAGCATATCATCCCTCCTTGCGTGCTACGGCAAAGTCCGCTCGCTCATCCGGGACGCCACTGGAAACAAAAGCGCCTAGTATCGCCCAGCAATAGCAGTACCAAGAAGATAGTCTTCTTGAGCAGTACCCTTTTAAACCAGCTAGGGTTCCGAATACCTATCCCGGCCTATTCGTGACTGTTCGGGTCACTCGCTGCAACTTTGATAATGCGTGTTCATCCGCGGAAAACACGGGAGAGCCGAGATTTCTGACCAGCATACGTTGAACGACTGCTACTGCAAATCCGTCCTCAGGCAAGCTCCTAAATACTGGACATCGAAATGCCATGTACCGAGGCACCCGGGGCTTGCACTAACTACCCGTAGTACTCGTGTAGACGCTGGCGAGTAACCGTTCGAGTGTAAATTCTTGACCATACATTTCTGTACCTCGGATCAACATTTCTGCCGTATCGTGCACACCTCCTTTCGACGTCCTCACCCACTGCTGCGCAGCAATACCCGGACGTAATACGGATGCCCTCCAAAGTGTAGGACAGGGTGGTCTCCGGAAGTTCTAAGGGGTGAACTCGTGCGGTCTACTCCGGGAAAGGTTGTCTCGGATACTAGCACAGTCTAACCAGGCCGATACCTCTCACGACGGTCGTGACTTGTTTCGGAGCGTGAACCAGGTCGCTCCTCGCCTTGCTTCTTAATCGGCTACCAGACTCGGCTCGGATACTAGTACATGCGGCTACCTGTAACCGACACCTCAAGTGACGGCTTTGATCTTTCATGTGCCTCGGATATTAGGGCAAGATTACTCCTTGCCCGACAACTCAGACAGCGACCCCTCGTTAACTCCTTGGATTCATTTCTTTCTATTCAACAAGCTGGGAAAGCTCCACCACGAGAAGGCAAGAGCACGGTCTTGAAAGCAAGCGCTGTGTAAGCGCCCATCCGCGTTCTCCTGGGTCGCTTTCGGCATACGGGGCTTCCTTTCATGAAGCGTTCTTGTATTTATGAGACGTATAACTGTTGAGGGCAGACTCTCTATCACACATGTTTGCTGCTACACATTTCTGCAGTTGCAATATTTCTGCCTGCGGCATCATCACCCACAGTTGCGCAGCAATACGCCACCAAAATACGCAAGCCCTCGCAGTTGTAGGACAGTGTATCCCCACCTTTTACAGACAGTTTTATGGGGTAAACTCCACGTGGTCCTCTCGGGGTAGCTTGTCTCGGATACTAGTCATCGGTGAGCCTGACTGACACCTCAAACGACAGTTGTGACGCTTCTTGAAACGTGGACCAGGATTTCTTCTGGTCCAGTTCTTCAGCCAACTGTCCGACTTGTCTCGGATACTACTATAGACTACCGGGCGGACACCTCTAGCGACAGCTCGAAATCCAGTACTGCTTCTGGTCCGATATCTCGTAACGACGACCTTACGTTTGTCCCGTCGATCAGTCTCTTTCTCCTCAGCATAGTGGAGCAGCTCCGTCATGGGAAGGCAAAAGTACGTTCTTGAGAACACTGGGCTATGTAAGCGCTCTTGTGTTCTTCCCTACGGTGCTCTTCTGCCTCTGTGCATATTGAGCTCCCCTTGGTGTGTGGGTAGGAGGCACACACCTTGGAACCATTATATAAATACAATCTGCCTGTGTGACGTTTGGTTTAGGCGTCTAGTAAATAATATGTCAATTTCTTTGTCAGTGTCTTTGAGATTTCGCTCGGGAAACACTACAATGGCCACATATAAATTGATAGTTTTTTTACAATGATCCTAGCAAACTGCCGCAATGTTATTCTCATGGTGGGCAGAGTTTCTTCTTTAACGTTGGGAATCCTTCTTTATCCTGCTCTTTTTCTGTTCCCTGTCCTTTTATGTGTCTTTCTTGCTAGCAATTCCTTTGACGTTCTTTGAACTTCCATTCCCATTACGTGTTCCAGCTAACGTAGTTTGCGTGTCTGTGTGGTTGTTAGCATATCTACTTCTTTATATAGTTCTTTTCATCACTAATCAACTTCTGTTGTTCTGATATTCAACTTGCAAGCAGTAGTTTAATTTTTGTTTGTCTAAATTAACGTAGGTTTGTTTGCAGCTTTACACCTAATTTTAATTCTTCTTTTCAGACATTTATCCACTCTTCGATATAATCCCCCCTAGTACTTTCCAATCTTTGCGGTCTTTTGCGGTTCTTCTCTATATCTTTCCTGTCGTTTTTACTACATCGTCGGACTTCTCAGTATTGGCCGCCCCACACTTCGCCTTCCTGTACTGTGTCTCCAGTCTAACAATCTTCGCAACCACCTCTCATATTTATCGAGATGTTGCCTTCCTCAGAATCCATGAGGCTGACTGACTTGTTAGTGTCAGCATGATACTACTACTCGACAAGATAAACCCTCGCGGCGATCAAATTTCATACAAGGTTGCCCATGACGTCATTCGGTGACAACAATCCAGCTTGACGGTATGGAAAAGCATTGTTTTAGAGAGGCTTTTATTAATATTTAGTATATTTTATTATAATATTGATATATTACATTTTATTCATTATTATAATGGTATAAGAGATATTTCTTTCATGATTTAATGTAGGATTTAGGATCCATAATAGAATAAACCCTTAAATATGTAGGTAGGTACTAGATCAGATAACTTATCTTTAAAACTTTGTCATTGTATAAAGGTTTACTTTGTAAACTTAACTTAACTTAACTTTATTTGAAACGAAAAATTACAGTATATAACAGTATTACATAACAGTATATAATATGCTATTACATACATTTTTCAAACATAAGTGTAACTATTCATTTCATTTGCACCTAATCCCTAATGGGATTGTGTTGTGCACCTGCGGAAGTTTTAAGATATAAGGATTGTTCATGTTTACTTCTAAGTTTAGTTTAACAGAATAGAACTTAAGTAATACAAAACCAGGACACTACGTGAAAGAGAGACAGGGGAACACTACTGAGGTTATAATGTACAATAATTTATATGATTATAATTAATGCGTCTTTTAATCGATTTGCATTTTCAAGAACATAGGTAGATATCTTTTTAGAAAATAGGTTGTAATTTGTAATTTGTTTTAATTCTATCGGTACGGAATTGAAGAGTTTCGGGCCAATATATCTAAGAGATCTTTGTTGTAAGTGAATTTTGTATTGGGTGCATTAAGATTGTCAATTGTTTGGGCTTGAGTGTCATAGATGTGTGATACTTTAGTTTGTAATGCAGGGTTAGTTTAATAAAATTTTATGACTTTTAACATGTCTAGTCCCCCCAACTCGCACTTCCTAGCGAATACGACTTCAGTCGCAATATAGTTTATTTTTATAAAGCATGACTTTTATTATATGTTTTTGTGCTACTTGTACGGTAATTAACGTTGTTGAATATGCACTGCCCCAACGATGATTCTGTATTGTAGTATAGACTCCACTAAAGCTTAATCTGAGTCGTATGGTATAAACGTGGTTGCCAGATTTGGTTTTGGATTTTGTGCCACTTTTATTATTGGTTAAAATAAATTTCATGAAAGACAACTTGCTGATTCTGAATACGTGTCATACTTTGTTGAGTAGGAATAATGGTATAATGAAAGTCGTTTTTTTATTGTAATTATAAATTGTATACAAAAATATTTAAATATTACAATTTATGTATTTTTTTCAGTATAAATAAATAAAGCTTTTACAAGCCACTTTAGGCCCATTGCATAACAATCTCCATTGTCCTTTATTCATGATTTTATTTCTCCAGTCTTCTATTCCTTTCCTTGCTATGTCTTCCATTACTGCCTTCTCCCACCTATTCCTTGGTCGCCCCCTTCATCTAGTTTCTTGCGCTCTGCCTTCCAATACTATCTTAGTAGCTCTTCATCTGGCATTCTCCATATATGCCTAAACCTTCTTAACCTCTGAGCTTTAATGAAGTCTACTATACTTGGCTCCCCATACTTCTCCTGTACGTCTTCGTTTGTAAGTCTTCTCCAACCATCCTCCGTTCGAGTCCCTCCAAATATTTTTCGCAGCATTTTTCTCTTCCACCTACTTATCATGTCTTGATCTGCCACATTCATCGTCCATGTTTCACATGCATACGTAGCTGTGGGTCGAATTACAGTCTTATGAGTCGTAGGTCTGCATTTAGCGAGATTTGTTTTGAGGACATTATACTAGTTAACGCGCCCGCACATCTCGATGCTATTAACCTTGATTTAATTTCTTGTGTGTAAGTTAAGTTTTCAGAGATTAATGTTCCTAAGGAAGTAAACTCCTTAACTCGTTCTATTTTCAACTCTTAATATTACGGCATTATTATTGATTTCTTTATTTTTTCCACTACTTCTTTGTTAAAGTTGCTGAATATTGTCCAGTGGAAGTTGAAAAATGGATATTTTTTTTAATATGGCCACAGAAGAAAATCGCAGGGAGTTAAGTCAAAAGACCTCGGAGGCCGCACTGTAGACATGTTTTGACTAATAACTCTGTTTTCGTAAAACTCTCCAAGTAAATGTAAATTTTCTTGTGTTGTGTGAAGTCTTGCCCCATCTTATTGAAAGTAACCCTTTTGTAGTTCGTCGTCACGTAACTCTTCAAAAAACGGCGACAAAATGTTAATACGATATTGTTGTGCATATAGCAAACCTAAAATTTGAATTATTAAAATAAAATTTAATCGTTTTGCTGCACTTACCTTCAGAAAATACAGGACCTATAACTCTTCTTTTACTAATTGCAGCCCAAACCCCGTTTTTTGGGGGGTGAAGCGGTTCTTCAACATAAAAATTGGGATTCTCAGAGCTTCACATACCCAAAATTAAAGCAACAGTTAAGTTTTATGCATAAATACTTGCATCCCAAATATCAGTAAGCCGGGCAAGGATTTCAGTTTCCGTAAGGTCTGGCCTGTCGGTTTTGTAATGCCTGTAGGCCTTTGTAATTTTCAGTTTTGTGTCACCTTTAATTACTTTTGGCATATTGCTCTAGTATTACAATTTGACAGATAGGTATCCATAACGCTGATGTCCATACATATTATGCCTAGTGGCAAACAAAGTATGAAAGCACTGGCAACATTGCACGTTTAACCTCAAAATATCAAATTAGACACTTTCGTGAGCCTCTGTATATAACAGCTGATTCTGACAAAGTGTCAGAAAGAGATTCTAGGGAGTTTTAATTTTCTTAAACATAAAAACAAAATTCCATGTCTACCTACTTGCAAATAACTATTGAACGGTTTATAGTTTATTTTTATAAAGCATGACTTTTATTATATGTTTTTGTGCTACTTGTACGTTATTTAACGTTGTTGAATATGCACTGCCCCAAACGATGATTCCGTATTGTTGTATAGACTCACTAAAGCTTTATATGTTGAGATTAGTATATTTTTATGTAGTATTGATCGTAATTGGTAACATTTGTATATTAATTTTTTTAATCTATTGTGTGTATATTCTATACGAGTATGTTTATTCCATTTAAGATGGCTGTCTATTATTAACTCTAAATATTAATTTCTGCAGTTTGGTATATATATGTTGAACAGTGACAGTTTATACGATTGCAATTCATATGTAAAATTAATTTGTTATAGTGAGGCTGTCCTGTTATGTAGATGAAACGGCTATATATTTAGTTTTATCTTTGTTTAATGTAAGCAAGTTTTTGTTTAACCAACATTTGACCGTGTACAGTCCCTCTTCTGCTCTTTTGGCAACATCGATCCTAGCAGTCATCGCTAAATATTAATACCGTGTCATCAGCATATGAAACGATTTCACCCCAGTATCACACAACAATAAACTATTGATGTAGATTAGAAAAAGGATTGGACCAAGAAGATTTCCCTGTGGTACGCCACAGGTTACTAATTCTTGTGAACTAACCGTATTATTAATCTTTGTGGCTTGCTTTCTGCCCGATAGATAACTTTTAAATAGTTCTAAAGTTATTCCCCTTACACCATAGTTTTCTAATAAGTTTAATAGAATGTTAGGAGATACGGTGTCAAAGGCTTTCGCCAGATCTAAAAATATTGCAATTACTTTCTGTTTTTCGTTTAGTGCTGTATATATCTTATCAGTTACATGAAATATGGCATTTTCTGTTGAAATTTTTCCACGAAACCCAAATTGTTGTGGAGATATAACACTATGTTTGCTAAGAAAGTCTCTTTTTTAATGTTTTTTCAAATATTTTTGCTATTTGGCTGGTTACTGAAATAGGCCTGTACTTGTTTAGTTTATGGTGATTATCTGATTTATAAATGGGTGTAATAACAGATTCCTTTAAAATTTCTTAAAAAATGCCGTTTTCGTATGCAGAATTAATTAGAAACGTTAATGGACTTATCAGATGGGCTTTAAATGTTTTTATAAAGGAAACTGTGAATTACAATGGTTTAAAATATTGGTTAACATTCGCGATAGTATTTGTGTCAACAGTACCACCCTCTTTTTGTATTGAATTTGCCATTGTCGAGCCAATAGATGAAAAATATTGATTAAATTTATTCGCAACTATCAGTTATTTTCTGCTATTTCAAAAATTTTGCTGTAGTTATCTTTATTTATATTTATCGACTTTCTTATTACTTGCCAAATTTTTTGAGAATCCTTTTTTGCATTATCAATTTCTTTTTTATAATATATCTGTTTTGTTTTTGTTATAAGTTTTGTCAGATAGTTTCGGTAAGTTTTGTATTCATTCTATAACTCAGTGTTATTTTGATTACATGAAAGCCTTTTCTTAAGTTTATCTCTTATGGAGATGGATTTCATCAATCCAAGAGTAATCCAAGGTTTGAGTTTTTTATTTTTAGATTGAACCTGTTGAATTTCTGTACATTGGTTGATTATATTACTTAAAATTGTAGTGAATTGGAGAAATGAATCATTAACATTTACTTGATTATAAAATTCTGCCCAGACATCTCTTTGAAAACATTCATTTAGTCTAGTCTAGTCTAGTTGTTTGTGATCGTCCGTATTTTCATGGTATTGGATTTGTAATAAAGTAGTGAAGTGGTCGGTAACCACTGACTCAAATACCATCGAAAGTACTATATTTTTTAAAGTTATCTGTTGTTTTTTTAGGAATATGTGATCTAGGCATGTTTTCGTTTCATTATTAACTCTGGTGGGACGATTTATTAATGATTCGTAGCCCCGACCAGTTAAAGTTTGTTAGTGTATTCACTTACATATGGATCTGTTGGTTTAAGAATATCTAGATTTATGTCGCCCAATAATATGTTGAGATTTATAAACCCGTTTTTTGTCAGATGCAGGAGGCCTGTACATTGCTAAGATAAAATACGTGTTGTTATTAAATCTAAATTTTACACTCGTAAATGTTACCTGCGTGTATCTATGATTTTCAATAATTGGTGTTATCCCATTTCGCGTATATATGATTAGCCCGTCATTTTGATTAAGTCTGGCTTTATTATAAAAGATATTATAACCTTCAATTGCGAAGTCGTTTTTCTGATTTCAAGCCTTTATCGGGGCTGTAACAAGTCCGTCGATGAATGGACCTCTTTATTATGGGTTGTCCTGCTTTGCTAGCCTCCCGATAACTCGCTAAAACTACGACTGCAGCTTGCTCGAAGCTCCCGGCTCCAAACTTAGCTTCCGTACCACAGGTAGGGCTTCGCTGGGATGCACGATGGTTGCCGCTTACTCTGGGTTTTAATGCCTCCGCTTCCTATTTGGACCATCAACAAATAACCACTAAAAATGTCAGCTAAACTCGATTCACAAGTCAAAACCGTTTATCTTCTGCAGAGGTGCAAGGGATGAATGCAAAAACCTCTGAAGTCTATCAAACAACACTCGACTAATATGCACAACCTTTTTGCATTAGATAAATTGGTATTTATTATTATTTCACTTCGATTTTTGTGAGCAGCAAAAACATACACCTAAGCTTGACTTCTCGCTCCCCTTGTTTTGACATTCTTTTCTTTGTGTATTTTATAAAATCAAAGCTTGCTATGATTACAATTTTATATTCAAGCTAAGGCTAATGTTATTTTTATTACAATTTCAACTGCAAGTTATTTCAAGGCTAATGCTATTTGAGTAAATTTTTAAATTAAAATTATCCCATTTATGGAATATTTTAAACTAATATTTGCCGTGCTTGAATTGTATTAATTCCTATCATAATTGTATTGGCTTAAATTGTGTTTATTGCAATATATACAAGATATATGCATAATATGAACAAAAATTTGTGTATGGCCTAGTGATTCGCCGATATGGCAGTACTCAGATGCATAAATGTCATAGCAGTTCTAGGGTTAACCTAATGTTTTACTTACGTTTACTTTTACAAGCTTACGCATGCGACGCGTACTTGTAGAGAAGCTTTAGGGCTCTCCTTGAGAGATATACAACATTTTTATTATTTTATAAAAGTATGCTATAAAATAAGAAATTAGTTATTGGAGATCAATTTATCTTTAAAAGCAATTCATTGTCGGGCTAATAAAACGGGTTTTTAATACGGCATCTTAATAAAAATTAAAGGATCGTTGATCTATTAATAATTACATTCATGCAGCAAGTTTAACACATTGCTGTTAAAATGGAATATTTATTAGTCACAGATGCAAGAGAACCATGTCAAAACTTTTGTAGCTAGGTTGGCATAGCTCCTGTTGCTCGATTTACTTTAGAATTTCAAGTAGAATCAGGTTTACTTATATCCTTATTTTCTTGGGAATGAGAACAGCTTCGTTTCATTATTGAAATAGTTATTACAAATACTTGCAAATGCATGTCTTTAAGAAGCGCCGTTGTAATATGGTAATTTTATGTTACTTTGAATTTTAAGAAAACCACTTTAGACAGATTAGAGAAAGTGTGCAATATCCGTTCTTTTTAATCAAGACGGTTTACTTTGATTGTGATATAAATTAAACCCTTATGTTGGTTCCAATCAGTGATTTGTAATTCTTAATTACTTACCTAGCTCTACTCTTTGTATTGTAATTGAAATTGCCTTATTTTAACATTTACTTTTGCGTACCCCGTCTTTTTAGGTCAAAGCCGTTTTCAATTATAAATTGATTTTGCATCAAGCATTGCCATTAGGCTTTTAAATAATTATAATTAATCTGAATGCGGTGTTAAGCATTTAAAAATATATTCCAGATATTCGTTGATAGTTATCTTATTAAATTTTGCGAGAAGAGCTGAAAAACATTATTTGCATTGAATAATCACTTGTTAGCTTTCCGAACACAATATGTTATAAGGTATTACGAACATATATTTTCACCAAGAGGAGTAAGTTGGGCCAACATTTTGGCCCGCCCACCTTTCAGGAATTGATTCACAAAAGTATAACAAAGGTATCAGATCAACTAATGCATATCATAACTATGAAAATGACGTCACACAATTTTGTTTTCCCGCTGCTGATCATGTAAGTCAGTGATACAGCCTTAGTAACAAAACGTGTAAGTCGGTGATTATATTTGTTTGCTGCTTTTTCTTGACAACGGAACTTAATATTATTATTAAGTTCCTAGGATAATAAAATTAGCAAAGCAAGATGCAGATTTAGACGTATTGTTTATAAATTGCAAGTGTTTATGTGACATGTGACATTCACAGGTAACACGACTCACGAAAACTAATCCTGGTGACAGGTGACAAACGAAACGATTTTTTCAAAAATCTAGGAAAATTTCGATAAGCAGCGAGAAAAATATAATAAGATAACTCGGGATGTATCGCCTATTAACATTTTCGGCAGGCAACAAGCCTCGACTTCGTCTTGGCTTGTACTTGCCTACCTCAAATGTTAATAGGTCCTTACATTCCTTGTTACTTAAATAGCTATTATGTGCACTAACTTAACGATCGGATAATCATTACCTAGTAATGTATTTACGTAGTCACGTGGAGGATGACAGCAAATAATTAGTTTGTATAGTGCACACTCACTTGTGTACAACGACTTAAGTTCAATACATATGTGAACATAGCAACTACCGACAGGTATGCCAATTGATAATTTCTGAATAACAAATTACCTGTAAACTTGCTAGCTGCTTCTAAGTAAGAAATGTAAGATATGCAGTTTGTTACTTTTTGTGTGAAACTAAAAGAGCTAGAGTCGGTTAAATTGTACTAAAGTTGCATAAATAAGGAAGACATTTTGTGAGTCTTCGATTTCAGATAAAGCATGCCACACAAAATTTCTCCTCTACACTGTTCATGTGCCTTTTCTAATAACAAAATAACAGAGTGAACATTTTCCCTGCTTTTAAGATTGTTCAGTTAGCTAAAACTAACATACGCTAAAAAATCTCATTGAAATGTTACCCAGTTTCCAAACAATAGCACTTTTTGGATTTTGACAATTTCAAAAAGACCCATTTTCTAACTAAGTAAAAATCACTCAGTATATCTGATAGGTGCTAAATAGGTTTCCAAACAAGCACAAATAATTTCCGTAAAAAGTTTTTGAAAAATCAAAAATGAAAAGTGTTCTTATCAATTCCGAATTTTTGGCGGTCAATGTTCATTCTTAAAATAATATTTTAATTAGTTACACTTAATTATTTATGAGCATTTGTTTGTCTCACTGTTTTAAAAAATAGTGCAATACAATTATAATTTTTGTTACACGTTGCAAACAGAAAACATACATTTATGATAAATATTCCCAGCAGTGGTGGCTCATGATAATTGTATTTGGGAGCTCTTTATTTTTAACAAAGACTAGGGAAAAATAATAACTAATAAACTACATTCCGTCGATGTTTTAATCCAAATATTGTATTGATTTTGATTTTAAAATAATCCAAAAGGAAATCTCAAACGAATAGAACAAAAAGTATTCAAACACAGCACAAAATATACATTAGTGTTAAGAAAAAGATGAAAATAAAGTATTTAATAATCGACAACAGAACAGAGCATTTGACTCACCACATTCACAAATGTATTTGTTTTCTTTGTTGTAAATCTTCACACAACAATGTGTTGTAAAATTGCGAGTTTAAATTTTATTTCGCAGATTGAAATTTAATACCGCTGTAAGCTGTCCACGTTTTTTTTTATTTTAACCTTTTCGGCTAACGGTAGACTTTTAATATTAATGTTGAGAATACTTAGTTATGTTATTCTCCTCAATTTTTGTATAAAACTGCATGGAGTAAGCGATATTACGAAAATAAATATACGCTGCAACCAATAATGGGGGTTAATTTTTTCAATAGCTCCTTCAGCTGTTACTGCGATTTTTTATGTCAAGATTTCAAAGCGCAAAGTTATTACCACTTTCATAGTTCATTCATTTCATATGCGAACAATTAATTCGTGAAAAGTATCTGTGAAGACGCCAATTCGCTTTATATTGTTTTTCAAGCAGTTACACCAATCAGAATTAATTTATTACCAAAACAGTGCTCGGAACTCTAATACATTCATTTTCAATGTCAAAGATTGTACTACGTTTGCTATCGGCGTGGCTCTGATTTTACCCTTGGATTGCATTACATTTCGGGAGCACTGTATTTTTATATAAGCCCGCGAATTTACGGCGGTTTCGGCTGCAACGTCGTTAGCTTTCGCGTCACGTTGAAACTGCTATATCCCGATAAAGCCGCAGTGTTTTCCCCGGCAATTGCTATATAAGTTTGGGTCACATTTTGGATCGCTCTCAGCAGCTGCCAGCCGCTTGGTGCATTGATACTAGCGAGTGTGTTGACACATAATTCATATTATGTGAACATATTTCTTGGATATTGTCTTACATATTTTAATCCGAATCAAATAGCTACCTCTGGATCTCTGGACCTTGTTATATTATAAGGGTAGAATAGATGATAAAATATATTTTGAATTATAGAATTGTTACTTTGTTCTAATGACATATATGCTAAGAGGCTAGATCCGGTGATACCCTATTCATCAACCGCCACTAGGTCTCAGCGAATGGTTGGTTTCTCTTCATTGTTAACAATTGTATGTCCGATGTTGGCGAAGAAAGTACGTCTCTCGATGCTCGAGGTTGCGGTTAAATGGATAAATATATAAACACTAGTTACGGATACGAAACATCTTAAATGGCTTACCTTGTATTAATGCTCTGGATACCTGGCCTTAGTGATGTAGATATGTTGTGTGTATAGATCCTTTTTCCGATTGCTAATGGGATTGGCGGAGCTGTGAAGAAACTTTAGATAAAAACCTATAAAACACTTTTTACTGAATTCTGAAAATTACAAAAGGAATTACTAAGAATGTGTCTAAATATTCAGTGTGAATAATAAAGAGTAGAACTACTTTAGATTATCTTGATTTAGGTCAATTTCAATGAAATGGTAGTAATCGATTTTAAGCTTTTAAGGGTAGGTACTATATTTCCATAATAATGGGGTGCTAATGACAAATAATTGTTTCTCCTTAAATAGTGTTGTCTTATATAGTAGAAAAATAGGTTAATTTACTATTATACGGTGCAAACTTAATTGAATAATTTGGTACTTCAAAATTTGTTCATTTTAATTTTGTCGTAGATATTTCAAATTCAAACACGGCACGATATTCTCCTTGAAATTATGCTGAAGTTGTTTACTTTACTATTCCTATATGTTTTCTAAAAATACATTCCATTACAATGGATGGAGAATTTTCGCCCTGTATAAGATGTATTAACCCGATTTTGGTTTTGGCATGGAAAAATTGTAAGTGATAGAAAGTTTTTAAATTTTGTAGTTTTGTATTACCAGAAGCTAAATCTGCATACTGTGAAGTAAGGAAAACAGAGGAGAATATGCGTAGTCCAGGTTTTGGCGAATGCAGTAGTAATTCGTAAAAGCACATATCTGAGGCTTCAATGGGAAAGCGGTCCCGCCGCTTGCAGTCGAGGTCACAGCGAAATTTGGACAGTGCGGGCGAGAGTTTCACTCTCGGCTCGTGCGTTCCGGGGTTCGCTTAGCTAAGGTTAGCTTAAGTAACGCCCGAGCAGCCTAAAGTAATGCGAAAGGGGTTCCGGGGGGCAACGGTAGAGGTTAAGCGCAAAAAAGCATATATCTAGCATAGCATTACATATTATTGTAGAAAAAAACTACTTACTATTTTGTGTAAATGGAATTACCCCGCAGCTGCACCTAACTGAAAAGGATGTGAATATTTTAAAACAACTTAAAGAGTAGTAATTTATTCGGAGTTACAAAAAAACCTCTCATATTTTATATACTACAACTTGCCATATCTACATTAATTGTGTGCACATATGATTACGTTTGCAAATTGAGCAATTAATTACTACATAAAACATCATACCCTGATGGGAATGTGATATGTTATCTTTCAAATATATACAAGACTTAATGGTTAAAAGTTGAAAGTTCAATCTTATGTAAAAATGTACACTTATTCTAGTAATACATTAGTTCATATATCACTGTAAAATCTAATGTCTACAAATGAGAGTACTAAAATAAAGATGAAGATCACAGACGTTTTGTTTAAACTTTGAGCCTTACTTAGCGCACTGGCTTGGCAACTCATGTCTTCGGGAGGCAGCTGTACGATGGGTTTTCTGACGTTTGAAGTGGCATCGACACAAGTAGTCTGTTTCAATAATTCGTTCATTCGAATTGCCGCTTCAATAGGTGCATTATGAGACTGAAGGGTTTCACGAGCCCACCGTCGTAACCAATGGCCTAACCATGCCAAGTGACAACCACATATAAAGTTGTTCTCGGCGATTATCAAACCACCTGCAAAGAGGGAGCAAATGGCTACTATTAACAAGAATTTGTCAAACATTTTATATATTGAAGAATTTTATGACCAATTTAATTTATTTACGTTTTGTACGTGTATTTATAGATTTTTATTTTTACAAAATCGCATAGGAAACTACCGACATGAGAAATTTCGTAAACGGTAAGAAATAGAGATTCGGTTAAACGTATAAAAATATGCGGCACCTTAAGCTCTATCTCTGCAAACAAATACACTTCTTAAATTTTGTTTGTTATAAATACATAGTCTTGCTCCTCTTAAAGTAGGCTAATAGTTTGTAATTTCTGAATAAAGTTTCCAAGGGTCACAACCACCGAAAGAGAGCGTTCGATATTACCAATGTTCGTGTGTGGCGTTCGAACCCACTACCTGCCGAATGCAAATGCAAATAACGCTTTACCAGCCGGCAACAAGCCCTCCAAATATATTGTAAAAAATAGATTTTATTTTTACTTGTTATTCCAGCCTTCCTTCATGTAAATATATTTTTGTTTTAAAATAAATTTATTAAAATTTATCATAAATTATTATGAATTCTATAAAAAGTATTGACTACTTGTTAGATATGCTAAATTATGATTTTTTTGGGTAAATAGTTAAAAACATTACTACTGACAAATCTTGTTCATTCAATCATCGATATTTCGCTCTACTTTGAGAGCTTCCTCAGGAGGAGCTTCAAGTATTACATGTAACAGTTATCAAACTATATAGAATAGTTATTCACATTATAAGTGGGGTAGGTTGCATTTTATAGCACGAGTATTACTTCCCTCTTCTGAAAGACGAAAGAAGTATTGTAATCACGAAAAATCACCTTCCGAGATGTTTTCAGATCTTCACGTTTCAGGGTTTCTAGATGACGAAAAACAGGTTTTCTCAATTCCGCCTGTCTGTCTGTCTGTCTGTCTGGCTGTTGGTATAACTCACAAAATATTTGTAGGAGGAATGGAATATAATGAAACCGGGAAAATGTCAGACAAATATATACAGGGTGAGCATCTTAAAAAATTTAAATTTTGTTTATTTTTTATTCAACTTAGTAATAGATGCAAGTAGTAATTTCTATATAGTGCAGGCTTTATTTTTACCAAAAATGGAAGCCAAGAATAATTTTTTTACAATACAAAAAGGAGGCACAAATTAGCGCATTACTAAATATAGTTGCGAGAGGACGGTCCTCCGTGTCGCAGGTAGAAATTGCCCGGTCTCTTACGATATCCCATTAAACGTTGGGGCTGCACACGCGATCTGCCTGCCGTTCGAATTCGATCACCGGTAACGTCTTTTTATATTTGAAAATTTATTTTATTTATTAGAAACGTGAAGATATTTTTACTCCTAGCTTAATCTGATTTTTAAAATAATTTATTGTCACAATGTCAACGAGGAAAGTTCTGCTTAAAGCCTTTTACAGATTTTTCTATCTAGTTTGATAACCGGTACTTATATTTCTAGCTCACCATGAGATTTGTCATAACGCATGCATACACAATTACTGAATTCTCTTGCTTTCAGACTAAACAAGCATAGGGTAGTGTTAAAAATGCGCATAACTCAGTTATTTACCGAAATAAATCTAGTAAACGCAGTATCAACAAAAAGAGCAGAATAGGTATTTGTATTACTAGGGAAGAAAGCGTATCATTCCTTCTTGCAGATGTGCAGTAATCATCCAATGACGCTTTACTTCCGAGTTATGATATGATTTTTTGACACTTTTACCTTTTACAATAAGACTATCTCTTTTATTCAGCTGCATTCAAAAATATTTAAATTTAAAAAGCTGGATGTTAGTTGGTTTGTTATTAATCACAATACTTTCAGCACTACTAACACCTGTTACATAAATTTTGGGAAAAAATTATCATGCCCTCTGTGACATAGTAAAGCTAATACATCTAGTCAACTATGGAAAAACATGTTGCTAGAGGTTTTGTCAATTTGTTTGATATTTCACATTTTTAGTTGTCATTTGAGAAATGACTTATAAACTAGAAATTAGAAAGTCCGTCTACAACCTGGTTGGACAGCTACTGAAACGAGATATAGTAAACATTCTTTGCTAGCAAAATATTTCAAAAAGTACGATATATCATACAGTTCGGGGAGGCGAAGAGGGTATTCCATGTATAAACCTGCCAACAACAGGCCGTCCACGTAAATTAACTGAAGTTCAGGTCAATAGACCAGCCGAGCGTTCCAAAAACATCATCGGGGTGTCCATCCGTAAGCTATCCCGTTGTTTCCATGTTTCGAATGCTACAATTTCTTGATAGATCGCAAGCAAAGACTTAAAATACAAGAAAAGCAAGTATACCGCCGCACAATTGGCCAGAATCCCTGGTTGTTGCCGTGCTTTGAGACTACCATTTCGCTAACAACCGGACCATTTCCTTGGATGACGAGATATATTTTACCTTTAGCCATGCAGAGCCTTCTGGAAATACCCCCCAGGCAAGGGTAATTGACACTTTTTGGGTGTATTGGCAGGAAAGTTGTAGGTGTATAATAATGGTTGGAAAACCGGAATCAACAACACTTGCCGCAAAGATTTTTTCAAAAATTAGGGAAGTGAACTTAGAAAGCGTCCAGACGCTGATGCGACACGTAAGACAGAAACTTCGTCTTATTTTGGATAAAGAACCATTGGTAGCAATATAGCAACCAGGTGTTAAAGTTTAAGATCCATTAGTTATTATTATGTTACTAGCAATCCAGTGAGACAAATGTCTCATTTAAAAAAACAAAAAAGACCGTTTTTCAAATAGAACGCGTATTAAATAAAAACTCTCTGCTTTAAAACCTCGATCGGTTAGGCAACCACCCAGACCTGGAAGCTGTCAAAGTGGTTGCCTAACCGATCGACGTTTTAAGGCGCAGAGGGTCGCAGCTCCGTTTGGCTGGTGAACCAGTTTTTATTTAATACGCGTTCTATTTGAAAAACGGCCTTTTTTGTGATTTCTCGAAAACCGGAAGTGTCACGTGACTGAAATTCGGTTCCTCACCTGACATGACCATTCCAAACATATAACTTTAATAACTTTTATCCGCAAACGTCACAAAAGTGACAACTTATTTGTCTTTATTGACAAGGTAAACGTGTCACTTTATCTGCCTAAGCAGACAAAATAGCGACTTTTGCGTACTCTATCTGCCTAAGCACACAAAATGGTTGCTCTCTTTCTTTCTTTCTATGTTTGTTCGCTATCTCCTCCGCAGATACTGGACCGATTAAATTGTATGATGGCTTAAAATTTTGCTAATTTTTAGAATTAGTTCGTATACCGGTTTTTATTTTCAAAAAAGTACGAAAAAGTTTTAATTTAAATAAACCTTTAAGCAGCGGATCGGAGCATCTGTCGCCGTGGGTTATGGTGTGACAGCTGCTGTGGCCGTGTGCTATTAGCACGGGTGATTCAGTATGTTCATATATCATTACAGTTGCGCGTTATCTGAACAACAGAGGTTGGCGCAGGGGTACAGTGCTCGCCTGAAATTTACCTGAATACGTTTGCGGATAAAATAGTATATGTTATTGGAGTAAAAGTGACTTTATGTGGCTTAGCTGAATTATTTGCCTCACTAACGTTCGGCTAAATAAACTTCAGCTTCGCCACATAAAGTATCACTTTTACTCCTAATAACATAATCTACTATTTTCTCTATCTCTTACGGTTTGGCTGCTGAAACAGCGTCCCGGACGGACGGACGGACAGATAAGTCTATTATATATATGGATGGATGGCTACTTCATAAAGGTCTCTTAAATTTAAATAATATTTTTCTATAAGTTTTTCCCAAAACTTATGTAACAGGTGTTACATCGGCGGTAGAACAACTTCTAGCAAGGGTTGCACCCGCTGCCCTATCTAGTGATGTCAAAAGACGGAAATATCGTTAGGTTACATTTTATTTTGCTTGAAAAATATGGATTCAATTTCTTATCATTTTATCACGAAGGATTAGTTTTTTTGCCTTCAACCATTAAGAGTGAAAAGCGAAAGAAAATAGCTAGAGTATATTCAGGGCTGCTAGTCCGATATCGGATTAACTCTAACGAATCTCAGGCCCCTATCAACTGGTTGAAATAAGCTCCACCTATTTGCATTTAACATGCAGTTTCAGAACTGCAGATATAACTAACTAATATCTCGTGGGATACTGAATCTGTATTTAAGCCAGGTAACAAATAACACTTTGTGCTACTACCTGCACCTTACAAAAATCAACATGCATTTAGGTTATGTCAGCCGATTTTATGTTAATCCCATATTAGACTACCAGACCTGAGTATACTTTAGCAATATTTTGTATTACTTTAAAGCCACAAAACTAAATTGATAAGAATAGTTTTACTGTGATTATTTCCTTCATATACATAATAATGCGTAATCACAATGGTTTCTGTCAGTTTAATAATGACTAAAATTCAAACGTCAAAATTTAACCGCGGTTAAATTTATGTCAAAATTTAATCGCTTGTGCATAATTTTAACATGATTATTAAAGGTGCTTCGCCAACTGAATTTTATCTATTTATTCAGGAAATAATCACGTCGAACATCCCGCGTGCATGTAAACTAGCCTGAATAAATTTTGACGATTTGCTGTCAGAATGTTTTGCTCTGAAGAAAGATATCTCGTAAATTTTCCGCTTCAAAATCCCTCGTGCTGCGCACTCGGGATTCTTGTTGAGCGGCAAATTTACTTGACAAATTTCTTAGCAAAAGATTCTGACAGAAAACGTCAAAATTTAATCGGCTATTTTAATGCACTTGGGATATTACTGTTGATTAATACATACAACCACTCACAGGTCATAAATATTTCAATTTAGATCAAGAGGAATTTAAATTTGTACACCAACTTAGTGTTTTTTTCAGCTTATCCTTGACATTGATAAATTTATTTGACAGGGTCAGCAGTCAAGTGATTGGTTTTATGCATTAATCTTCTGAGTACCATTCGAAATTTCTAAGGTTAGACCTCCATTCCGTGTTGATGTTCGCGCTCTTGATATTTTTCTATGCAACATGTGTTCAGATTATCTTTTAATATAATAAAGGATAAAGGAATATTTCTTATGGTGTTATAAACGATTATTTAATAAGTTTACATTCCTATTAAAACAAACACAACATTGAGACATCATTTTAAGCTTTTTTAAGTGATTGAAATATCTGTTGATAGACCTTTTTTGAGTGGAGGATGAACCAGGTTCACAAGCACTGCGGCTACAATGGATCTATTGTGCTACCCCAAGTCACGTATGTGTATATTTTATGTGTAGTCTTGTTACTCTATCTCACAGACTAGTCTTCAGAGGAGAGCGACGTTAATTGTATCCCAACGTCGAATGGTCACCCGGTTCGGTACCGATCCTGTCGACTGCGGAAAAAGTTCAGCCTATCAATGGATTCGAACCGAGGACTTACTTATTGCAAGCCTGGCACCCTATCTACTACGAGATTATCTTGATGAACAGTTGCTCGATTATTTACTTGATATGTTTATTAAATTAAGTTTACCAATAACAGTTCCCTCACCGTCGCGTGCAAGTAATCATATGTGTCAAAATCGATTACAATTTGCATGACCTATATCAGCGATTAATAAATAGAGCCAATCACAAGCAATGAAAGTCTGAAGTTGGACCAGTAGCAATCGTTTCACACTAAATAAACACCAAGTTGGTGTTTTGTTGAGCACATGCTCGACATTAGTAAGTTAATTTGACAGTGTCAGCGGTCAAGATGATTGACTTTATTCATTCATCATCCTAATACCATTCGAACTATTCATTTAGTCGATTAAATTTGCAAACACCACATTATCGACTAAATAAATGGTCCTTATGGTATTATACCTGGTGACCGCTTTCGAAACCGAACATGGCAAGATCATGGTATATTACAAGGTTTCTAGAACATTTTTATTTAAGATAAAAGACAACGTTACCTAGATCTGAACTTTATTATAGATCGTGGGGGAGGAGGCTAAATTCATTAAACATTAATTACGTTAGACATATCATTTGTTTACTAAAAACTAAAAAATTGCTACTTTCGGTTTTGAAACCGGTCACCCGGTATATGATTAATAATGATATTCCATGTGGGCTTGGTAAACATTTGTAACATGTAATATCTGTTGTAGAGCTTGTTTGGAGGGCAGAAAGCGGGTTTTGCCAAGAGTTGTGAATCTGCCACATGGCTATTGTTAACTGTTTGCCGCGGAAGTGAGCCACAAAAAATCATTCTAGGTATTTCTTTGTGTAGCGTAGGGTGACGCGCCGCAAGTAGAACTATAAAGTTTATGTACGATGTTCGGAGCCTCATGTTACGAATCGCGGTAAAGAGGTTTGTGTTATATCAATACAGCTGTTCTTGTATTTGATACAATATAATTTATTTGTGAAGCAAAACGAAGTTCTACGTAAAATTTTCAAGTAACATAAGCATTTTATCTTTTTGTAGCCGAGGAAAACCGCCTATCCTGTTGAGAAGCACGCCACGTTGTTTCACGGCACATAAAGGCAGCGCCTAAAATTACCCGAACTTGTATAGATATCATTAAGTTGTCTCCCTCCCTCCGTGAGACTAAGAATTTCCTACAACTAAAACCCCACCCCTACCGCAATAGGCTGACTGGAGCACTTTTTTTTACTGTGGAGTCGTAAATCTGTTTCTCCCGTAACGATATTTTTCAGGGTATAGTAAAAGATTCGACTGATTTCAAAATCCAAAAGCAAGATACAAATAACGCAAATAGAAAAAGTTTGCAAACAATGACCGTGTTTATGTGGATCTTCAAACATACTCGTATATTCATATTGTGTTATTTTATGTACTCAATTATCAATCTATATATCAATAATATATTGGAAGTTGGCATTCTACTTGACTAAAGTGTTTTCCAATTGACTCAAGTCTGATTGTTACAATAAATTACTTTCGGATAATCAAATAAGAAATATATAAACTATTTACGATTACTTTGGATAACGGTTGGCCACGGAAATCTAGTTGTTTTATATACTATTAACTGGGTTTGTTCGTATGCGAATTCAACTTCCTTTATAGAGGGTGCCCCACCTTGATTGCATAATATTTAACCACGTATTCTTGGGTAAAAAAAAAAACAAAAAAGATCTAATACACATCTGTCCGAAAATGCGTTGTTTCCAAGAAACAGGATGTTCAAATAAACAAAAGCTAGTTTATAGATTTTCTTGATATACTGGAAATACATTTCGCCTATTAATGTACGTATGAAAGAAGTTCATATCAACACGGGTTCAGAAATGCTTTCCTTGGAAGATACGATGCTAGATACACAAGATTGACGGTGGTGGCACTGAGAATAAAACAGTATCTCCACAATGACTCATTTTCACACTCATGTGGATATGAATTATTTTCATATTTTAATAGGCGGAATTAATTTCCAGAATTTGAAGAAAATGTATAAAATAATTTTCTCTATTTAAGTACCTTGTACCTGAAAACAATGCATTTTCCGGCATATATTTACTTGGACTCTTTTGTTTGATTTTGACCCAAGCATATTTTGGTTAAGTATTATGTTAATATTTTCATTTTGAAGTTATTAACACCTAACTGCTTGAGAATGCTGTAAATAACAATGAGGTAATACAGCCTCATCTAATTGATGGAACATTTACAAACAGTTTCATTTGCTCTACCAGCAAGTTATTAAGTAAAGAACTTATCAATAACAAGCAAACCAACAAAACATTCCAATATCAGTCTTTAATAAATAATCCATGGCCAACCTTTATCAACAATAAACGTAAATAGCAATTTCAGCACTACTTTAAGTTTCAAATAATTTTAAGACAGGATTTTGTCGAAAATAAATGTTATTCACTAAAAATCCAACCTCGTATGCATTGATCCTTAAAAGATTTAAAGTAAAACGTTTACTATTTCCCATTTATTGGGATTGTTTTAAATTAATATTGCAGCACATTAGCTTGTGAATTTAAAAGCCAACAAATTTTAAGTTTCTAGAAGATGTAGTGTAATGGTATGATGCTTACAGCAATTCTAGTTGCATTGCTAACGTACGAAGACTAAGAAAAGATTCAAATAGATACCAGAATTGGTATTGTATTTATTACAACAATATAAGTTACTAGGAAACATGGATAATTACATAAGATATGATTAGCAATAACTGTAATTTAACTAACAAATGTTAGTAATTGAATAGAACAGTACAGTACCGTCAGGGTTGCGTTCAGCTTGTATTCAATATTTGATTTCGGTAGGGTAAATACAAATTTGTGATTACTAACAGATTAATTGTGTAGCGTCAAGACATGATAATGAATTCGCTTAGTACAAAGGTGTTTCGAAGCGTTACAGAAGTTTTATGCAGCGTTTTGCATTCATAGCATAATGCCAACGCTCGATAACGCAGCTAAAGGGTTATTAAGCAGTGGAAGAAGGCAGAATGATGCATCGAGCATTTGAAAAGCAACCTGAGAAATACAGAAGACTACAAGAAAGTGCTAATAGCTTGTGAATCAGTGAGTGATCCTAAATGACATTTAAGAAAAAAATTAGAAGTTAAAGATCAAAGACTGTAAAAACTTACTAAAACAATTGTATAGCATGGTGCTATGGTGACCTAGAGTGTAAATTGTTACTTTTTATTGGGAAATCCAAGCCGAAAGCTTGTGTAATTTTGGCTCTGCGTTTTTAATAAATTTTGTTGATAAGAGTATATTATTTGTGTCAGTTGTTGAGTTTTATTTATTCGCCATTGTGCCGAGGCCAGTTGCAGTTAATTTGGTAGTGCTCCGTAGTGCAGTTCCAAAGGAAACTGAACCTGGAGATTCGCCTCTTTGTGATTGTCTAAGTGTTGGCAAGTTTTGGAGTTGTGGGAAGCAGAAAGCAGAGTGCAGCGTCTAGAGGAGCCCTTGTTTGTGGTTTATAAGAAGGTAGTAGCAGCTAAAATATCGTCAGGAGGCATATATAAGCTTGGCGTCCCTTTCAACCGTTGGCCGGTGCGAGGTCAACTTTCAAGCCCGATTCAACAAGGCTGGGAGCTATGAGAAGCGCACAGCAAGGTGCAGCACCTGGAAAAGGCTTTGTTCGTGGTCCAGAGACAGGCAGCAGCCGCTTAAAGCGTCCCAGGAAGAAATTACGAGCTTGGCATCACCTTTTTGCGAAAACTGGAAGTGGATTTGGCGAGCAAGCCAGAAACAAATTCGTGTTGGCGTCCCTTTTCACTTGTAAAAAAACTAATTCCAGGTTAGCCAAATAACTTAATAATTTGAATTGCATTGTTGTTATTTACTCGAGGTGAACTGATTAATTGTTGGTTTATTTGTGTTCTCAAAATGCGCTGGATTTCTGTGATTTGAACAGTATTGTTTACAGTCAATATTTGAGGTTATCTGTCATTACTTAAAATCGAACATTTGCTATACAATGGTAACACTTAAACTGTGTAACAACCTAACCCTGTAGATACTCGAGTCTCAATAGCTAGCCTGTTAAAAGTTAAAATAAGTCAGCATACCTTTATAATTGCAGTAAAGCTTAATTGAATAATCATAATTTTTAATAAGCCCAAGAGGATGCAATTCAAACCAAAACTGTGGTGTGGTCACTATTTATTTATTTACTTACAAATACTAATTAAAAAGGTAATAAAATATAAGAGACATCTGTATAATAATAGTACAGTAGATATTATGACAATAGCAGAAAATAAATGTGACCGACTGCTATTTAAAAATTGTGATGTTAACCAATTGCGTATGTGATACCAAACCACCACGTAGAGTTTCTTAACCCCATGTATACTCAATTTTAGTGGGAATTTATATTGATTATCTTCGTCCTAGTTGTTGAGAGTGTTGCCGTCAACATCAAAACCTCAAAAGTTTATAGCATCTATTCTATAGTGAGATCAAAAAATATGTTAACAAGGGTAGTTAAGCCAAACAAAATCAGTGTCTTAGATTAGTTGGCATACAACTAACTTGTCGGTCAAAATGACGCTTAGCAAATTAAAACGATTTTCTCGGTAGAACGCGTGATTAATTGCACTGAACGAAAGACTGAATGAGTAAGATATATTAGTGCAACTGGAAACAGGTGAAGCTGGCTAAAGCTAGAGGTAAACCTTCGGGGGCGAAGCGGTTCGGAGGCGAAATGGTTAGAGGGCGAAACGGCGAAGGCGAAACGGTCGGAGGCGAAACGCCGGGGGTGAAACGTCCCTAAATCTACCAAAACAACATAGGTATGCACCTGTCAACCATTCAGAAGTGATCACGAATCCGACATTTTGGATTTAGTTCAATAAATCAAAGCGTATTTACTGAGCCTGATTCAGACCCACTGCTAATTATAATATCTGTTGCCAGTATGTTACTACACGTATTCTAAAACTGATCAGCAGGGTAGCTAATTGGGATTACTTTCAGACCACGATTGACAAATATGCGAAAAATCTAGTTGCCTTTGCAACTAAAGAAAAAGTCGATAGGACAATTTTACAATTTACTAATGATATCAAAAGTAGCATAGAATATACAACCAATATTAAAAGAAGATGTTAACGTCCAAGCTATATGTATCCGCCTACCGACATTCTCAAACTAATAAAATGAATAGACCGTAACAAAACGAGCTTCGCAAAGATCAATCTACCACACATGCTTACTTTACTGAATCAGCCTACTGATCGCGTCAAAAGGAAACTGCATCAATGGTAAAATTAAAGATACATTAATCATCTATAATTTCACTTTTAAGATATGGAGAAAAGAGGTGTTTGATTGAACCGAAAAAGAGTAATGTACTAGTAAACGATTCACAAAAAACCTTCAAGCCATTACAAGAACATGTTGCTGAAAACTTCGTAGATGAAGTAGTCAACTACTAGCAAATTACCGCCCGTATTAACCAGGTCTCACTTAACCTAGAGAAATAAACCCAATTATAAGTAAACTACCACCAAAACGTCATCAGGGCCCGACAACCTACCAAATGTAGTACGTAAATACGCAAAACCAAATCTATTTTTACTAACAATTTCCCATTAAGCTGGAAACACTCGCATGTATTACCGTTTATAAAACGATGAGTTTTAGCCGAAATCAATAGACTTCTGATAACCACCACGTTTAAGTATTTAAAAATATTTGCTTATCTTCTACGGTATACTAATCGAATGTGTTTACCAGCACAATATTATACCGACAACTCCATTCGGATTCAGGAAAACCATGCATCTAGCCACCAATTGCCGAGAATTAGGGAAATGATTGAAAAGGGTTACGAACACCAACAATACACAACAGCCGCATTTGTCGACCTCAGGAAAGTACTGGATAAGGTATGGAAAGAAGGATTGCTATATAAATTGCTGAACTTAAATAACTAATAACAAATTTGCGTCATATATTAATGAAAAAACTTTCTCAGTTAGAAACATTCCGTGCTATTTGCAACACATTTAATTGTAACAGGAGAATCTCAGGGTAGCAACCTGGGACCGTTGCTATCTAATTTGTTATGAACATGGGTATATTCATACCTACAAATGCCACGAATACAATCTTTAATGCGGACGACACGGCAATTATAAAACAACATTCATACTTACCAACGGTCAGAGCACAACTTCAGCAACATAAAAATAATGTTTGAGAATGATTTGATAAATGGAGAATAAAAATGAACACCAGTGTGAAGCCTAAATCTTTGCACTTCGTATTATTGATAATACAATTAACATAGCTATTAATCGCAAAATAATTCAATGGAATACGAACCAATCAGCATTAAAATACATGGGAATACCACACTAAAATGGGGATTTCTTATAAATGAAAAATCGAAACTGTTTCAATATTGGTAAGTTTTATTCATTGTTAAAAAAGGTCTGAATTGAAAATCGAATATTTTGCATTGATATACTCGTACACAGCAATTCTCAGACCAATTTCACTTGAATGTGAAGTATGAGGAAGTACGTAAAAACGAGTATACAGAAGCTACAAAATCAACAAAATAAAACAACGTTTAACAACGGGGGTGCCACGGTGTGTTGAAATCAGCAAATCCATATGGAATTTGGTATCGGAACAATGCAATCATTATTAAAAAAGTGATTAAAAACCTCATATACATGTAAATAACATGGTCCAGCAGGAGCATTACAACATAGAGAAGAAACATATTCACACACGGATACTTTAAGATCTATCCCAAGATATACATATACATGTATCTACCAACAAGCAGTGACAGTGACAGTGAGTGGTAAAGGATATTGTTACACTTACAACAATAATTTCATATAAGTCAACGAGGTATATATAGACCCGCCCGAGGCATTAATATTATAAATGTATATTTAGCCCTGGTATTTATAACATGTATTTCAGCAGCGCTAGTTAAATTAGATTAAAAAAGCGCGGTTGTATCTAACGACACAATTTGTATAAAACGACTGTACCATACCAGTTATATAAGTAATATACACAATAAAACAGCTGCGTGGAATTAAACAAGTGAACTCATATAATCAATATATAATTATGCTTTTAAATCATTATAATTGTTTTACTCTAGCTTTTATCTGCAAAACAGTTTTAATGTCATTAGTTGTAACTGAAAAATGCAAAATACTGAATGTTTGAAGTTCTTAGATTCCATTATTTAAAAAAAATCGTATACATTTTTACAAATAAGAAGCAGAGATGAATAGCATATAAAGTTTTCTTAGAATCAGACTCTCGTCGTGTTTTATAACTTCCTTAATATTTACCTGATTGACTTTTCCAGTGTAATAAATGTTGGAGTGTTTACTTTTCTGTTCTGCATTAGCATATTGAATAATTCTCGCGAGATTAATTAGCCAGGCAACCACCAGCGCGTGTTCGGAGGCAGGTACATTTTGTAGACATTTATCAAGTTCATGCTAGCTTTAATAATAAACCTAAATCTAACTGTACCCTAACTAAATCACAATCCATCACATACCTGAGAATACGGAATCCTACGCTATAATGGCCGAAGGCAAATCGGCCGTTCCCAATCGTTCCATTGTATTAATACCAAGGTTTAAGGTGAAACTTCTGCTACTCGCATAGCCTTTAACTCAGCTGCGAGTTATTTCAGATGCTGGGAATGATATCTGGTCGTAATTTTATAAACGTCCATTCATGATCTAAACTACTCTTGGAACAAATATCAGGGGAATAAGGTAGGAAACTTAAAGCAGATAGAACGGTCATGGGCAGCCTACAGTTCAGAGATTTCAAATTATCCCTCAAGTTTATCTGCTGACTACATTTAGAAGTTCACTTCCTCACATGCAATAGGCGTTTCATATTAGAATCTTTACAAATGATATTAAACTCAATATATGAATGTACTTATTCTGTTCAATGGTAAAAACACCATCGTCATCGCCTTCATGAATGAGGCTACATAGCCTTTTCATTCAATGTACTCCATTTCAGTTCGTAAGTATTATTAGGCTAAAAATACAGTATTTTCCCCGCTATTATAACTAGCAAACTATTTTACAATTACAATAATTTTTTTGTTTCTGAAATGTATGAAGAAGGTAAACACAACAAACAAGCTTTCGCAAAGTGATTGTACTGTAATAATATTACATGATATACATATAGTAGCCTTGGAAATCGTAGTCAAGGTTACATACGTTACATAGCTTTAAATGTTATATTAAGTAGAACTAAGGTACCTGGTACTCTGCAAAGTAATATAGGAGCAGGAAATGTGTGTGAAATTTGGTATATCTACTTGTACTTTTATGAGGAATTAGGCGACTTTAGAAAAGTTGTTATCAGATTAATAAAAATATTCAACAATTTTAGTTCTATCACTAAGAGCAGCAGCTTGTGACAAAAACGAACACACAGATTGGAGTGCACTTAATCAAAAACATACATAGTTGGTTAATAAATAATTCTACCTGCTTCTATTCCGCTTTAAAGCAGACATAATTACTGAATAACCAACGTTGCTCAAAAACGCTGTTTAAGTAATCCCCAGGCTTTTTCGGAAAAATGAGGTGGAGCAACATGCATAAAATACAGGATACTCTCTGAAACTGTGTTGCGATGTTCTATTTTTCATACTGGTTTTGGGTATTTTGCCACACTAGAAATTTTACAATATTAAAGTACGAACGTTTCGGAAAGAACAGCTAATCCCGTTTTCAACAATAATTAAAAATAGTGTATTACAGTTTCCAATTAACACTTAGCTTTTACTGCAGCGTGAAATGTAAACACCTAGTAGGAAGCTGCTTGAAAACTGGCTTCATTTTATGTTTAATAAGTCAACTTGTACTAAGACACTAATTCAAACTCATTTTTATAGATTTCTTTACTTATTTTGTTGGTTGTTATCACGCCTGTTGTAACAAATTTTCTGACCCTGTAAAAAAAGGTTCGTTTTATTTAATTTTATTTCTAAAACATTGGAGACAAATGAGGATCAGAAATGAATAAGTATCCCCAAACCAGCAGCGTCAGCGGGTTCGTGTATTTAGAGAACTCGGCGTTAGTACTGAAGATAAAGAGTTTAATTCTCACACCCGACTACTGGTGGGTGGTCCAACCAGTCGCTTTAAAAAATGGCTACAAGAACCGCGGTTATGGAAGTAGAGAAGTAACGCAGTTGAATTTTACTAAGTCGCATACATATACACGAACAAGTTTCAGATGACGAACTTCACTTTATAAGAAAGTTTGAAATAAAAAACAAATACACATTCGTTTTGTTAAACCAAATTTTATTGAACGTGATTATAACAAAGTTTGAAAATGCCAAACAAATAACCTAATCAGTTCTGATCATAATTATGTCTCAACCGAGACATGCTAAATTTTTCTTGGGATATTCGAAGTAGCAATGTACTTTGAATTAAAATTTCCCTTATTGGTAGGATTTTAGAATGTTAATACAATTATTGACTCTAACTGTACTTTTCAAAACTAGCTTGTAAAATAAAGAGTTAAAAAACTATAAAGTACTCAAGATAATTCAAACAATACAGAATACAGAATACAGACACTGCTAAATGGTTTTATAATAATACTAATGAGTTACCCGAACTACTCTTCGGTTAGCTAATTTAAGAGAAATTCATTAATATAAATTTTAAAAAAATAATTCATCGGCCGGGATCGAACCCGGGCCGCCCGCGTGGCAGGCGAGCAGTCTACTTCTGGACCAACCTGGCTTGTTTAAATAATGCGCTACTATAATGATATATGAACATACAGAATCACCCGAGCAAATAGCACACGGTGATAGCAGCTGTCGCACCGCAGCCCACGGCGACAGCGCTTCGCTCCCCTGTTTAGACGATTTAATTAAATTAAAACTTTTTTGTATTTTTTTTTTTCTAAATAAAAACCGGCCTACGATCTACGTCTAAAAATTAGCAAACTTTTAAGCCATCATACAACTTAATCGGTGCAATATATTCTAAGAAGATAGCCAACAAAGATACAAACATACAAACAAAGAAAGAGAGCAACGATTTTATGTTATAGGATAAAATTTCTATAAATAAATGACTTCTTAATTTTCTTCAACTTTTATTACTTCTATTATTATTCAAATTAGAAATAAAAGAATAAAAGAAAAACCTATGTTATTCTTAATAAACTCGTTGTTGATTCTTAATTTTATTTTTCATTTTCGAGTCATGGAAAAGTTGCATGTACGACCATGTTAATGGAAACTACAGTTGGTCGTGTTAGAGTAAAAATGTTTTACCCATAACATCGTTCTGTTCAAGACAGGCGGGCGCCGGACTTATCTCGGAGAGACTCGGTAACGCAGTTGTAATTTCCTTGCAGTTAGATCCGCTGCGGAGCTAGATACATTTTTATTATTTGAAAATGTATTTATTTTTCATTCAACTTAGTAATAGATACAAGTAATAATTTGTACATACTGCAGGCTTTATTCTTACCAAAAATGGAAGCTAATAGATACAGAATAAATCAAAAACGAGACACAAATTAGCTATTACTAAATATAGCTGCGACGGAGAAGTTGGAGAGGCCGGTCCTCCGTGGCTCAGGTAGAAATTGTCGAGTCCCTTATTTCCCTGTCGTTCGAATTCCACCACCGCTAATGTTTTTTTATTTGAAAATATATTTAATTTATTAGTCGGCCATTTTGATTATACTTGTATGTTAATCCGAGATTATATCTAGTATCCTTGTATCAAATTTCATCCAAATTCATTCATAAGTAACGAAGATAAAGGCATGGCCTGGTCTCATTGTCACCCGGTATGAATTATACTTTAATCCAACATGGTTTAGCGGTTTCATTAAACTTTACATAGGCACATCTGGTGTTTTAGTATCAGCTACTAAAATGTAATTCAAAATATTTTTCTGCCGCCTGTGAATTGATAACTACACATATACAGGGTTATTTAAAAAGTGTGGATATAACTTTAGCGGTTGTGCTTAATCATGAAATTTGGTAAGACTAAAAAATAATAACATAACCAGTTCCGATTCTCAAAGGTTACCGAGATAATGAGGAAAACTATGTATTTCGATTACATTTAGTTATTACTGGAAACTGTTTATCAGTTATGTAAGATTGCACATAGAAAACAATTTTTTGCACTACTAGTCTCAGAGCGCATTGTTATTGGCCTATTTTTAGGTCGTGAAGTTGATTTTCTCCACCAAGGGAGAGAAAGTAAAATAAACAATTTTCACCGTGGTAACTAATAAATTGCTAAGTTTTAAAGAGCTGTATTGTCAGGTTGACAGTTGAAATATTTTCGAAATTTGTTGGGAATTTAGGTATTAAGGTGTTTGGTAGTGCAAAAAATAGTATATACACCACGGTAGCGAATCGTCTTATAACCTTCGCGCTTTAGATACTTCGCGGTGCGCGCTCAGTATCTAATATGCGCTCAGGTTATAATACTGCGCTTCGCTACCTTGATGTATTATAATATACTATAAGCCTCTGCTTTATTTCAAGGGATAACAGACACTATCATAATGCAAATTTAAATACTTCTAACTTTTCAAGCTCAACAAATACCAGGTTTAGAAAATAAAACCAGAACTAACAAACACGCGAAAACCAAAAACTCAGAAAAAAAAGAAAATCGATTAAATTCAAGGCCAGCAAGTGAAATATCAAAAATAATCTCATTAAAATTACTTTTCCAAAATACAGAGACATACAGGGTGTTCCATTTCACCAAATCGATGTTCGCTTTTCAACAATTATACAAAAATGCGAAAGAGTGATTTTTGGATATAATTATTTTAAAACGTTAAGGTTAAAACTATTTGAGGTAAAATGGAATGCAAATATATCTTTCTAGGCCAATAATATATTGCTTTATGCATCGAATACAATTATTAACCAGTATTTAAATTTTTCGATGCTTGTAAAATGCTACAGCCTTAATGCATCGCCGCAGTTTAAGAAACATGTCACATAAAAAGTTAATATAAATTGCTTTCAGTTTATAGTATCGTTTATCTAAGGAATTATACTCTGCACATTTCTGAAATGCTCGTATGTTCCATGTAATTTATTTAATCGATGAGGCACTATACTTTCTTTAATGACAAGATGCAGAATTTATATTACTGAGAGGGGTTTAGATTGCAGAAACTTGTTTTACACGTTACACATGAATACACTTGGGAGAATTAAAAAATGGTTTTATTTCAAATAACTGAATTGCTTAAAAACGGTTTACCAATAACAATATGCTATTCAAATTTAGCGCTCATTTCTGGGAGCGCATCTCTTACATCCATTCGTTAAACGTAGTGTAGTTCCTAACTCAAAAGAATATGTTCTTGATTCCGGATGCTTTATTTAAGCAGTAAAGTGGGATTTGAAACTAGGAAATTTTAGACTTTTGTCTAAAATCTAAGTTATACCTTTTTATACCGCATTTCATCCAATCTGTTACGCATTTAGATGCTTGTACTCTATGTTTTGAGTGCGTAATGAACTTACTAATTTGGTCCCTAACGAACACCAGACATCTAAACATTTGCATAACACAATTTAAATAGTACAATAGTGCAGTGTTAAGTATTATTAAAGTCTAATTAATGTTCAATTGAACTGAAATATGTATGTATGTATTACCATCGTGTTTTATGTGAAAACAGAAAAAAACTTTAACAACTCCATTAATTTTAAAATTCCTATCTTTATGGAGCTACTGTAATACATGTTATTACATCATTACCTACTATTAAAATGTATCGGAATGGGCTTAATTACATGTACTGCATTTTATTGTCCAGATACGTTTATTGCTATGCAGGGTGAATTATGAAAACTATTTATACCTTCTTCGCAATATCGTTACTTTGTAAGAAATAACAAACGCATTAAATATTTTATTTTATTTATTAAATAGCGATATGTAAATTTTAATATCGTCCACCCGTATATGCCCGTCTTCAAAATACTATTGAAAAACTACCGTCATCGAAAATTTAGTTGATCTTGCTTCGCATATTAGAGTATTTGATTCATCTCGCTGGCCTCAAATATTCGAGATCAAAAATGTCAATCTCGGTCTCAAGTTTCGAGACGAGATCGAGAATTATCTCGTCTTGGCGGCAACACTACTAAGAGGTCAATTCGACTAACTTTCTATGTGAATTTTAAAAATACTATTGAAAAACTGTCGAGATCGAGAATTTGGTTAATCTCTTCTCGAACATTCTAGAATTTCATTAATCTTGTCTCAAAAATTCGAGAATCTTCTCAGCGGAATCACAAGTAAGACGCTTGAGTTTAAAAGCAAAAAAAATGTATATACGAATGCACATTTGATTGATTTAGTATTTGCACTAACTTGAAGGTTTAAAATTGTGTTAATTGCTTCCTCTAAAACTAAGACCATTGGTTAAGAGTAAATCAGGATACAGAAATAATTTTAGTTTTCTGTTTTAATCTCCCACAAAATTGATGCTTTCGGAAGCCTAATGTCGCCTAAATTTGTTATACTCTAATTTGCGGTTGAAAGTGCAAATGAAAAGAAGAAAGGAAGCGATTGGCAAAAGAATATTTTTATGACGAAGAGTTGGAAAGTTGCACTTAACAATGATAAATTTTATAAACTTTATGGGACCTGATGCCATTTTTATTATGTTATTATTATGTTAGTAAGGTTGTCGATTCTGTTTTCATATTAGCACTGCATTACAAACAATTCTGTAACCGCGTAAGCATTAACAGTTTTTACTATACGTACAATGCCAAATACAATGGAACTTTCTGTTGAAATACGAGGTAAAAATAGTACCATTTGATAAAGAAGGATAGTGATAAAGCTACAATAATACGAAGATTTATGGATATATTTACGGTAATACTTCAACTATTACGTAAGGTAAATGTTATTGACAAAATATTGTTTGTTTGTAGTTGAGTGAAACGACAATAAACTGGATTTGAGGAGAAGGCGAAGGCAAATTGAAAACTTCTTTTTGTGGTAAGCTTAAGCAATTTTTCATAATTACCCGTTTAGTAAATAATGGTTTTAGAGAAAACTTGCAACGGCTAATTTAACACTACAGTTTGCAAACTGGATATTTTACTTTAGACCGATTTTCAAAAATTATAATAGGAGATTAATTAAAGTCAAGTTTTTGTTAAATTTGCATGATTAATATTATAATAAATAAAAATCATTAAGTCGTAAATAGTTTAATATTAAACTCAGACAGCTTGCATTCCTCAACATGAAAGCTAGTAAAATATTAATTGTGTGTATATATAACAGTTTCTTATACCTATGTCAAAATTTTGTTTTCTCTATAACTTTTCAGATTTGTAAATTTTTCAATTTTATCCCTTCAACATAATGCATTTATAATTCGTAAACTGATGAAGCCAATTTTAATTGTGCGAAACGTCTTTTTTTAAATATTAAACTATTTACGACCTAATGATTTTTATTTATTATAATATTAATCATGCAAATTTAACAAAAATTTGACTTTAATTAATCTCCTATTATAAGTTTTAAAACTTAATTGAAAACTCAAATTTAGCATATTACTAAAAATTTAGACCGACTATTGATAGACGCTTACGAAAATGTTGAACATGAAGAAGAACGAACTACATTATCCAAAAAAATCTGTAAAGGGCTTTATCCGCAACTTCCCTTGCAAATGGGCGGTGTGACACTAAATAATTTTAAAAAGTAAAGGAAAATATGTGTAAATATGTCTTCAAGTTACAAATAATACGGAAATAATAAAAGAAAACACTTGAATGCGAATTACATAAATTATCAGATAAAAAATATCATTAGTGGCGGGATTTGAACCGCAGGCGCTGCCGAATGCTATCTAAACTTTAAGCAATAAAATCATTTTGAGATTAATTTCATATCATCTGAATCTAGAAAGAATAAACTATCCACTAGTTTAAGAGTCATTGAGAAATGTTCAAAAGTAAGCTTGTAAATGCGATATATGTACAACATTTCTCAATTTTCAGTAATAAAAAATATCCGAAAATATTTTTTCGGGTTTTTTGCAATCACAAAAAGAATGGAGCCCTTCATGTTAGATGTTAGATGTTAGATCTGCAAGGTAATTCCAGATAGTGTACATTTTTAAATATAATATGATCCTTATACAATCATTGAAAGTACGTTGTTTGACACAGACTGATGCAAAATATAACCTGCAAACTTCGAATTTCACATAGCTTGGCAGTGCTACCAACAATGTGAATATGTAAAGTTTTTATCGTCTAGTCTAGACGATAAAATTGCATTTTAACGTGAAGTAAAAGGTAGATAAAATACAACTTTAACAGTTAGAATTGAATGAATATATTAAATAAATATTTTAAAGATGAAAGAAAAACCGCAACAGGAAAACTAAAGACAACATCATATTAATTTACATAACATTTTTATTGTAAATGTTGACAGCTATCAATTAATGAAAAAACATGGTATTGAGTACCACATGAAATAACGAATAAATTGACTATAATAGTAAAATAATTTACATATTTTTACAAAGAATAGTAATTTGAATTGCGCAGTATTTTTACAACGAAATCAAATAAATCATTTCATTATCATTTTAAAATAACTAAAAGATTAAATTTTATAGATTACACAAATCCAATAAAGCAGATCATAAATATAACTTAATACAGACACAAGTATAGAAAGTGGAAAACAATAAACGCAAGTAGTTAAGAAAAACAATGAGTTAAAAATCGTTAGTATGGTATTAAACAATAGGACAGATTTGTTGCAACGTTTCATCTTTTAATACCTAGACACTTCTTCAGGCTAAACATGAATTTGCATGTTATTAATGAATTTAATTTAAAAGAAGCTTTTAGATATTAAGAAGCAAAACATTGCTGTTTTTTTAATTTCTCCATTCATTATACAATCTGCCCTAGATTATTTGGCAGTAAGTATTTTATAGGATTTGGCGTAAGCACTGATGATTACAAGGTAACATGTGGAGAAGATTCCAGCGAAATCTCCCCTTACATTATTTTAATATGCAATGTATGGGTTATGAAAAGAATATACTATTTGTCAAAAGTAATTTACAGTTACAATTAAAATCTTGTAGGTAAATCAGATGGCTTAAAACGTTTAAGTCTTTTGGGTTCATTATTATCTTCCATAAGGTGCTGCACAGAATCGTTGCGGTGAACGCCCAGTCTGTCTTTGTATCTCGCACTGAAATTTTTAATTTCACTTTTCGCTGTGGGAATTTGTAGATCACTTTAAATCACATTATTAGGGACGTACATTATTTTGGAACCGGTCAAGCATTGCCAAATTGGAAGTAGGTGCAGTACCCTACAGGGAGATTCCATAAGTCGATATTGGTTTAAGAACTATTTTTAAATTAAGAGTTTATTTTCCAATGATAGTTTAGATTTTCTGCGGATGAGCCAGTATAACTTTTGGAGTTGAAGGCCGAGTTGCTTACGCTTGGTGAATATGTGCGTTCTCCAGGTAAGTCTCCTATCAATGTGTAGACCCAGATATTTGACTGCCTCTGAGTGTGATAGTTGGTGTCCGTTGAGTGTTACTGGAGGGCAATTTTCTTTTTCATAGTGAAGCTTACGTGTTGGGATTTAGCTGCGTTCACTCTGATTCGCCATTTGTTGGCCCACCATTGGATTTTGTTTTCGGCTATTTTGTCCTTTATGATGATAGGTGTATCAACTTACTATTTTGAACCATGATCGACCTATACAGCATTACGATTCGCAACCTGATCGAAATCGTCGACATCACTTACAGGTTTGTTTCGGTTTTTGTTTTTTTTTAGGGTTACGCAGAAGTTCACCAGATTTGCAGGGCTGCGAAATAGAACAGACTGTTCGTATCCTTAAATTTAAAGCATTGGCAACTCTCTGTAACACCAAACCATTAGAAAGTTGGTCATTATATTACGAATTATTATATTACAGGTGTAAATTACTTACTTCTCTCACAGCAGTTAGCGGTATAATTGCACCACCGTTGTCTCTTTCTCGTTCAAAATAGCTTATCAAAGCGGCAACAAGTAATTTTGACTTTCTGGGCAAGGCGGTCGACATTTTAGCTTAGAGTTCCCCATACGTTTCCAGCAGCTAAACTCTTCCGCAAAGTAATTTGTAGCAGTGGAGAAACGACAGTATAACTTGTTCGCAATGTTCGTTATGAAAACAACGGATTTTTAAAATGCAAAACTAAACTATATGTCACTGTCAATACCTGTCAGAACCACTATAACAAATAAGTCGTTTTAAAGAGCGACATGCGTACGCGTTAATTCCCTGAGCAGAACTTGAAAACACAAAGTACCCCGACGTATTATAGTTTGTGCTATTGTTCATGGAAATTATGAACAAAAAATGTACGGCTATAGCAATATATGAAGCTATATTATTAGCAAAAGCAATTTTAATCATTATTTTACTGAAAAAAGAGTAGTTTTATATTTTTCAAATGTTGGTACCGCAAACCTTACTAAAAGGCGGATTGATGACGTGCACGCACGGGCTCAAAAATTCAAGTATATTAGTCGCCTGCCACGTTGAACAAAGTTTAGGACATCACTTTTATTTTTTATTGCAAATCAATTATGATGATAGCTGGTGTAGGTAGACATTTAATGATTATTTGATGAAAGTAAACTACTTTGGACGACTAACCTAACTGTAGTTCCTTTTCGTCTAAATCGTGTATCATTACCGACATTTACATTAATGATGCGTTCCCCGGAAAGCCTGGTTGCCCGTAGGTACTAAAATATTTAATTGTTAATAGTGAATAGTCTTGTCGTAAGTACTGATATCCCATTATAAAATAAATAATTATCAATAACGCCAAGCGATATTCGTGACGTCTAGAATTTGTAGCTAGCAGAGATCCATAGACTCTCATATGTGAAGAGAGTTGCGATATCAAATCGCTACAAGGACTGATGTTTCAATTGAGCAGTTGATACTGGAAAAAGTTAAACTTTGAAGCTACATGACCACAGGTACAATAGTGTATTACTCTACAAGTTGAGAAAAGTGATGTTTTTCTGAACAAGTATGGCGTGTTTGAGTACGAACGTTAGCGACTACTTAAACGGCTATACGAATTAAAAAAAAACCTTTTCTAACGTGTTGAGTACACTATTTTAACGCATTTCATAAGAAATGTAAAATATTAAATTTTTACATACAAGTGACACTAACTGTCAACACATAACCAAGATGAGCATAATGCATTCGTATGTACTGGAGCACAATAAGTAGCTCCAGTTGATGTTACTCGTTTGGCAGTACTGAAGTGTGTTGTTGGTGACCCTGTAAGTCTATGTCAAATTGGATGTTAACAGGTTAGGTTTTGCGTCAATCTGTGTCAAAACTGATGCAAAACTCAACCTACTAACCTCGAATTTGACATAGACTTACAGTGTCACCAACAACACACTTCAGTATTGCCAAACGTAAAACGAATCCCGGTTGCTAGGCAGAAAAGTGTTGTTAATGATAAAAGTAGAACATTTCTTATCGATTTTGAATGAAGAAATGTAGTACATTTCCAAATAAAATGCGATAATAGTTATTTAGACCACAAGTGTTAGAAGTGCAACTTTTTTTCACAAGTGTGGGGGGTTATTAAACGAGTCGCAGCCGAGTTTAATATTTCACACGCTTGAAAAATAAGGACGCTAACACGAGTTGTCTATAAGATTTTTTAAAATTTCATTAAATATTCAAATCCAAGCCTATTTTGTATAGAATTGTATTTGCCTTCATTTTAGTCAAGTACGTTAGTCAGTTCTGGTAACTAAGGAAACGTCTGTTTAAAATCGTTCATTCCTAAATTAAAACCAAAGTGTCACTTTTTTTCACTGAGTGAAAAAAGTGGCACTTCACACACCGAAATTAATTTAAAAAAACATACTTTTTTAAATGATATTTTAAAAATTTGTTTTCCACGTGCTGATTGTATTATCATTGTACTTCTAAAAACTATTATAGGCTAAAATATTATTTTAATACAATTTAAAAAATAAAGCATTTGCCTACGATCTAAAGTTCGCCGGCATTTGGGCTTTAAGTTGATCGTTACTTGATTTAGTGTTTACAACAAATCCAACCTTCAATGTGCAATTGGGTGGAAGGTCACGATAGATGTAGAAGCATTCCATCGACTTCTTACTACTTAAAACTTAAAAATCAGACGTTCTCAGATTCTGCTTTTATAACCTTTATGATTCTTCATTTTGTCGAAACTTTCTGAGGGGCTGTTAATTTTTTTGCATGTCATCCAGATGTAAGAAATCTAATTACTTAATTACTACTTGTACTTGTTGCCTGCATAGTGAAGGTGTAGAGAATGCAGCATTATCGGTATTAAATTGACTAAAAAAAATTGATACTTTCTTTATACTCATAAGAACATTGTTAAGATTTTAAGAAACAAATTATTGCACTTTATTAGCGATTTGAAAAATTGAAATATGAAACTTCCCATATTTGTAAGAAAGAAGTATTAAGAAAATCCTTGGAGCATCAACTGAAATACAAGTGTTTGCATTTCCTGAAAGAAAGTGGTGTATTTAAGTTAATTTAACATATTTTGTAAATTAAACGTCCAGCGTCCGAAACCGGCATAAAAGTGTCTACTTCATGACTGATTTGCGGCATGAAAGTAGTTTTCTTCATAACTAGCCGTTTTTGCTTTTAAAATTTATTTAAGTGTTATTAACTGATGAAAGACCTAGTGATGAATGCAAATCTAATTGTTGTAAATACAAGATGGTTGTTCGTTGAATTTTTAGGTTTCTAAAATGTGTTTCGGAAAAATAGTAAACATCACATAAAGTGAAGGTGCCTATGCTTGACTTGAAGGCCTCCTTGTCATGACTTGTTGTAACGCTTGGTTTAATTTTAGCGTCCCTTGTGAATTGCAACTTCGATTCTGAATTCGCATCTCTAATTTAAATAGCCACGTTCGTACCTCTTTTGTGCGAACGTCGCGCGAAAGAATTTTATTTTTCAAAAACGCGCAACCTTGCATAAGAAGTACTTCGATTTTGGGTTTCCGAGTTGCTGGACTTCTAATATCAGCTTTTCGCGAAGGCGGCTGTGCCAGCGGGATTGATCAAGACCTACTATATAGATTTAATACTCTTTGTTTACGAAGTAGGCTGTGAATTCTTCCTGCAATTTTGTTTCTTGCGAACGCTTGCGGTGCGCGCTCCAAGAAGCGTCTCTTGCAAATTAGTTAGGCCTGTACTCCAACTGAGGACAAGCTATTCTTTGTTAATTAGTTTTTGTACTAGGTATTCATGCAGTAATTAGGCCTTTACTTTTATACAAAATCAGTTTTTGCGGCATTGTCCTTTGAAAGTCGCTTGCGGCGCCTGCATGTGCTCCCGAGCCAAGGTCGCTTTTTGCACCATTTTGGACCAAGCTGTTTTCATACCTGGTTGCTGCTTTGTCAGTACCCTAAAGGAGCTTCCCATATGAATACAGTAGGTGGATCCTAACTTGCATAATTTAGCTATTTGTTTTTGTCGATAAAGGTATATTTGTCAGCTATGAATTTGCACGATGATAAGCAAGAGCCTTCGGGGGTAATATCGCACGAGACCAAGTAATTTCATTAGCTTTTATTAGACGCTATTGCGACATCACATAAGGGACTGTTGAAAACGCATGCAGTGAGTACGCTGTGATACCATCGCTAAGCGCAGTGCGACCTTGAAAGCCCGGCATTTTCAGTTTTCATTTGAACATTTTTTCAAGCCAGTCGACGTGCGTTCTTTTGTCATAATTATTACTCTAATGTTTGCATAGCATTGCAGATGTAAATTTTTAATAATTTTATTATCAAGTGTGACGTTGTAAATTGGGTTGACCCTATTCACACTTATTTTGGTTTACTGCTGTAAAACGACAGGTTTTACCTGAAGTAATTGTTACCATTCCTGGGCCTTTTGAGCTTTTTATTGTTCATTATGCTTGCTAATTATTGATACTGCTTTGGTGATTCTATTTACTGGTACTGGTATATTTTCTTTGTGTATTTGTACGACTACCCTTCATGTACCTGTTTGTTTTATTCAGACTTAGGTTGAAGCAAGAAGTATCCAAGGTAGGTGATGATTTGATCTGGTAGCTATATTTGTATTTATGTTGTGTATAACAATTGGCGCCCATATATATGAAATTTATGAATTTCTTTTTAACCTCAGGAACTGCTGCCTGGTCCTTATTCACGCCATATTCTGCCGTGGGTTAGAGCTAGCTAGCTGTGCCACCCCTTGTTTAAGGGTGGTACATTGTAGTGTAATATACTATTAATCGCATTTTCATGCTTAAGTATATCTGCCCGGGAATACATTTTCTTTTTCAAATAATTAGTCGTTAACAAAATAAGGGTAAATTCCGCGGCTCAATTTGGATTTTTAATTTTTAATTTAAAGTTTGTTGTTCCATTCAGAAATGTGAACATGTAGACTTTACATTTCTTACTTGCTGTAAAATTGCTATGTGTCAAATCTTGTCCTCTTATTTTCCTCAAATTTACCACTTTGTGGAGATTCCTAGTGATTGTGCCATACAGTTAATACATTCTGCCTATCGCTTGAAATCGTGCAACACCTAACACAATACTACGTTTTCTTGTCTATTCAAAAAAGTATTACTCGGCGCAAGTGAGTCGATTACATGCTGTTGCTATTTCGAAATCATCGTTTTGGTAAGTTGCCTTTTATACAGCCAACAAAATGATTTATTTTACATATATTGGTATTTTAATTAACATTCGGAAAATATCAATATACACAACCTCTACATAAGAAAAAGCATCTATTTTAACAAAATAGCAAAGTAACAAGGTGACTACTTTTAAAATTACTCTACAGATTTTTATGACCCATTAGAAGATTATGGCACCATCCGTATACTAAATTCATTTTCAAATAAAAAAAATGTACCATGCTGGGGTTTGAACCCGCCGCATCTGCAGCTCTGCAGATCGTTCGATTCTAACCGCATTTCCGCAGCGGATATAACTACAGCGAAAATCCATCTGCGCTACCGAGTCTCTTCGAGGAAGGTCCGGAGCGCTCCTGTATTGAAGAGCACGGTGTTATGGTTGAAACATTTTTACTCTTTTGTGACATTATCCTTTATCGGTTAAGTCTTATTTTCTGCAAATGTAAAGCCTGACCTATGTGAAAGTTACAATTCCTTTTATTTCAAAATTAACACAAAAATAAACAAAATTTTATTTTTTTAAGGTGCTCACCCAGTATATATTTGTATAAAATTGTGCCGGTTTCATGCGATGTAGATATATAATATGCATGCAAAATATCGTCTTCCTCCCACAAACAGTTTTTGAGCTATACTGCCAAGAGGCAGACAGACAGACAGACAGAATTGAGAAAAACTTCTTTTTTCTACGGTCAACTCTAAAACTGACTATTAAGCGCTCACTGTCAATGCGAAAAGTTAGCGATTCACATATTTTTCCCCAGCAACCATTTTAGCATCGCAACCACGTAAACAATGTCTTAATGAAATAATCCCGTCACTTCATTTTACTTTACGCATTGCCATGGCTAACCTGATTATTAATTTAATTTGTCATTTTTCTGGAACTGGCTAAAATTATTGACAATTGCATCACGGTGCGTCCATCATCACGCAACAGATTTATTGAGTTTGTGAGTTTTTGTGAAGTTGAAGATGGAATCTGAAGGTAATTGCACCCCGCCTGAAGTATTTGAAGCGACCCAGACAGCAACCAACGAGTTGTTGCCGGCCAAATCGCGCGGCCTTTAAGAATGGCGGTACAACGACTTCATCAAATGGTGTGAATCGAAATTTCAATTATTTAACAATTTTGTCATTTATTTAGGACCGTAGAAAAAATTTTGTATGTATTTCGAGTGTAAAGAGTCATTTTGGTATTCGGTTGCTTTTTCGCGCCTCGCTGCCGCTCGGCACGAAACTCGCATCCTCATACCAAAATGACTCTCTTTACACACTAAATACATAAATATCTATTTCGTCATCTAAGGACCTTGAAACGTGAAGATCTGAAAAAATCTTGGAAGGTGATTTTTTCGTAATTACAATATTTCCTTCGTCTTTCAGAACAATGAATAGTAAGTTTAACCAGATTCATTCAATACTTTGTCACCACCTCACATGGATGGCGATAACAAAATTTATTCGGCCAACTGTAGCGATTCCACAATTAAGAAAACCAGATGGCAATTGGATTAGAAAGACAAAGACAAGGCAGATGCTTTTGCTGAACATCTTGCTTAATTCTTCACAGCTTTCCAACCTGCTAAGAACAATGGTGAGGAAATCGTAGCTTTTGTCAAAGCCCACGTCAACTTTCATTACTAATGAGTAAATGTTTTCTCGCCATCAGAGATTCGAAGGGAGGTTATTTTAACCAGCCATTATGAAGTTCCTGTATATAACTTTTCAATTCTTCGTAAGTCTCAGCTTCCAACTACCCTACTTAATACTCGTATAAAACTACGCGTCCTTATATGTAATCGATACATATGCTACGAAGGTCGGTTCAAAAGTAATGCACAGCTTAAAATATACATAAAGAGAAACCATATTGAAGCAAGCCCAAATAGGACGCCAAGAAGTTGTTTAGCAATAAATTGGTCAATTCAGAAAATTTCGATTATAAAACATAATTTTTCAAACCATCAGTGAGTTTGTTTTGCTCTATCACTTGTGGTAAAGTGATTCCCCTTTAGCGCTCTTGCGAGATTAGTAAAAGGTGTAAATCTTTGGGCATCAAGTCAACAACTTCCAATAGTAGTAACAGTTTGGGCGAGATTCTTTACAATTTAAATCTATATTACGAATGGCTTCTTCTAAATTATATTTTTGATGTTTATTAGCGAGGCATTACAGCAATATTATGAATCAATTCGGGTGTGAATTTTTACTGCACTGTTGTATTCCAGTACGGTTTGTTACATACTTCGGGGAAAATTATGTAATTGCAACAGTTCTGTATATGTAGTATGGATACGACACCCTTTCGTTAAAGAGAGCAATCACCTTAATTTAGGAGAACATCATCTGTGGGACTGCAATTAGTTATTTTACGCCATACTGCGGGCAAGTTAATGATGAAATCACCAAGTAAATAGATATACTTACCATTAATTTTATGATATTGTTGTTATTTATGATAATATAGTGATAATTTTAACCTATATCAACGTAAAAAATCAATGGACTTGAAATATACAAACAACACTTTAGATAAATAACCCACGCGTTGTTCGAACCTTATTCAAAATTCTATTATCAGATCATAATTTAGCCGTACAGCTGATAAGCACTGCACGACTTCGATGTCAAAATTAGGTCCCAGGGTCAAGCAAATCGAATAAAAAGACATTTGTAAGTCGAGAAAAACCCTTTCCACAAACACTTCGTTGAAGCCGAGATGGAATTTTTCACATAATAAAAGGTGGCTGTAAAAAACGCTAATTACAAATTTATCCCGTGGAACAATATTAGCATAAAAACAAAGCACGCTTTCACAATGCAGAGCTCGAGCGGTTACCCTCAAATTTCTGTAAAAGGGCGAGCTTAACTGATTTAAAGTAGCAATCCGTGCGACACCTTAACAATTACAAAAATTAAATTTTACAGTATTACAAAGACGAACATTTTATTAATTAATAGTTTTCCATGCTCAATCTTGCCGTGATGGCATAAAAATGCATGCAGCAAGTTCTATGAAATGTATCTCTAGTTTAGCAGTTTTTATTACCATTTTAGTAGCTCTAATGTAATTAACTACAGGGTGATTTGCAATGAGATGTAAACAATGTGTAGATATTTTCAGCATGAAATTGGAAAAAAAGAGGTGTTGTAAAAAATCTTTACTAGTTAGTTAAATAGTTAGTATCAGTTTTGGAGAGACTGATGTTAGGCAAGCCCTCATAGGCCCTTTTTGCCAACTCCGTGGACAAGGTTTATGCATGCAGAGTACCAGGTACCTTAGTCCTACTTAGAATTTTGCCGAGACTAAGAAGTTCCAACCGTAGCAAGGGGTCTTTTACATGCTACACATCGTAGTAACATGGGACCCATAGTTTTACATCACTTCCGAATGATGGCATTCCGCAGAGGTTTTCATTGGCATTTTTTTATATTTAAAACCTCACCGGGATCGGGGATCGACTTAGTTCAGTGGGCAGAAAGCTTAACCACTGACCTATAGAGCTCGGTAAAATCTTCACTAAAAAATTATTTTATCGGTTTCATTATATTAAGCCTTTGTTTACATTTACAAAACTTAGCTGGTAACTAAATCATAACTGTATCTGTACGGTAATAGTCATTTACCGTATATGCCAACCATTATCATACTGAAACAACTGTATCTGTACGGTAATATTCCTTTATTCGTTCCTCACTTGTAAACATCAATTTATCAAGTCACTGTATTAATCAAGAAAGTTTATTTTAACAAGTTACTAACTTGTAAAATCTTTACAAGTTAACTGTCAGTTTTACAAGCGTGCTCATAGATAAATGATAGCGTGCAAAGCCAGAGTTGTCTTCCTTAGTATGTGTCATATTGATGAATTTATTGCTTGTCAGTTTGACATTTTGAATAAATGGCAAATTTCTAGTTATTTACAAATGAGGAACAAATAAAATATTCAACAATACACGCAAGGTAACACGTTTTACTGGCTCAAGAAAGTGACTGGCGAGCCGCAGGCGAGCCAGTCATATCCTTCTACTCGCCAGTAAAAATCCTCTTACCAAGCGAGTAATGTTATAGTATTTGTGTAGCGATATTAATCTTTTATTACTTCCTTCGTCTAAAAGACGGAGGAGGTATTGTAATAATCTTTCTAGATTTCTTCAGATATTCACGTTTCAGGGTCCCTAGATGACGAAAAACAGGTTTTCTCAATTTCGTCTGTCTGTCTGCCTGTCTGTCTGTCGGTCTGTCTGTCTGTCTGTCTGTCTGTCTGTCGTTTGGCGATATAACTCAAAAACTCTTTGTCGGACGAAAACAATATTTTGTATACATATTATATATGTAACTGGCATAAAACCGAAAAAAATTCTGACAAATATATACAGGGGGCGCACCTTAAAAAATTAAATTTGGTTTATTTTGGATTTAACTTAGCAATAAATACAAGTAATAGTTTGTACATATCGCAGGCTTTACTCTTACCAAAAATGGGCCCCAATAGATTCAGAATAAATGTTGTACGATACAAAAAGGAGCCACAAATTAGTGCGTTACCTAATACAGCTTCAAAGCAGGAATTCGAAGAGTCGGTGCTCCGTAGCTCAAGTAAAAATAGCCCGTTCCCTTGCAATATCCCACAAAACGTTGGGACTGCATACGAGGTCCGCCTGCTCTTCGAATTCGACTACCGGTAACGGTTTTTTTAATTGAAAATGTATTTAATTTAGTAGAAACGTGAATATATTTTTACTCCTAGCTTAATTTAATTTTTTAAATTATTCAGTGCAACAATGTCGACGAGGGAAGTTCTGGGTAAAGCCTTTTACAGATTTTTTACATTTCTTTTAGTGCCTATAATTAGAGGAATATCTCAACCTGCAAAAGTGGCCCAATAGATCGCACTACCATCAACGGAGATCGTAATATTTTATTTTGCTTGAAAAATTCCTAGTTTTAACGTAAACTGTGTTTTAAAAATGAACTTACATAGTTTTGCATCTAACTTACAGTTTCACTTAGTTCTGCATCTGAATAATGACCAAATTTTGAAAGTCAATTAAAGTTTTACCTTTACCGATTCATAATTGACTATGTACAGATTGTTTAGTTAACACGGTACCAAACATAATTTTTTTGTAGAACTATTTAATAATAATAATATTTTTATTTTTTACGTCCAAAGTTGAATCAAAATAAAAAAATGCGGATAAAAACCGCTACAGAATGCCATCATTCGGAAGTGATGTAAAGCCGTGGGTTCGATGTTACTACGATGTGTGGCATGTAAAAGATCCCTCGCTAGGGTTGGAACTCCTTAGTCTCGGCAAAATTCTAATTAGGACTTTGACCATATGACCAAAGCAGTCGGTGTCTAAGGTGCCTGGTACTCCGCATGCATAGACCTGTCCATTACAAACAAACAAACAAAATAAAAAGTAACAACAAAAATAAAAGTGCACAAATAATTTTGGTTTCACTGTTTAAAGTTGCAGCTCTTCATTTACACTAGAGATGGGCGCGTGAGTAAGTTTTCGCTCACGTCACGCACGTTTCACGCTTACTCTACACACTCACGTTCACGCTCACGTTCACGGCATGACACGCCATTCACGATGTGACACGCAGCTTCTATTTCAAAATTTAAATTCAGATAGAACAGAATGTTCAAATTTAAAACTAATGAAAAAAACCCTAAGGAGAACTAAAAATATCTTTTGCATGTAACATAATTTACGTGATATGTTGCAATCAGAATAGTTGAGATAAAAAGAAAAAAATGAAAATTGACCACAATAACTTACGACAAGGGATAAATACTGTGGTTTCTCGCAAATACATTTCTTGCAGCTGTCTTGAAAGACATTACGTTTAATACCAAAAGCTGTCATTGGAATTGACTTTTCTCTTATTGGTATGGATACAGAAATTATATGTTGCTAGGCACACTTTGATTCGTAGGTTTAAAAGTACTTTACGTACAAGGATCAAAATTTTCAGCGTTAAGGCGAGTATACAAAACAAAACATTACTTTTATAAAAATAGGTTCCTCTACACATCTACACAATACATTTTTGGTTTAATAATAAAACGTAATTAACATTTTCAGCGTTAAGCCGACTATACAAAACAAAACATTACTTTTATTAGAATAATAAGTTCATCTACATAATAAATTGGTTTAAAAATAAAACGTAATCAACATTTTCAGCGTTAAGCCGAGTATAAAAAACAAAGCATTACTTTTATTAGAATAATAAGTTCATCTACACATCTACACATTAAAATTTTGAAAATAATATGTAATCAACATTTTCAGCGTTAAGTCGAGTTCTGCGCTCTTCTAAAATTCGCCCAGCTGTGGAAAATTCTTGAGCTAATTTTTAACAGTGGCGTATTTACACTGTTTTTCCAAAATTCTAAAATGTCATCTAAGTTTCCGCATTTTAATTTAACACAGTAATTTAGTTCTGTTTCGACAGCATCACAATTAGATGTGTCATCGTCAGAGCTATCTCTAAGTGTAGAATATGATGCTGATGTACCAGTTTTGAGTCGTTTGCTATATACAAGGTGATTCACGAATAGTGTCTGATTTAGCGCCTTTATTCCTTCAACATAAATTACTGTCTCATAGAATACTTCGCTGTTTTTCAATTTGAATACAATTTTGTGATCATGATTTCAGAAAAATTAAACAAAAGTGTCAATAAAATGTGTCAATCAAATTGTATTGCAGAAAAAACTGCGCTAAATGAGACACTATTCGTGAATCACCTTGTATTTCATAATTATGATCTATAGTTTTATTTGCATTTTCGTTAATTTGGATTTACAGTCGAACGAATATCTTCTCTTTTATGTGAAGATATGAACTTTAAGGATTTATAATTAGGGTCCAAAAATAAAGCCACGTAGTGTAACTTGTTTGGCACAATTCGTGATTTAATGACTTTTAAAAGTTGCTGCACCCTGCAGTTTTTTATTCGTTACTAAATATTTAACGTGAAACGTGAATCACGCCTTGGAAATTTTCACTCACGTTCACGTCACGATTTTCAAATATTAGTCACGTTCACGACGTGACACGCCGTGGCACGATGTGACACGACTGTTTTCACGTCACGCGCCCATCCCTAATTTACACTGAAATTTTCAGTATCTTCGTCATGGATTTCTTCGTCTGTAGCTTCTTTAGTACAAACAATAATTTTGTAGAATTCTAATTTTGGGTCCTTTCTCCAGTAAATTCTTTAACAAAGTATCAATAAACGCCTGTCCTATCAAGAAGTGAACAGGGTCATGTGACGTAAATTTTGAGTCGTGATTGGTCGAAATAAAAACACAGAGTTTTGCATCCAACATGCTCATATTTTCACTAAGTTTTATATCTGACACCGATTTTTACATGCCTATACAATGTAAAATACAGAGTTATGCATCTTTAATATTTCATTATGCTATACTCCTTAAAACAACGAATCCATTGATACCAATATCTATTTTTTTTTAATTTTGTGCAAATACCGAGTTTTGCATCTAGTAGGCTCATTTATTTTGGTGTCTATAATTAGAGGAATATCTAGTTGCAACGGCGGGTGATCAGTGTCTACTTTAACTAAATTAAAATTGGGCAAGTGCACGGAGATTTCTGTAAGATCAGTTATAACCAGATCCAACGTTTTGTGTCAAGAATATTATTACCCGCTAGCGTTCTGCACCCAAATTGGGCGCGAAATAATAATTTGTACAAGAGTGATCCATTTTGTGTGTCGAGTTAATTTTGAGGTTAGAAAATCCACATAAAAAAGTCACTTATAAAAATTTTAAAACTCTACTTTATTTTTAAATTTTATCAATTTTATTGTATTGTATTTAGGTATTCACGTGTTTCATATAAATTTGTATCTATTTCAGTAGGAATATGTACGATTTTTAAAATATAGGTACGTATTGACATTTAAAAAAATTAATAGTTGTTACGCGATTATTCACACCTTGAATCTGTTGCAGGTTTTTCGCAGTAGATATTAATAACTGCAATGCTTCTGCTGTAAATTTACATACTTAAAGAGTAGTGAAATCTAATGAAAGTTTTATGTTGTGTTTGAGGTAATTAAATTATCGACTTTAAATTAGTGAAGTAATGATTGAGAGAAATAGAAAGATTTCAAATTCAAATTGATGTATTGAATATTATGGTTTGACAGTTGATCAGTTTAGTTAAAGCAATGAATTAGTTTCCATTTTGTTTTCTATTAAATAAAATTGATATTTATTACTATACACTTGGAAATAATTAACATAATCTGCATCAACACAAAATCATTCCGTAATTAAAGGTATTCCAGCAAAATATTATCCTGCTTAGCTTAAAAACTGAGAAGAATAGAGAAATATTTCCACCGTTGGTTTTTATGCATGTGTGCTTGATAATGGCTTATTTGCGCCCATGAAAAGAACATTGCCGCAAATAAAAACCACTGCCTCGTATAGTACACTCCCGCAGGGAAAATGATGGAAAATTCTATTATATGCATATACCTGAAGAGGATATACGAGTATTTATGTAACATTTTTATTTTTGCATGTTTTACACTGAGCGTCGCATGTCGCTGAAAGTTAATTAACTGGCATTGTCATATGTATAAATACATTAAAGTATTACATTTTTAACAATTCGCCATGTTTGTTTGACTATTTCATGTCACTAAAAAATTAAAAATTTTAATAGCTGTAACGTTTTTGGAAAGAAATATTCTCTATATCAAGACAAAAAGATAAAAAAGAGAGTAAAGTTAATATATTTAATATTTACATTTTTTGCAGTTACTAAATATGAATAGGATGTCTGGCGAGTTGTCACTGAAAGTTACTTAGTGTTACGAATCCACTATCAACTCTTATTTAATTCAACCGACTAAGGAAAGATGCATTCATCTTTCTTTCGCAAAATTAAACGGTTTCTTTTATTTGAATTTGAAGCCACATACAATCTTAATGCCTTTCCAAGTCCTCTTACGGATGGTATTCAAGGCAGCGTTTAAAATATTTAATGATTCAATATTGTATTTCGCAACAAACTGTTTTTGATCTTTAATTCTAACACACGACGGCGTATATGTTTCACAAACATTATGTCTCTCATTCTCAAGGAATGTTCAGCGTTGTTTTTTCTGAAAGTTTAATGAATAGTCTAAGTACATTAACACTGACCATTACGAGTTTGCTGCTTATGTTTAGTTCTTAAAGTTTTTCGATATACTATGATCAGTTTTAGTGTAGAGTCTGCATTTTAACATTGAAAATGTTTAACGAATTGGAGATGTGACTCTAGTACGGTGCTCTTCTAGCGATTTGTGTGGCCCTTGGAAAATCCACTGTTTTTGCGAATTTGTGCAAGGTGTACATATTGCAGATGAATATTGTTGATGTCATTTTGAAGCTCTCGTTAAGGGCTTTTTGGAGAGTTTGTGAAACTGTAACATTCGAGGGGGCGAATATACGGAGGTTAAAACGATTTTTTTTGACATGAAAGCGTTCGGTGCTGTTACATCGCATATTTTTTTAAAGATATAAATGTGATTTGGGGCTAGTTGGAAAGAGTATAAACCAATGCTCATCGTACTGGCCGGTTTTTGGGGTCTGCGATGCACGGGGACGTGGAGTTTTGCGGTACAGTTGAATTTGGGGGTTGGAAAATGGGAAAAACGTATAATTATCGAAAAAACGTTAAAATCAATATTAGTGGAAAATTCGCTGTTTGGAGATTTTCTCCTGGTCAATTGTATTTTTAACAGAATTCAAAATGTGAGAATTTTGCGGCCCAGGTGGATTTGGGGGTTGCAAATTGAGAAAAACGTTTAATTATCAGAAAAACCTTAAAATAAATATTTGTGTGAAATTCGCTGTTTAAAGACCTTCTACTGGTGGATTTTATTTTTTAAGCAAATTCTGGATGTGGAAATTTTGCGGCCCAGGTGGATTTGGGGGTTGCAGACGAGGAAAACGTTATAATTACCAGAAAAACCTTAAAATCAATATTTGTGTGAATTTCGCTGTTTGGAGACTTTCTAGGGGTCGATTCTATTTTTTACGATAATTCGAGGTGTGGGAATTTTGAGGCCCAGGTGGATTTGGGGGTTGCAAAATGGGGAAAACGTTATAATTATCAGAAAAACCTAAAAATTAATATTTGTGTGGAATTCGCTGTTTGAAGGCTTTCTACTGGTCGATTTTATTTTTTAAGAGAATTCAGGATGTGGGAATTTTGCGGCCCAGGTGGATTTGAAGGTTGCACAATGGGGAAATTGATATAATTATCAGAAAAACCTTAAAATCAATATTTGTGTGAAATTCGCTGGTTAGAGGTTTTCTACTGGTCGATTCTATTTTTTATGTGCAATTTTTTTTTATTCTGGCCCTTTGTGAAATTGTAAATTGGCAAGTAAATAGTAAATAGCGTGTCGGATTGTATTTTATTCTAACATGAATAATATGACGTGGGTTAAGGTCATTGCCGCGCTGCACTTGTTCGCAGAATGGTAGTGGCTACTGGCAGGGTTGGGATGTTAGTGTCAGCTGTTTGTACTATAACGATTGTAATAGAAAAAATTGATAGGTACTTTAAGAATATAAATACGATACATATGTATATATACGAAAAATGCAAAGCTGCTTAGTTTATACAATGTAAACGCTCCCCATACAACATATGCGTTTAAAATATATTTATTGAACAATTAACACAAATACATATTGCTTAAACAACTCAAAGGTTTAATCACATCTAATCCTTTTTCTACACTGCCCTGTTCCTCCTATTAAAAGCATCTCTGCTCCAGTTCTTATATTTACTATTAAAGCACGTTTCATGAGCAAACAAAATAAACACTATGAATAATGATATGTGGAGCCGCCGATCGGATGGTTTGCAACTCTCAGAATTCCTTTAAAACAGCTAATAAATGTAATAATAAGAATGACTCATATAAGCTATACATCTGCTAAAGTTATATAAAAACAACTGAATGTAATATCGAATTCAACATCTTTATCTAATTGCAAATTAATATTAAGGTGTACAAGATGCTGAAAAGGTTCAAAACTGTAGTACGTATTATTTATTAATGATCTGCTATGCAGTAGAAGTTGGCAGTAACGTTTCGCGTGGCGCATAATAAAAAATAAAAATACAGATGTGCACAGTTCTAAAACCTTTGTTTATTTCTATCCCTTGTAATTTTTTCAGATTTTGGAAATTTTATGCCAGACTTGAAAATTAGAAAAATTCATTTTCAATGCATTAACGAAGGTTGGTAAATTGCAACTTCTGTAATTTTTTTTAAAGTATTATGTTTTTGAACTAAATACGTAGCCATGTTGTTACAATGTAAATATAATGAACTAACTATTGGCTAAGCAGCTGTGAAAATTTGTTATAAGAAGACTTTTTCATTGAATGAAGACAATATAAAGAGCTTCAAGGACTACACGATTATTTTATTACGTTAAAACCTTATCTAAATAATATCAAATAAAATAAAAGCTAGATACGGCTACAATAGTATTTGGATGATTTCGAAACGGCTGAAAAGTGGTTGTGATTTCAACAAATTAGTTATTATTAAAGTTTTGAGAGTTTTATTAATGTAACGATGTATCATGTAGGAAATCATGTGTCTCAAAGGTGATAAATGCAAAGCCAATAGTATATTTTGGGCCTTAAATATGCAAGAGGCGTTTCTTAATCCTAAATCGTTTTCTGTTATAATTTAAACAACTTATGAAACTGGTTAACAACATAAGTTCTTAAACTAGTGCAATTTCAAAACCGCTCCAGACAAAACATGAAAATGCACCAACACTACTAAACCAATATAATAAGTGTTTTTAAATCTATATTATATTATTTATATTATATTATTTATTGCTCTGCAATTTGGTCAATGAGTAACTTCACATTCACTGAGCTACCAGTATTTTTACATATCTATTCATATAATATGTATCAAGTAAATAATTTATTCAAAGTAACAACAGACATCTGTCTTTACTTTGATAACTTTAAGTTCTGAAAAAGCTTAGATGTTATCGAAAGCTCCCACTTTGGGAGGTTTAAGCGAACAACCATGAGAGACTGCGTTGTTGAAAAGCCATTTGGAAATTCACATCCCACAATGTGAAAGTAGAAGTTCAAAGTGTTCTCTTTGAGGCAAAACCGTTATCAATATATAAATTATTTGTTTCGTAAACATATCTCAAGGCCAGTCGGATAATGATCTATGAGATAATATTCCTCTCACGTTAGGCAGTTACTTATATACCGATGGGACCAAAATTATATATAACAGCAATGAGATAACATTAACAAGAAAATAACTCGTATTGCTTGAGTAAGAAAGAGATAAACATAGTAGCAAATATTCGAGAAGGCTTGACACTTAATTTAATTATGACATTTGTCAACGAAACATGCCTACTAAAATATTTTTTTTGTATAGCCATCTCTTTCCTACTCAAGCATTCTATTTTGTTATTCATGTTATCTCATTGCTGTTATACAGTGAATTTATTTTAATGGTTAACATATCAGTTTCGTTTCTATGCCAGCATTTAACCATACAGGTCACTTCCATAGTTACCAATGAAATCAATAGATTAGAGCGTTTATTTTACCAGTTAATATACGAATTTGAATTAGGTACTTGCTAATAAGAAACTTTAATTTTGTTATCGGAATTTAGGTATGCAACTAAAAAGTAGATACGTAGGAACAACTTGTGTGTTGTATCTTTTCTTCAGCGGTATACATTAGGATAACTTTTAATTGCCTCTTTAACAAGAAATAATTCCTATGTTAACTCGTAAAATACACATTCGAATCTATTGGTCTCATTTGTAGCTATGGAAATGACCTGCATGATTAAATGATGTCATAGAAACGAAACGCTTATGTTAACTATTAAAATAAATTCCCTGTATATAAGCCGTTCACGATCTTTTTGGGTCAGGTGAGGCTATGACTATCTAGTAATTTTGTTGGCAGAACCTCTGTTGCAACTAAACTCCCTCATGGAAATTGACACTTTTTGTGTTAGGTTAGGTTGTTTTCAGTTTAAGGTTATATTTTCTGAATAGGTACATTGTTGCCGGATATTCTCTAGTCTCCACATCGACTCGCGTTCTTTTAAATTTGGTCTGTCCTTTTTAAATTGGAAGTAGCATCGTTTAATGGAAATTTTTTGTTGTAACAAAATTATTTTGGGCATTTTGACTTTTCCTTTGACGGAAATTAAAATTATTTTTACACATTTGATAAATCATTTTTTATTTTCTTACGAACATTAAAAAAATAAATCTGGCAATGTAGTGGCAAAAATGTCGAACAGACACTGACAGAAAAAAAAGTTGCATCCGCTACATCACCGAATCAGTTAGTCCAACATGAAAAGAAAAAATCACAGCCAACTCTGTCCCAAAAAGGTCGTGAACGGCTTATAGGTATAGTTATGGCCCCATCCGTATAGAAAAACGGTTAGGGTAAACAGTAAAATTGTTCGCCACCCCCCAGTTGTTGGCCAGGATTAGTATTATTTGTAATAATAAGGTTGTATTGTCCACTATCTGCTTTATGAATACTCTTTATCAACCTGGCAACCTTGTTCTGTGGATCTGGCGATTTAAGTGTGTTTTGGTGCTCTTCTTGAAGTGAATACAACAGGCGGTAATTCGTGTGTTGAGAAGGCGGAAAAATTAGGTAAGCCTTAATAATTTCTTAAGCACTACATTGGAAACATATTAATCTTCCTCTTACAAGTGTGCCGTTTTAGTAAAGGTATCGATGTTAGGCTATTCTAAAAAGCATAATCTATTTTAGAATCAGCTTGTATTTGAAGGTTCTGTTGCTAGAATTTTTTTTTTGCTAGGCCAATTACTGTGATTTAAATTTACACCAAATATAGTTATTGGCCAGAGTGGCCAATGACTGGAAAAATACTTTTTATTTAAAACTTGGCTTTTTAGTCTATTCTGGCCCTTATTTAAGATTGTTATATGGGCTTTGTATTTAAAAATCGGATAAAACGTGTCTTTACAATAGCTAGCCGCAACCAATAACTATGATTATTTAGTGGCCAATAACTAAATCTGAATATGCAGGATGATTAAACTTAGTACTAGTAATGGCTGTGTATACAAATGAAATACATAGACGAAAATTTTCCAAAGGCAATCGAAGCCGTCAGAAATGGCATGGGTGAAAATTTTCAAGATAAAACATAATTTAGTCCATCTTCCCATTTTGACAGTTGCCGAAGGAAAATTAATGGAAAAATGGATAAAGTAGCTGTGAAATTGGCTTTCCTCGAAGAAGAGAGGACATTCAGGAATCAGAGAAAACATTTCTACAAGCTGTTCATAGAGATAACCTCTCTAGAGACAACCGCCGCGGTCACGGTTTTTTACAAAAGCATCTCAATCTAAGTATGTCCACTCCAGAAGCCATAACAGCTGCAAGTGCCAATGTTGCAAAAGTCGATATAAGAAAGTGGTTTCATAATATAATGTGGATGAAACCTGCTTCCTGCTGTGCCCGAAAAAACAAAAGTGCAGTAGCCCAAAAGAGACTAAAAATGTCTATGAAATTCAGCATCATTCAAAAGTTAATTTGACAGTAATGTTTACTTTCTCAGCCACTAGTAGCATCACTCCACCAATGATTATCTACTCGTATAAACGTCTACCTCAGGAAGTCGCCAAATCAGTTCCAGATGATTGGGGTATCGCTTGTACTGATAACGGCTGGATAAAAGCCGATTTATTTCATGATTACATTGGGACATTTTTGCAGCCGCATTTGAAAAACGCCAGAGTTAGGTTCTCTATAATATTATTTATTGCTGGACATCGAACCCATCTAACAATTAATGTTAGCCACCTTTGTATTAAATTGGGCATCATTCTAATAGCGCTGTATTCAAATTCTACAAGAACATTGCAGCCTGCAGACGTATCTGCATTTAAAACTTTAAATAATGGGTGGAAATCGGTTGTGTTAGAATTCAGCAAACGTAATCATACCGCAATAGTCACGAAAGAAAAGTTTGCACCAGAGGTTAAGACTGCTATTGAAAAACAATTATAAATGGATTCAAAGCTTGTGGAATTTACCCATGGGATTCCAATGCAATCCATTTTAACAAGTGTTTTGGCAAAACAACTAAAAAAATGAATCAACCAAAAAATGCATTAAATGAAAATGGCACAACCGGAACTTTCATCAATCTAAACCCATCGTGGGAGAAGAAAACACGAACAGATTCTCAGACACCAATAAGAACCACTATACAAACAATGAATATTCTGTTATGCTGTACTAAATATATTAACTGATTCAAAATAGAAGAAATGATAATCTTAACCAAGGACGAGGCATTGAGGCAGACAGCCAAATCAATAAGCAGCGTGAGGAACATACATATCTTTTATGGAACCCTAATCCCACAGAAAACTTCGCTATTGGGAATATTCCCATTGCTTTTATGAAAAACCGTGAAGATACTGCAACCATCAGCTAAAACAATCTTGTGGTAATCACAATCTGTAGTAAGATGAATGATATACCCCACGAGAACATTGAAAATACGACGCTCGAGGAAGCAGTTATCTTGTGAAACTCTAGTCCTATCGAAAACTGTGCTGTAGAAAATATTCCTTTAGTCAATAACAAGCTGGATGAAACCATTCTAGAAACTGTACACAGTGCAAATAATTATCAACATCAACAAATCGTAACCGAAGCCTTAAAGTGTTTATACCTTCTGCAAAAATACCTGAACGGAATGGTAAAGAAAATAGCGCAAACGATTCCTTTCTAATCACTTCATCGTCATGAAAAAAATCTGTAAATGGTTTTACACCGAACTTACCTCGCGCAAATTAGTACAAAATTGAAAATTTAAGAAAATGTATCCCTCTGGGGTTTGAACCCGCCGCATCCGCATAGCTATCGTAATAGTACCTGCATAGCAATCGTAACTGCATCGAAAAATCGAACTGTGCCATCGAGCCTTCAAATTGAAATGAGTGCGGCGCGCCCCTCTTTTTAAGGGAACGGTCTTATTGTTAAAACGTTTCGACTCTTTTGTGACATTATTTCGTATCTGTTGAGTCCTATTTTCGGCAAGTATAAAACCTGACCTATTCGAAAATGACTACTGTCTTCTATTTCAAAATTAACGCAAAAATAAACAAAATTTATTTTTTCAAGGTGCTCACCCTGTATATATTTGTCTGAAATTTTCCGGGTTTCATTCCAGGTATATGTATAATGTGTATGAAAAATATCTTCCTCCGACAATAATTTTTTGAGTTATACCGCCAACAGACAGAGAGACACACAGATGGACAGACAAACAGACAGGCAGACAGACAGACGGAATTGAGAAAACCTATTTTTCGTCATCTAGGGACCCTGAAACGTGAAGATCTGAAGAAATCTCGGAAGGTGATTTTTTCGTGATTACAATATTTCCTTCATCTTTCAGACGAGGGAAGTAATAAAAGATTCTTATCGCTACACAAAAATAGTAGTCTGTGGGAACTTAACTACTCTTCACCTTAGTAGATGTCATCATACTAAACAACTTTTCCCTCTGGGGTGTTGGAATATCGACAGCTCAGGAAGAGTTACAGCTTATAGAATGAAGAATCAATCGCGCTGTATGCGAATAGTGAACTGACGAATTTATATATTCAAAATATTTTTAATTTAAAGAAACGTAATGAATAATTCTCTATTCGATAATATTTTAAGTTAAAAATAATACAACTTTCTTTAGTTTTTGCAAACACTTTAATTGTGGTGTCTCTAATGTACATTTGTACATCTGTATCCTTAAATACCCAGTTTTCCAAAATTGCACTGCACTTTAGGTTAAAATAAACGAAAAAGTTTCTGAAAACATTTGTTCGAAATTGCGTCACTATTCTAGGGACGTTTTCAGGGCCGGAGTGGGTGTTTGAACCGGCCCGGGCAAATAACCCCAAACGGCCCCTTTAAAAATGACTCTTTTCCAAGGGAACGGTTAAAAGAACACGGTAACTCAAAGTATAAACCACGCCAGAGGCAAAACTCTTCTAACGATCAGAAGAAAAAGGCGAGAGTTTTGGTTCTGGCGTGGTTTACACGTTGAATTATTGTGCTCTTTTGCTTTTCTCCTGATAAAACCTCTTAAAGTGGGCAAAACGTTGAGTCTTGCGACCTCAATAATGACAAGGTCCAATGCCGGAAGTCGTTTGTTACGTAAGATACTGTATGCGTAGTATTAATTCACATAGTAGGTAATTTTAATTAATACAAATGTCACTTAGAAAAAGCCGGGTAGCGCAGTTGGGAAAACGCTAGGCTTGCATTAAGCAAGTCCTCGGTTCGAATCCCGGGCTCGGTGAGACCATTCACAGTTGAGCACCAAATTAACTGTGCTCTACCCAGAACCACAGACCTAAGAGATAGAGTAACAAAGTCAACACATCACCAAGACACACACCTAACACAATTGTTGCTACACAAGCACTATAGGCGCGCTCCAACTTTGTATCCCGAATCCAGCTCAAGTTAAGCATTGTACCACCAGATGCAAGCGCATAAAGCATCAGCTTCTACACCGCAAGGTAAAATGAGGTTATCGATAATACAATACATACCATTGTCACTTTATGTTAGCTTAATTTTACAAGTTGGAAACCGCTTTTCAGACAGGTGGTATATTTTATTTTTGATGGTTTGCACTGATCATCAGATACGGCGCATGCTACAAATGTAGTTTAGAAGAGGTAAAATAATCGATTGTGATTGATTTTACTCTGACAGAGTAGATACATCATCAAGTAGTTCAAATGTTCTAAATACAATCAGCGACATACGTGATTTTTGTCTAAGGTCAGTTTGATGAATATTATTTTTAATCACGTTTTAGATTAGCTTTTATATGATCATCACATGGGTGTAACAATTTAGTTAGATAATTTTTTCCGTCACACTGTATCAAATATTCTAGAATATATTGAGGTACAGATTTACGACAAAGCTATTTAAATTTTTATTGAAAGTTACCGTTGGTGCACTCTAAAATTAGAAATGCTTTAGTTACTTTTGCCAATAGAAATTGTGTAGAAAGTTATACATTTTGACGCGATCGTACAAAAGACACTTAAGTTTATTTTTACTTCCTTTCACAATAAAGGAAGTATTGGATTCACCCCAAAAATTCGAAATTGAGTTTTCAACAGATCTTCACGTTTAGAGTCTCCTGAACCCAAAAAACATGTTTTTGTTCATTGGTCTGTCTGCCAGTCTGTGTGTCTGTGTGCCTGTGTGCCTGGCTGTGTGCGAAGAGAATATCTCAAAAACGAAAAGAGGTATGGTGTTGAAACTTCATACATAAGTTTTGCGTACTATCCAGATGCGAGAGCAAGCGTTTGAAGAAAATAGTATACCCGGAAGTATGGCGTTTACTCTTCTGATTTTTCAGTTTTTTTTCGATTCTTTGAAAAACGGCTCTAACGATTTTTTCCAAACTTTACATTTGTATTAAATTTTAAAAGTGTATTGATGTAAGGAAATAATTTTAAAGTTAAATACCTCTAAAATGGGTTTTTTGTTTTTTGTTTCTTTTTTTATTAACTTCTATTTTAAATTAGATTAACTCACTGCCGATTTCTCGTACTTCAATGACGATTTTGGCGTTCTTCACAGATGATTTAAAAAAATAGGAGTTATATATGTCTAAAATAATACAGGTAATAAACATTGTTGCAGTTTAGCGTATCGGTTCGACTTCTTATGCTCAATAATATGATTACGAATTTATAAGATTAGGAAGGGGTGGATGTTTTTTATTGTACCTTTTTAGAGATGAAGTTCTGGTTCGTTATTTGAAATCATCTGTAAAGGACCTTACTCAGAACTTACCTCACAAGTGGACGTTGTGACACTAAACAATTATAAAAATCAAAGTAAAGTAGGGCTGAAAATATCTTAGAGTTCCGAATAATGCTGCAGCAATAAAAGAGAACACTTGGTATAATGCGAATTACAACAATTTTGACATAAGAAACATTTCTAGTGGTGGGATTCGAACTGGAGCACCTGCGAATGCAATTTCTAGAAATATTGAAATGTGAAGAAATCTGGGAAGGTGATTTTTTGCGGTTATAATACTTCGTTTTTTAGACGAAGGAAGTAAATAGTCATTGTTAGGAAGTGGCACCAAAGAGATACAGGGTAAATATTGTAAAACAGACATAAATGATCAACAAGAAGCGTGTTCTATATAATCCAGCAGCGAAGACAACTGCTAGGCTGTCTTGAGTGGTCGCGTGTAACAGACAAGTGTGGTTGAAATCGCATTCGTAGGCGCTGAAGTTCAAATCCTACCATCAGTAATTTTTTTCTAATTTTAAAATTAATCTAATTTGCATAACCAAGTGTTTCCATTTATTGTTTTAGTATTATTATGAACGCAAGATATTTTTAATCCTAGTTGCCTTTGATTTTTAAAATTTAGTGTCACAACGTCCATTTGTGTGGTAAGTTATGAGTAATGAACTTTACAGATTTTTTAATTTTTTATTTCCTGGTTTAAAAGACAAAGGAAGTATTTTAATCGCGCAAAAATCACCTTCCGGGATTACTTCCGATCTTTACATTTCAGGGTCCCTAGATGACGACAAACAGGTTTTATGAATTTCGTCTGTCGGTCTATCTGTTGACGGTATAACTCAAAAACTATTTATTCGAGGAAGACGATATTTTGCATGCCGATCATATGCCTTCTTGGCATATAATCGAGAAAATGTCGTTAAAATATATATGGCACCATAAACAAATTAAATTCTGTTGTTTTTTGTTTTAACTCAGAACTATTACTTAAATGAAGGTAATATTTTGTACACATCTGATGTTTTTGCGCTTGTGGAAACAGGACAAATTTTAAAACCAATATATACAAATCGATCACCGTAACAGATAATTTTTTAATTATTATTAAGTAACAATCTGCACATAGCTCAGACTTTACCTTTGATGAATATGGCACCTAGCAGATACAGGGTAAATCTTGTAAAACCGACAGAAGTGGGTAACAAGAAGCGTGGTGGTGTGCAACAGACGTGTAGCGTTGAAATCGTGAGCTGCACTTCGAGTTCTGCCAGCGGTAATGTTTTTTCTAATTTGAAAACTGATGTAAGTCACATTAGAAAGCGTTTCCGTTTAGTGGTTCAGTATTATTAGGAACGTTAAGATATTTTTAGCCTTAGTTTTCTATAATTTTTAAAATTTACTGTCACGTGCACTTGCGAGGGAAGTTCTGAGTAAAATTCTTTACAGATTTCTAACATCAGAGATGTGCTCTTATTTGGATACACTTTGAGCAGTGTTCTTTGAAATAATCGAAACTATAACATTAAAACGCGATACTGCAGGCACATTATGTTTTTCTGTTAACCTTCTGAGCGCTATACCACCCATAACACGCAATTTCAGGCCAATGTTCAATTTTTAATTTATGTTGACCTAGATAACATGTTTCTAGAATAGTGCCGTTCAGTGTTTGCACACTGATTATAACCGTATTTATCAATTTTATTGTTCGGTTCATTATATAAAATATTTTCTAAACAAAAAATTCTGGCGAAACCATATTATTATGAACTAAACTATGGAATCCTCGGATTACCAAAATTTGCAGTAAGAAATTATATTTTCGAAAATCAGTATTATTTACTTAATTTAATTAAATGTTAATTAATTTTAAATTTGCAACAAACTTTCTATTAAATATGTAAATCACTAGACTCACCTTTTATTGAAGTTGCTCCAACTCTCTTCCACGAGCTGTAGTTGACATACAAAACCTCCGGACTTAGATGTGACAGCCTGTTATTATTCAGTTCTATGCTCAGATGGGCTGTCCTGTGAAAACTGGAAAACAATCCACTTGGCAATTCTTCAATTTCAGTATCTATAATTTTTAAAACCAGATCTGGATTTCTAGAAAATTTAGAAAAGGCCCTGTGTTGTATGCTTTTCAGACTTTTTCCTGATATCTCCACATATCGAATTTTAGGATTGGATATGCACATCAACTGCTCGTCCAGAACGTTTTCCTGTACATGCAGTTTTAAAATTCGTAGCTGTCTCAGGTTTGCCAGCATCGTACATAACTGGCTCGGAAAGTCATCTATATTAGGCCATGTTTGCATAGATAAGGAAGTTAAAATTCTAATTCTCCTAATCGCTCTGCTATCGAATTTCTTCAAGTTTTTCAATCCATTTATATTCAGTTCCTGCAGGCTTTGCAAGCCGTAAAAACTCTCAGCCGGTATTTCCTAAGGGAGAGCATACAATAGATAATCTTGCATTCCGAAACGGTAAATATACGACTTACCTTGACTGGATTATTTGACAAATCGAGAGTTTTAAGATAGCTTAAATGAATCCATAAGTGCGAAGGAATTTGTGAAAGTTCATTGTGATCAAGGTATAGGTATCTCAGTCGTTTTAAGGTTTGTAAAGAGTTTTTGTCAATATACTCTATATAGTTGTGGGATAAATTTAGTGAAACTAAGTTTGGCAGTGGAAGATATGGGACAGAGTTAATTCCGGTGTTAGCCAGATTAAGCTCTTTTAGATTTTGCGCGTAGTGAAATAATTCTTTAAAATTGGCACGTAGAGGATTATTGCTGATGTCTAACTTTTGCAAAAATCCAAGACTAGTAAATACGTTATCGGGTAGAATAGTGAGCTTGTTTCTTCTTAGATTTAGATGCTGCAAATATGGAACGTCCGGAAAAGTAGTACTGTCAACGTGTTCAATATTATTCCAGGATATGGACAAATACCTTAACGTCCCGCCTACTTCCGCTAAGCTTAAACTGGGCACCACCGAGAAAAAGTTATAACTTAAATCTAGCATTTCCAAAAGCGTGTTGCTTAAAACTTCTTTCGGAAAATACTTGAGCTTGTTGTGATTCAAATGCAAAATTCTCAGCTTAGGCAGGCTCGAAAATTGGTGATTATGCAGCTGGCTAATGTAATTGTTGGATAAATCCAAAATTTGCAAGTTTTGAAGACCAGAGAACGCGTGTCTGTGAATAACGCCAATCCCGTTGTCTTGTAAATTTAATTTTTCTAACGACGTTAAGTGCATGAAACTTTTTGGTTCTATAACGGAGATGTTATTTGCGTGTAGGAATAGCTTTTTCAGCAGACCGATATTTTCGAGACATTTAGGCACTTGCGATATTCTGTTATTTGCCAAGTCTAAAATTTCAATATTCAAGAACTGCTTTCCAGCTTGGCAATTGGAAATGAAGTTGTCACTTACGTTGACCTGAATTAAGTTTGATATGTTTACGAAGTAATTAAAATTGAATTCCGTTAAGCGATTGGTCTGCAAATCTAACTTCGCTAGCAACGGTAGATTGGCAAACGCGTGCTCTTTAATTGTAGTGATTAGGTTGTCTGATAAAATTATATGCTCTAAATTCGATAGATAAGAAAAACTACTTTTGTGGATCGTTATGATTTTGTTACTGGACATCAAAACTACTTCCACACTACTTAAATGATTAAAAGTATCGGAATAAATGGTAGTTATTTTGTTATTGTTTAACCTAATATCTAACAAGTTTCGGTGTATAAAAGGCTTAAATAAATTCTTAGGAATGACCTCGATATCGTTAAATTCCAAATTGAGAAACTTTAAATTAGGCAAATGGTCGAGCGAGTGCTCCAAAACAGTATGAAACTTATTATTGTCAGCGGACAAATATTGCAAGTTCGTTAATGGCTTGAAAATTTCGTCGGGAATTTCGTCGCGATTAAAACTGAAAGACATTTCTAAATTTTGCAAGTAATTTAGCCCCCAAAACGCTTTGGGGTCTATGTACATTAACGGGTTAAAACTCAAGCTTAATTCTTTTAATTTTATTAAACCCACGAATATTTCAGATTTGAGATTAGTGATGTGGTTGTTGCTTAAAATTAATGTTTCGATGCTGGAGCCCCAGTCGGTAAAATCGTTTTCGCCGATGTCGTATATTTCGTTGTAAGCGAAGTTGAAGTGCGAAATTTTTGTACAGTTTTGCAGGGAGTTCGTAGGAATTTTGTTAATACGATTCCCACTAAAACTAATTGCTTTTAGTGACGAGTAGCAGTTTGAAAAAGCGTTCTCTGGTACTTCTGTCAAAGAATTGGAAGATAAATACAAATACTTTAGAGATGACAAATAACTTATGCTGGTAGGAAACTGGACCAGCTTATTGTGATCAAGATCTAAATATTCCAGAGAGTCTTCGATGCCTGCAAAAGCATTTAAATCGATCGCTTCAATTCTGTTGTAGGATAGAATTATTCTTTTACAAAACAAGCCGAAAAAAGTTTCGTTTATAAGTCCGTTCATGTCGTTGAAAGCTAAATTCAGATCCCTCACATAAACAGAAGTGTTAAATAGCAAACGAGGCAAAGTTCTCAAATCGTTTTCGCTCAAATCAATTTTCTCTAGTCGTAACTTGCCTTCAAATTTATGATCTGGTAAACTTTCGATGTGATTACCACGCAAATACAACCACTGCAATCGAGGTAAAGTTAAAATTGAGTCAAGTGGAAAGTTTTCTATTAGATTGTGGGAGACACTAAGGGTTTGCAGGGTTGCAGGCAGGGAATGTTTATGGATTTTAGATAGTTTGTTGCCATCCAGATTTAACCATACCAGCGACTTAAACTGATGAAATCCACGGAACTCCTTTAAAAGGCGATCGTCTAATTCAGAGGACAACTCTGCTATGTCGTTTTCTCCGAGAAACAAATTGGCTACCGTGTTTTTAACGTGCGACCAATCACCCGCTATTGAACTAATTTGATTTCTGAAAAAAAGTGAACATGTTTTTTTTTGTAATATCTGAGGTTTACTAACAGATGTAACTAATTTAATAATTGCTCCCTTTGCGCTTTGGAGGGACTGTATTACAACTGTACATTTGCCAAATTACTGTGCTCATCAAAATTCGTCGCTCGCCGTTCGTCAAACGTAATAATTCTCTGTGTATTTCAATATTTCATAACGATTTGGATCGTACTATTTAATCGAATTAAAATTTGCTGCGTTACAGACAAAGCTTTCAATTTGTAAAGCTTTATGACGACTTCATTAGAATTCAGTGTGAATATCGTTAAGACAAGTTTCCCAGGCAGAAATTCATTAACTTTATATGAAATATATTTTCCTTTGCAAACTACGAGAATTCACATATTAGTCTACATTTTGAGTGAAATGAGTATTAAAATAAAATAGCTTTTTCCATATCTCAAAATAAAATATTAGCGCTCCGAAATATTTTGTATATAGCTCATTAATTTATGAAACTGTGGTATAAAATTAAAGACAAAGAATCATAAACGTAACAATATCTAAAAATGTAACTGCATCTATATTATTTTTTATGTGCAGATTTGCCAGGGTATTATTATGATGAAATCAAATGGCTAAATGAAATATTGCTGTTTTCGTTATTATACGTTTCTCGAGTAAGTAGTATAATTTTACTAGAATAACGAGGAAAGTAGATAACAGCTATTTATATATCTAGGGAGCAAAGACATTCATTACCTCCGACGTGTGAATTTAGTGCCCGACGAGTAGCGGAAAGCATTAAACACAAAATGGAGAAAATTAACCTTTGATTTTTTTCTTCAAACGCATGTTCTTGAGCGCGAAATTTTGAAACTTCGCTTTAGAAAATCATTATAGTGATTCTAGATTTTGAGTACTGACGTTTTGTCTAATTTTTGTGTTATCTATGGTGACATAAACACAAATGGCGGAGGTAAAAAGTATTGGCTCCCGGCGGGAATTAATAAAAATTGCTTCGCTCTGGTTGGAAATTGACAGTTGTGTTTTCTAAAACTATAGCGCAAAAGCCAACTTTCTACGAATGAGAAAAAATTATCCGTCTGTATTAGAAAATATTCCAGAGCAAACGCGGAAAAAGCAACTGATATAATATGAAGAATGAAACAACGAATTTCATGTACAAACATCCAATTACATGTTCTAAACAATCGTTTCATTTAGACAACTACAAAAGAACATTTACAGGATTTGTGTAACAGTAATTCATTAACAGGGCTAGATTAGAGTTTCTAGAAGCCCTTTACATAGATATTAATTAGAACTGAAAAATATATCTCCTAAAAAGCGCCTTGCATAAAAAACGTAAAAATTATGCAAATATACTACTTTTTAAATAATAAAAAATCAAAACAAGTAATTAACATTTTATATTATTTTTTCCAATTATAAATCTTTAAACTCTTCACATAAAAAAAGTTTAAATTTTAATATTAAGTCTTGATATGTGAAATTTTAGAAAATATTTAAAAAATTGAAATTGAATTTTTAGCTAAAGTTAAAAAAACTTAGGTGTTTTATGGCCTTGAGATTGTTCAGTTAGCTAAAAATAACGCATTCTAAAGAAATCTCATTGAAATCTTACTTAATTTCAGAAAAATAGCACTTTTTGGATTTTGACAATTTCGAAAAACTACATTTTCTAACTAAGTAAAAATCACTCGTTATATGTGATAGGGGCTAAATAGGTTTTTAAACAAGCACAAATTATTGACCTAAAAAGTTTTTTTGAAAAATCAAAAATTAAAGTTTTTCTCATGTTATGTCGACTTTTTGGCGGACACTGTATATTAGGACGACTTGGGATAAAAGTTCCAAAATCGATATTTTGGATTTTTCAAAATTATGTATGTCAATCTGCGTCGGTCGTTCTGAGTGCAAGTACACATTAAAACTGTGCTCCGTAAAAACAGTGATTTTTGGCAGAAATATCAGTGCAAGAAGTGAATAACGTGAGTTGCGTGGTCAGTAATGGTTGAAGATCAACTTTATCCATATAAAGAAGAAAATCTCATCACCGTTTAGTCTAAAACAACTAGTTTATGAGTTTAATGAACACAAATATCGTAAAATAACGCTTAACATCGCCAGTGGTTTATTGAAGGTGACTGCATGGACATACTAATCTTATCACGCAGCAGCGTGCATTTAAAAATTATCCAAAAATACTGTTTTGTTCGCAACTTCAAAATATAAACAATAACGAAATGAGTAAGTGTCAAAAATGTTTCAGTGCAATAGAAAATTTGGACTTTGCTAAATGTGGCCAATGGCAAAATGCGTACCATTTTGAATGCTCGATTGCGGAACAAGCATATAAAAAAATTAAAAAATAAAAATCTTTGGAAGTGCGCTCTTTGTTCAGGTGTAGTTACCAGAAACAGAAGCGGAAGTACAGCCAGTTCTTCAGTTGCTGAAGTAAATAAGAACATTGAAAATAACGATGTACCGCCTTCAACCAACACTATGAGTAATGATCTTTCTGGTATAGTGGCTACGCTTGAAAAAATGGACAAGAAATTGTCATCCATAGATGGCAATTATAACGGCCTTAAGGATGAAATTAAAGAAATTAGTAAAGCTGTGTCATTCATATCTGATCAATATGATGAAATAATAAAAGTAGTGCATACTCTACAAAACCAAATTCAAGAGAATAACAAAGATATTACAAGCTACAAAGCGAAATGTGACGGTTTTGAGAAAATAATAAAAAATCAGAATGAGAAAATTAATGAGCTAGAACAATATGGCAGAAACAAAAATGTGGAAGTATTTGGAATTAAACAAAGCCAAGATGAAGATTGCAGAGAGATAATTGTCAAAATCGCTAACGAATTACAAGTTACTCTGGAAAAAGAAGATGTTGACATCGCTCATCGACTACCAAATGCCAAAGATAAATCCCCACCAACCAGTGTCGCGCAATTTCGGACCAGAACAAGAAGAGATGAATTTCTAGGCAAACGCAAGCTAGTAATTACCAACAGAAATATACAAGGTGCTGCGCTCGGCTCTACAGTGTTTATCAACGAACATCTTACACCATACAACAAAATACTTCTTGGAAAAACGCGCAGTCATGCCAGAGAAACAAATTATTCATTTTGCTGGTTCAAAAATGGAAAAATCTTTGTCCGGAAACAGCCTGACAGTAACGCCATTAGAATCCGCAATGAAGACGATTTAATGAAAATTAAGTAACTTTTTTATGGGTAAGCCGAAGTTTTTTTTCTTTTGCGTTTTTCAGTATTACATGTTTAAATCTAATATGGAGACACTAATCTTAGGAAAAGAATTAGACGATGACACAATTGATACTCATATTTCTGATCATATTGATGATAGTAAAAACATTATTAGTACGTTTTGCCAAAACTTTGAAAATTATTTCAATATGCTTAATTTAAATATACGCAGCGTGACAAAAAACTTCGACGAACTAGAGGTATATATTGGTGAATTTCATAATTATTTTGATATTATTGTTTTAACTGAAACCTGGCGAGTCGAGAATATTGAGTGCATAAACATAAATGGCTATGTTACTTATTACAACTGTAGTTATCAAAATCAAAATGATGGAACGATAGTGTTAATTAAAAATTCTTTAAAACATAAAGCCACTGTAGTAGAAATACAAGATTTTAAATTTCTTAGAATTGAAAGTGAGAAACATCGGGAGAAGATTTCGTTAACTGCCATTTATAAATTGCCCTCACTTTTTATCGAGCATCTACAAAATTACGTAACTGAGTATTGCGGCAGAAGTACGGAGATTATTACGGGTGATATAAATATCGATATCCTCAATGATAATCATAAAGATAGTCAAAAATATTTAAATTTAATGTATCTACACGGATTCATTTCTTATATTAACAAACCAACCAGAATACTAAATAACGCTGCTACATGCCTGGATCACATATTTATAAAATCCCTAAATATTCAAAGAAATAATACACTCTCAATTATATTTCAATCCAAAATTACAGACCATTGTCCTGTATTTTGTTCTCTAAAAATAAATAGTATCATTAAGGCATCTGGCATACAACATCGAACACGAAAAATTATTGACTATAAGAAAATTAAGCAGAAAATAGGCGAGGTTAACTGGGAACATGTAATCGATAAAGATGTTGATGAATCTTGTAAAAGTTTAACTAAATTAATACAGTCAGAAATTAAAAATGCAACAATAATAAAGAAAATAAATAGTAAAAACTTTAAACGAAAACCTTGGATTACGCAGGGTATCATTAATTCAATTAATATCCGTGATGCTTTATATAACCAAAGTATATATCAACCTAATAACGAAATAATAAAAAACCTTTACTTAACTTATAAAAACAGCATACCCAAACTCATTAAACAGTTAAAGTCAAATTATTATAAGGAAAAAATTACAAATGCAGGTAACCAGCCTCGAGACATATGGAAAATAGCCAATGAATCTATCAACAAAAATGTAAAGATCAAAAATAAATTGCCAGATAGTATTTCCCCGGATAATTTTAATAACTTCTTTGTTAACATTGGATGTCAACTTTCAGAAAAGATTAATATAAATATTACTGACCAGGCTCAAATGCTCAAAAATATCCAAAAGAACAATAACTCTTTTTTCTTAACTCCTACCGATCCAAGCGAAGTAAAAAGCGCAATTAAATCTTTAAAAAATAGAAAGTCACCTGGCAGTGATAATATTTCTGCGGAAGTGCTGAAATGTATCATTGATGATGTTTCGGTGCCTCTGTCGCACATATTCAACGAATGTTTTGTACAAGGTTATTATCCGTGTTCGCTTAAAGAATCGGTAGTTACACCGGTCCTCAAGAGTGGCTCAACTGATAACCCGAATAATTATCGTCCTATATCATTAATTACAAACATAAGCAAGGTATTAGAAAAGTTAATTAAAAAAAGGCTTATGAGCTTTATTTCTACTAACAATATTTTATCAAATCATCAATTTGGATTTGTTGAAGGCAGGAGTACCAGTGATGCAATCTCTGTGTTAGTAGAGCAGATTTATTCTTCCCTAGATGAATCAAAATCATGTTGTGCAATATTTTTAGATTTGAAAAAAGCATTTGACACAGTTAATCACAATATATTAATTCAAAAATTAGAAATTCTAGGAATCCGAGGATCTACTCTAAATTTATTCAAAACCTATCTAGATGGAAGAACACAAGTTGTTGCAGTTAACGGAGAAAAAAGTCAACCGAAGACGGTAACCTGTGGAGTCCCTCAGGGAACAGTGCTGGGACCGCCACTATTCTTACTGTACATGAATGACCTTCTTCATTTGACATTAAATGGGAGGGTAATATCATATGCGGATGACACAGTTTTGTTTGTTGAGGGTTCCACTTGGGAAGATGTTGTAATGAATGCTGAACAAGACATGACAACAATACAATCTTGGTTAGATTTAAATTTTCTAACACTAAACCATGAAAAAACCAAGTTTATGCCGTTCAGCATTTATTCGCGCACTCAACCAAAAATAAACAAATTAAAAATACATGCAACGGGTTGTGAACAAGCTAATTGCTCCTGTAAACAAATTATGTCAACAAAGACAATTAAATATTTAGGTATCACTGTTGACTGCTTTCTTAGATGGGACACACATATAAATCTGCTGGCTAATAGACTGCGAAGACTGATATTTCCGTTCAAAAAATTACGAGATATTATACCTATCGATAAATTGAATATTTTTTATTGTGGTTTGGTTGAGTCACTTTTGAGTTATGGAATTATTGGATCGGGTGGTACATACACTACACATATTAAAAAATTATATACTATCCAGAAAATTATACTTAAAATAATATTTAAAAAACCCCGCCATTATCCAAGCCATCTGTTGTTCGAAAATATCACAATACTACCTGTTGCAAAGTTATATTTATTTATAGTCTTAAAACAAATACATAAAAGGAGTAAATGTATTTCTATAATTAGTCATGGCTACAACACACGAATCAGAGAACAACAGATGGCCGAGACTAAAAAGATGAATAAAACATTTGGTCAAAAATGTTTCTTATATTACGCACCAAAGGTATATAACCTGTTCAATACTTACGTAAATTGCTTTACCATAAGGGTAACTAACTGTAATTTTAAACACATAGCTAAGAAGTGGAGTTTAGAGTTGTCATGGCAAACAATAGAAGAACTTTTTGCTTAAAAGTATAGAACAAATTAAACTAACCTTATCTAATTTTTATCATATTTTGTGTACTGTCCTCAGAACACCTTTAAATCTAATGAAGTTAAATTAAAAACCACACACAAACTGGCTATCAGTTTTCAGTGGTGTAGCATGCACTCACTATTCTCGAGTGCATGATGTTTATTCGGAGGTGAATAATTATAATAGTATACAAACCTTTTAATGGGTTCGTCACATTTTCTACATTTTCTATATTTTGTATTTTTTTTCTTATGAATAAACATTGATTTGATTTGATTTGATTTGATTTAAAATTTTTAATTCAATAACTAGTAGAAGGAGCTAATAGAGTAATTTATCTTCGAAATTTTATATTAAACTTTACTTCATTGTTTTGTTCCTAAATAACTCTATGATGTTATTTAAAATACTCCATTTTGGTCTTCCTCAAATTTTGAAAACAAGTAGGACGTTCTCAATAAAAGTTGCTAAGAGTATTGGTACGAAAAAGTCGTATATTGTCATGTCCTTAACAAAATAATAACAAAAGCTTTAAGGCTGAACTTAACATGGCTTAGACGGTCTTTGTTTTTATCATTTTAATACGTTGTTTCTTATACTTAATTATGTTGTAAGTGTTTTAAATTAATTTTTAAAATAAGGAAAAAGAACATAGTGCAGTGCTTTACACGGTTGATTTTATATATTACGACAAAAATAATAAAATAATACAGAATATTAGAAATAAAATATAGATAGGTATGTTAATTGCTGTATCGCTTACAACAGTGATATAATTTCACCTATATTATTAGGTAGCAGTAATACCTATACATCTATTTGAAGTATTTATATCAATAAATTCATTATTAACATATAACAGAAAATTAGCTTTATATGGATCTTACTAAAGCAACGTATTTTTTTCTAGATCCTTTAGTCGAAAATTGTGTTACATCGTTCAGAAACTCTTATACATTTTTCGTTAACTTTAATCGATCTTTCGTCACAAAATTAAAAAAAAATACAAATTACTCCAGAAATGTTCAAAGAGCTGTAAAATTCAAATATGCGAGGACTCGGAATCCCACATCACAAACACGATCTGCTCTATGAATTGTGGTGGGGCAAAATTTAGGAGGAAAAAGTATTGGTACTTCTACAACTATCAACATATGCACATTAAATGCTAAATTGAAGAATATGAAATCGGATATAATCGGCCGAAGTGAAGTGAAAAGAAATGTAAACGAGCTGATAAAAAAGAAGAGAGAAATACTGTTCTCGTATAAAGGAGAAGATAAATATACTTTCCAAATTCCGCATAATATACAAAATAAGTAGATATAACATTAAACCAGAATGGGAGCTCCTTGACGCTCTTGATAGGAGAATTTAACTCTAAAGTGCAACTAGCAGGACAACCCATAGGGAAACATAGAATAGGTTAAGAAATGACAGAGGGCAAACCCTAGAAAGTTTTTATAGAATACAGAAAATTAATTTGGTGAAGTACTGATGGTAACACTAGAAATTAAATGGACTTTAATTTTACATAAAAGGGAGATATTATAAAAAAGTTAGTGTAGAACCTAATCAGAGTGATCAGCCGCCATTCGTTAAGGCTAAAATGAGAAGAATCTACGACAAAAAACCAAATACTGCTAAAGAGCGAGTATGAATCACCGAATTCGCTCAATTCAGACAGCAGGAAGCTAAATACAAAACTAAGTTGGAGGAAGCAACTAAGTAAAAGTAGGATAAATGCCTTACATCAAGCAAAAGGGCAAATATGAATAGGAGAAAACAGAGAGGAGACCTGACTGAGAAACGAAATAAACAAAGAAATAATCTAACCAAGGACGCTTTAAAAGAAATGAACAATGAAATAAGACAAATGGTAAGAGAGGATGTGATGGGAAAGAATAAGAAAGGGCGAAAACGAAATTAGGAATTGCCAAAAGGAAACTACTGAAGTTAATGGACGAGAATGGTGAAATTATAAAGAACCAGGTGCTAACGTATGTCTCAAAAGTTTTCGGAAAATCAAATAAAATGTACCTACAGTAAATAACGCCGCATCCAGTTGCCGTTGAAAACAAATCGTATCAAATTGATTGACGTTCAATATAACATGTCAGTTTTGTAATAAACACAGTTATAAGGTTATGCTGTTCCAAAGCAAAATAAATAAAAAAAATGTACCAAATCTTTAACCATTACTTTTTTTCGAAAAATTTTGAGACATACTTATACAAATAGTGGCAATAGCAATGTTTTTCTGTAAAGTTACTGTGACATTCCTCGGTTTACTTACCACGTTTATTTCAAATAACAAGAGTTTTGCAGTTTCTCAAGAGATTTGTGTAGAACATACTGAAAGTAAAGCTTGAACATAAAAGCGTTATTATAAAAATTTTGACAAGAAATGAGAATGGACCAAAAATTATCAATGACTGGGCGATGGGCATAGATGGGAGAAATAGCCCGTCATTTTTACAATCAAATTTTACAAAGTGTGGAAGACTTGCCGTAGCAAGAATGAACAAACATCAAATATACGTCAAAAATTTGGTTTTAATAGATTGAAGGAGATTTGGGAATGAACAAAGCTCATTGAAATAAGATATTGCTTACACCTAATCATAAGATATGCAGGCGATAAATTTTAAAATAAAGCTTGGCTGACGATGACGGCTTCTTTTCAAAAATCATAACTAGCGCGATGTTGATATTGCATTGAAACCAAGCTATAAAATAAAAATCTGGTGTGATGCACGCACACAACTTCCTTTTACAGTGATCTTATAATTAGCCAAAAATTTTATTTTAAATTTTTAAGCATTTGTCAACAATTTTCAAAAAATACAAATTATGCAAAAACGGTACAAAATAAAGTGTTAGTTAAAGAGACCAATTTTCTCTAGAATTTGCAGCTGAATTGAAAAATGTACCGGGTGTTCTATTCAAAATGGGAGTTAATAAAAAAAATTAAAAAAAAACAAAATAAACCCATTTTAGAAGTATTCAACTGGAAAATTACTTATCTCACATCAATACACATTCAAAATTTAATAAAAATGTGAAGTTTGAAAAAAAATCGTTAGAGCCGTTTTTAAAAAAATCGGAAAAAAATGAAAAATTACAAGAGTAAAAACCTACTTCCGGTTATGCGATCTTCTTCAAAAGCTTGCTGTGGCATCTACATAATACACAAAACTTATATATAAAGTTTCAACGCCATAACTCTTTTCGTTTTGGAGATATTCTGTTCACAGGCACACACACAGACAGACAGACCAATGAAAAAAATATGTTTTTTGGGTTCAGTGGACTATAAAACGTGAAGATCTGTTGAAAACCCAATTTCGAATTTTTGGGGTGAATCCAATACTTCCTTTATTGTAAAAAGAAGTAAAAATCGATGCAGTGGGTATACGGGTCCCAGAAAGTTTACGGAACACACTTTACCGACAGAAAGTTTACCGACGGAAAGTTGACCGAATGGAATGTTTACCGAAATTATAAAATCCTATATATACATACAGCGTGACACTGATTTTACAATTACAATTATTTCAAGTGCTTTTTATTTTAGATGACTATACCCTTAAAAGAAGGCAATGTATTCCTTTGTGTTATTTTTATGAGATCATATACCGGGTGACAATAAGACCAGGGCCATGCCTCTATCTCCGTTATTTATGAATGAATTTGGATAAAATTTGATACACGGATACTAGACATAATTTCGGATTAACATACAAGTATAATCAAAAGGGGTGACTTTCGGTTTCACCAGAAATAACACTAACTTTGATTTTCTAAATGGATCACCCCATATATTTTATGTTTTTCGCAGCCTACGACTCAAATTACATACAACAGTGTTGCCGCATTTGCTTAGGTATTACACAGAAATATTAAAAAAAATAATTAAGTATTCTTCAATTATAGATAAAGATAAACTAGTGCATGATGCATATCGTTATATTGGTAATTAAATTTGCAGTTTAATGGAAAGATGGCCCTTAGTAGGTGCCATTTAAAAAAGTTATTTGTTCTTTAAAAAAACGTGTTTAGCAAATTTTTTACCTTTATTAAGGGTTTGTTACTGGCTTCATTAATAAAATATCTATTATGATTAGTTGCTAGAGTCAATTAGAACTTATTTTTTCACGTCACAGCCTTCTATCTATTCTATTTATTTCAATAAAAAAGGGTTGGACAATTTATGTCTGTTTTCGACTGAGGAAAATTAAGTAATTGATCTCATTACAAAATACGCCAGAGCTAGTCTAATAATTTCTTTGAGTTATAATGCAATATACAACGTTATCATAAAGTAAGGGATATATTTCAGATTATTATACAGTGTGTTTATCTAAAAACCTATTTAGATCCTATCATACCGAGCGATTTTTACTTGTTTAGAAAATTGAGTTTTTCGAAATTGTCAAAATCCAAAAAGTGCTATTTTTCAGAAATGAAGTAAGATTTCAATGAGGTTTTTTAGAGTGTGTTATTTTTAGCTAACTTAATAATCTCAAGGCCAGAAAACCCCTATTTTTTTAACTTTAGCTGAACATTAATTTTTCAGCTTTTTAAATATGTTTCAAAATTTCACATACAAAGACTTGATACTAAAGTTCAAATTTTTTTATGTGAAGACTTTAAAGATTCATAATTGGAAAAAATTATCCGTCTGTATTAGAAAATATTCCAGAGCAAATGCGGAAAAAGCAACTGATACAATATGAAGAATGAAACAACGAATTCCATGTACAAACATCCAAAGAAGATTTTTCTTTATCCAATTACATGTTCTAAACAATCGTTTCATTTAGACAACTGCAAAAGAACATTTACAGGATTTGTGTAACAGTAATTAATTAACAGGGCTAGATTAGAGTTTCTAGAAGCCATTTACATAGATATTAATTAGAACTGAAAAATATTTCTCCTAAAAAGCACCTTGCACAAAAAACGTAAAAATTATGCAAACGTACTACTTTTCGGTAAATAATAAAAAATCAAAACAGGTGATTAACATTTTATATCATTTTTTTCCAATTACAAATCTTTAAAGTCTTCACGTAAAAAAAGTTTGAATTTTAATATTAAGTCTTGACATGTGAAATTTAAAAAAATATTTAAAAATTTGAAAAATGAATTTTTAGCTAAAGTTAAAAAAATAGGTGTTTTATGGCCTTGAGATTGTTCAGTTAGCTAAAATTAACACATTCTAAAGAAATCTCATTGAAATTTTACTTAATTTCCGAAAAATAGCACTTTTTGGATTTTGTCAAGTAAAAATCACTCGTTATATATGATAGGGGCTAAATAAGTTTTTAAACAAGCACAAATTATTGACCTAAAAAGTTTTTTTGAAAAATCTAAAATAAAAGTTTTTCCCATGTTATGTCAACTTTTTGGCCGACACTGTATATTAGGACGACTTGGGATAAAAGTTCAAATTCGATGTTTTGGATTTTTCAAAATTATGTATGCAATTTAAAAATTTAAATTCAATAACTAGTAGAAGGTGCTAATAGAGTAACTTATCTTAGAAATTTTATATTAAACTTTACTTCATTGTTTTGTTCCTAAATAACTTTATGATGTTATTTAAAATACTCCATTTTGGTCTTCCTCACATTTTGAAAACAAGTAGACGTTCTCAATAAAAGTTACTAAGAGTATTGGTACGAAAAAGTCGTATATTGTCATGCCCTTAACAAAATAATAACAAAAGCTTTAAGACTGAACTTAACATGGCTTAGACGGTCTTTGTTGTTATCATTTTAATACGTTGTTTCTTATACTTAATTATGTTGTAATTGTTTTAAATTAAAATTTAAAATAAGAAACAAGAACATAGTGAAGTGCTTTAACCGGTTGATTTTATATATTACGCCAAAAATCATAAAATAATACAGATTTGTAGAGTAATATGCTATTGTAGCTCACAACATTTGAAAATTAATTTTGAACACCCAGTATATTTTGTCTTGCGGAATCTGCAAGTCAAATTACCTATACTAGTTTCGCCAAATTTTGATTTTTTCAACCAAAAAAAATTATTTCAACTTTTATTTTTTACGATAGAAGGCTGTGACGTGAAAATATATGTTTTAATTGACTCGAGCAACTAATGATAATAGCTATTTTATCAATGAAGCTAATAACAAACCCTTAATAAAGAAACTAAATTTTCTAAACACGTTTTTTAAGAAAAAGTAACTTTTTTAAATGGCATCTACTAAGGGCCATTAAACTGCAAATTTAATTACCAATCTAACGATATCCATCATGCACTAGTTTATCTTTATCTGAAATTGAAGAATAATAATTATTTTTTTTAATATTTCTGTGTAATACCTAAGCAAATGCGGCAACACTGTTATATGTAATTTGAGTCGTAGGCTGCGAAAACATAAAATATATGGGGTTATCCATTTAAAAAATCAGGTAGTGTTATTTCTGGTGAAACCGGAAGTCGCCCATTTTGATTATAATTGTATGTTAATCCGTGGGGTCACAGGTGGCGGATAGTGAATGGGCTCTAGATATAGAGGTCAGCTTCGAAATAAGCAGATATGCCTGACGAATAAGTAGTCCCCGACCAAGCAGACCGAGTGATCGTCGGTATAAGCGACCCCCCCTATGTATAGCCAACAGCCTCTTAAGGGTGGAGGAGCCAACACAGGTGTGAGTGTTATTACTTCAACTTATAATGGAAAATTTAGAAAAATATGATGTATTTTGTGCGTATATCAAGTGCTACAAGAACGTAGAACTTACACGTCAAACATACGGAACACATTGACACTACTGGCAGGCACGTATGATGATAAGCGTGCTTTTTGTTTCGAAACATAATTTCACAGATAACGTGATAAACAAAAAAGAAAGTTATTGTGATCACGGCACTAGTGATTTCTGCCTGTAAAAAGAATAAACTCAGTTTTTCAAAATTTTTAAGAATTTTCCATATTATGTGATACATCATTGCATTCAGGAAAAAATCCTCTCTTAAAAGGGCCAAAAAAATTGAAAGGTACCAATTTAAAATTTTGAGGTTATGCTAGATTACTAAAAATTTGCACAAATAAAATTGGTTTTATTAAGTGCCAATAAAAGTATTTAAATTACCATTAAAATTAGTTTAAATCGCATCTCAATATCTTAAGTAACAATAAAGTTACGGCATATAAAAGAAATTAGGAGATTTTGTTTTTTTTTTAAATTTTAAACAAGTGGGCCATGACAAGTAAAATTTGAAAATGGATTCTTAATGAGCTCTCAAACCTGCACCTTTTTACTAATTTAACCATCTCTCTATCTCTTCAAATACAAAAGTTACCCATGTTGTCCCTACGAAATCCGGGAACCCTGTATATAGGATTTTATAATTTCGGTCACATTTCCTTTCGGTAAACATTCCTTTCGGCAAACTTTCCTTTCGGTAAAATTTCCATTCAGAAAAGTTTCCTTTCGGTAAACATTCCTTTCGGTAAACTTTCCATTCAGTCACCTTTCCGTCGTTAAACTTTCCGTCGGTAAAGTATTTTCGGTAAACTTTCCATGATCCTGGATACACAAGGGATCTTCTTCGAAAAGAAAGATGACGGCTACGGTGTTTTGGGATGGTGAGGAAATCTTATTAATCAAATGCATTTAGAACGACTGTACAATCACAGGAGATACGAGGCTTGTACCGTAAGTGTTATCTGTTAGCCTGGAAAAGCCAAACAAAATAATCAAGGAAAGCTTTCGCCGCTTATTGTTTTGTTATGGCAGTTGTTTGTTAAACTGACAGGTTCATTCGTGTTGAAAACGATTTTCAGTATGGATGGTAAATTAAAACAAAGAGTGGTTATAGAGTTTTTGGAAAAAGAGGGTTGTTCTGCCCCTGAAATTCATGGACGGCTTTTAAAACTGTTTGGTGAGTCGACAATTGAGGAGCTTTCACGCAAAAGCGAATAAATCCACTTTTCGAAAAAAATGAGTTATACATCATTTCTATATAATTTCGATGCCAGCTTTTCATTTCCCCACTCAGTTTTGAACAAAATCGAATAAATCCTTTGTTAAAAGAACTACAAAGTAGGATGTTTCGAGCAAAATCGGATAAATCCAATTTTATAGCAAAACCGAATAAATCCACAGTTTTTAGAAGGTAGTAGAGGTTTGAAACTTTAGTATGTGATTGTGATAAAATGTTGAAGATGTCGCTCGCTGTTCTAATAGTCCATGGATTAATAGTCGTAATAATTTTGCTTATCATAACCTAACCGAACTTACGCTTAATCATCAGCTGATTGCAACGGAGTATGCACGTTTTTGTTATTAAAAAGTGGTGTCCATGGAGAATTTAGTGTGTGTAAGGGATGCCAGTGTTGGAAGTAGGCAGCGTAAAAGGAACGAATCCATTTGTTTAAAAGAAAAGAGAAAGAGGTGAGATTTATTTTAAAGTTTAAGCAATAGGTATAGCGTACCTAACTTAAAATTTTGACAATACATTTTAGATATTCAGATGCGGCTCCAGAGAAGAAATTTAAGAGAGAATGCAAGCATACAGGGAAAACCTATTTTTGCAGTAAAATTCGAAATTGTGATGCTACATTAATTCGCAAGAAGTTCTACAAGTCACCAAAAAAAACAGAGCAGGACATGAAACTTTGCCACATGATTTCTGTGCTTCGAGCAGAAAGAAAGAGACCAGTTAAAAAATAACCCAAAAAAACGATCACTTAACATAGTTTACTTTCTAAAAAGAGACGACCATGTACTTGTACGAGTGTGTCAAGCTTTTTTTCGGAATGTACTTGGCATAACAGTTCACAGAATCAACCATGTTGTAAATATTATAAACAAAGGAGACGCACCCAAAGAAACACGCGGTGGTGACCGTATCTCTATTAAAAGTGCTGCTAAACGGAAAAAAGTCGAAGAATTTATTGGACAACTTAAAGGGCAGGAAAGCCACTACAATAGAGCAAAATCTAAGAGAATTTGCCTACCTTGTTCTTTGAGTATATCCAAATTGCATAAGATGTATAATGCAAAGTCAGGTGTTGATTATACAGTTAGCTATTTAATGTTTAGGAAAGTTTTCCTAACAAAATATAACATAGGGTTTTCTACCCCTGCATCAGATTGCTGCGGTCAATGCACAAGACTTAGGCACTTAATAAAAATTGAAAAAGATCTTGAAAAAAAGAAAGATTTTATAGTACAATATCGTGTTCATAATAAAAGGGCAAAAACGTTTTACGAACTAATGCAGGAGAATCCAGAAGATGCTGTTAGCTTTTGCTTTGACTTACAACAGGTCCAGCCTCTTCCTCGGACACCTATTAGTGATGCTTTCTATTCACACCAAATAAGTTTGTACTCGTTTTGTTGCGTTCAGATGAACTCCAAGCGTCCGTCATTTTATTTGTGGACTGAAGATATGGCTTCACGTGGTTGTACAGAAATTGGATCTGCCCTCCTATCACACTTGAATGGACTATCTTTTGAAGGCAAAAAAATGATACGACTATTTTGCGATGGATGTGGGGGGCAAAATAAAAATAGCCACATTATACATACCCTACTTTACTGGCTAAAATGGAAGTCTCCTAGAAATATCACACAAATAAATCTTACCTATCCTGTTAGGGGACATAGTTTTATGCCTGCTGACAGAGCTTTCGGTAGGGTAGAAAAACTACTAAGAAAAAATCCTACAATTGAATCAGAAGAGGGATACTGGAAGATATATTCAGAAGTAGGTGATATTAAATTATTAGGAAAAGACTGGCGGATTAAGGATATTAAAGAATTGCAAACTTTTTACAAAAAAAGTGAATGGGATAGCGGACGTGAAAAGAATTGTTTTAAAAAAAATAAAAACTGCAAACAATAAGAACAAAGTCTCTCTAATCTGCTATCAGCACTATAGATTTCAGACGGATAATGAAATTGAACAAAATTTGTTAAAAAAAAAATCTGACGAAGACTTTGAACTTAATGATATTGAACTACACCGCCCTATTCCAGATAAAAAAAGAAAACTTTAAGGAAGCTTATGGCTGAGCAGTTTGGAAAAGATTGGGAAACCCAAGAAGCTCTGGACTGGTACAAAACAATTTTGTGTGTACAAAGCGAGGAAGGTGGTGCACAAGAGGAAGGGGCTGAACAAGATGAAGAGCAACTGGATGAAGAAGGCGAAAGATGCGACTGTTTGGAAGAGGAAGATGCGCTACATATCTGGATTTTTCAAATTTTTTACAAAATATTATTGTACTTTTGCCTTATATGTAAGTTTTCATAACATTATAATAAAAACTCGATTTTTAACGAAACCAAGAATATTTTATATTAAATATTAGTATTTTTCGTGCAAAAACGAATAAATCCAAACTAGTTTTTGAAATATCTACTAAAGTATTTAATATTTTTTAACGTTCTATAGCACATCTTTCAAATCATCATAAACTCAACAATTGTCAAGCAAAAGTGTTTTTTTACGTTTCATCGTTTAGCTTGTGGGACAAATTGCCAATTTGTAGCGAATTACTAAATATGGATTTATTCGCTTTTGCGCGAAAGCTCCTCAATTGATGTTAGTAATGTGCTTAAATGGTTGAGCAAATTTAGGGCTGGTGAAACCGATATTTTTGATAAGCCACGCTCAGGAAAACTGGTTAGTGCTGGAACTGATGAAACAAAATTGCGCATTGCTGTAATGATTCGTGAAGATCGACGCGACGTGTGAATGTCCGAGAAATTGTTAGTGCGTTGGGATCAGGACACAATGTTGTGGAATAAATTATAAATGATCTTGGTTATTCTAAGATGTGTGCTGGGTAGGTTCCTCGTCAGTTAACCGAAGCAATAAAGGAAAACAGAATGGAGATTTGAGATGATCTCTTCAACACCTTTGAAGACCAGGAGCATCGTTTTTGATTATATTGTGACTGGGGATGAGCCATGGGTGTCTACATATGATCCAGAAACTAAAAAGCAGTAAAAAAAAATTGCGTCACACGTCATCACCACGTCCGCAAAAATTTAACGTGCAAACACGAATGCATCTTTTTTTTTTAATGAATTTGAGCGATGGGTTTCAAGGTGGCGCACATTATTAGAAAGGGGGAGGGATTATGTTGAAAAACAATGTTTTGTAGTTCAAAGTTTGAATAAATATAACACAAGATTTCTTTCAGATATTTCTTAAGTTAACGGTATTGCAGGCCAACATGCATTACTTACGGTACATGCCTCGTATATACAAAAAAATAACATTTAAAACCTGCCATACGTCTAAAAAGGTCCAATAACCATCGCCGGAAGATTATGTTACTTAATGACAATTACAGGGTCTATACAGCTCTAAAAACGTAGTTAGATAGTAATCGATCCATAGTTTGCTAAGCTTTTTACTAACCACCTAAAAGATGTCTTTAACATTAATATCAACAGAGAGAAGGTTTTGCTGAAGAACACCATGAAAGAATTATTACTAGAATTTATTGTACAATCCCAGAAACCATTAATGAACATGAGAAAAACAAGTACAAAGATTGTTTGACAAATTTCCGGAAAGTAACTACATCTCAGAAACAAAGACACACATGCACATGATACAACATAAACTACAGCTGCTTATGTAATTTAGAAATTTAGTTGGTTGTGTATGTCCGAGTGATTAGTGAATAGCTGCCTGTAAAAATTGAGCAACATTAATCAAGGTGATCTATATTGTTCCAGGCCATGACACTATGGTAAAATTTTCTCAGAAACAGATAAATGTGAAAGTCCTCGACAGAAAATTACAGTAGGAAGATTATGATCTATCACGAAAAAACGCAAACATAGTAGAAACAACGCTAATGTTGAACCTACAAGGAAGCATCCTTATTCATGGAAGCGAGTATGCTATATATAAGCACATAGTTGCCACATTTGCAGATAAATTTGTTTTGATAATGTAAAAAGACGGTTTTGAGAGAAGTGTTTACGTTTAGATAGCGAAAGAAATTAAATGTATACATTAAATATAAGTGAGTATTACGTAACTGTTGGGAAAACGTAAATAAAAGTGGATTCCTCATATAGTGTTAGTAAATTGTATATTTCAAGAAGTTAAAGCTTCACCTTCTACTTATTGTTCGTTAAAAAGTCGCAGCATTATTGTGCTGCGTTTACAAAATGATAGCTATAAAAGCTGAAAGATATTTACTGTGGAAAAATAGTTGCAAATGTTGATGATAATTTTCTATTTGTTAGATAGGCTTTCGCCGCTTAACGATGCTTTCCAAGTTGCAATACAGTTACTTCACCCATGTCAAGTGGGTCCAGCAGAAAAGGAGCAATAATGTGTCATATCGATTACCAAAGAGCAATTACTTTTATAATGCAATTTCGATATCAAAACTCACCTGTGTAAGTTTATCCATTGTAGATTGCGCAAGTCTTTGAAAGCTCCAAAAGGAACAGTATCGAGTTTGTTATAACTTAGATCCAGCGAAACGAGAGAGCTCTTCATTGAACTGGAACAAAATAATAAGTGTATACGTGGTAGAAAACGTGCTGTCCTACATCAAATAAAAGAAATTTTACTGTACTAAGTGCGCTTTTGCGTCTTTTGTTTGTCGCATCAAACGTATTTCAAGTCTCCTTATGTTTATACTCGAAGCAAATCTTTAAAATATCTGTGAAACAATGGTTGTAAAATTTAAATAATAGTATATTATTATATGAGCGATTATGACAGCCATTATTCACGAAGATGACATTTGCGCCACAAGCCGAAGGCGCGTGGCGCAAGTCATCTGAGTGAATAATGGCCATAATCGCGAATATAATACGATATTTTATCTACTCCTATGCAATAGGAGCCTTGTGTTCATATTTCAGAATTATGACATTTGTGACAGCTGTTAACTTCAAAAGTCATTTAATAATAAGAATGAATTTTGTGATTGGCTACAACCTATTGAATAATGAAAATAGAATTTTCTGATTGGTTGCAATTTGCAAACTATTGAATAATGAAAATAGAATTTTATGATTGGCTGCAAACCGTGAATTATGAATCATAATTCATGGCCATTGTGCAGTAGGAGTAGATAAAATACTTTTTTTCTATAGCACATGTTAAAGTGTGCTTTTATCAACTCAAAACAAATGGTCAAGTTTTACTTTAACAGCAAGGGTAGATAAAGTAGCACTTTAACATCAAGGATAGATAAAGTAATTTAATTTTCTAACTTTTGTTTAAATTAAATATTACAGCTTCGTATTATCGTAGCAACCCAATCTAGCTACTGACATTTTGAAATGTCATTATTTTCTTTTGAAATTGTGAAATTTCTTGCTATAGAAAAAAATATTGTATTATACACGACGATAAAGTTATTTCTATCCACTCTTGAATCATTAACGTCTCGACTTCGTCTCGACGTTAAACGATTCACTCGTGGATAAAATTTAACTTTATCGTCTTGTATAATAAATTACTATTATCTACGACAGTGTGTAAAATTGCCTTTTAGTTGGCAGTTTTAAGTTTGTAAAACGACTATTTAATAACATGTTTTTATTAGTTTACGTCGTTAATAGCAACGTGCTTAAAAAATTTCATTAGGCACGTAGTTAGTAGCAACGTGTTTTAAAATTTTTAAAATACTCAAAATTAGGACCAGTTGCTAGTAATTCTAATTTACATGTAAAATATTTTTTATATTTACCGTATTTTTTAGATTCTATCGTACATAAAATATTGTACCATACACATGCGTAAAGCATCTTTAGTCAATCGCGGGGCTTAAAACGCTCGCTCACTTGCGTTTTAACTCCAACCCACTCGTGCCTAAAGAGTAGCTTTACGCACTTGTATCGTAAATTACTATTATCTACGACAGTGTGTAAAATTGCCTTTTAGTTGGCAGTTTTAAGTTTGTAAAACGACTGTTTAATAACATGTTTTCATTAGTTTACGTCGTCAGTAGTAACGTATTTAAAAGATTTCATTGCAGGTTGTGAGTAGCAACGTGTTTTAAAATTTTTAAAACACGCAAAATTACGACCGGTTGCTGGTAATCCTAATTTACATTTATTTTTTTTATATTTACCGTGTTTTCTAGATGCTATCGTAGATAAAATATTGTACGATACACATGCGTAAAGCATCTTTAGTCACTCGCGGGGCTTAAAACGCTCGCTCACTCGCGTTAACTCTACCCCACTCGTGACTAAAAAGTAACTTTACGCACTTGCATCGTAAATTACTATATCCGCAAACGTCATAAAAGTGACAACTTATGTGTCTTTATTGACAAGATAAAAGTGTCACTATTTGATTCAGCAGATAAAATAGCAACTTTTGCGTACTTTATGTGCCTAATCACATAAAATCCTTGCCCTCTTTCTTTCTTTCTATGTTTGTTCGCTATCTCCTCCGAAGATACTGGACCGATTAAATTGTATGATGGCTTAAAATTTTGCAAATCTTTAGACTTAGATCGTAGGTCTGTTTTTATTTTCAAAAAGAGTACGAAAAAGTTTTAATTTAATTACATCCTTTAAGCAGCGGTGTGGAGCATCTGTCGCCGTGGGTTATGGCGTGACAGCTGCTGTGGTCGTGTGCTATTAGCTCGGGTGAATCGGTATGTTCATATATCATTATAGTAGCGTCTTATTTAAACAACCGAGGTTGGCGCAGGGGTAGAGTGCTCGCCTGTCACGCGGGTGGTCCGGGTTCGATTCCCGGCCGATGCATCCTTTTTTTAAAATTTATGTTAATGAAATTTTTCTGAATGCGTTTGGGGATAAAATAGTATATGTTATTCAGAGTAAAAGTGACTTTATGTGGCTTAGCTGAATTATTTGTCTCACTAAAGTTCGGCTAAATAAACTTCAGCTTCGCCACATAAAGTATCACTTTTACTCCTAATAACATAATCTACTATTTTTCACGATTATTAAATAATACACTCATTAAAATACAATTAGTATTAAGTAATATGAATCATTATTAGATGTTGAGAGATAACTCATTACTGAACAGTAAACATGCATGTAAAGCAGTAGACAATTAGTCAAATGGTCATGGAAATAAATACACTTGTCAAAGTCAACAATGTCATAAATTGTACATATCAAATTTAACATTTTGAATTTACATATTTTTGCTTATAATAAATTAGAAGTTCGGACAGTGATTTACAGTTATTTAACGACGATTGCGTTTTTTAGAAAGCATTTATTTAATGTTCAAAACACATTACACATAAAATACGTCGGCTCATCACACTTGTACCAGAACGGGCTAACCTGAGCGGTAGAACAGAACTGAATAGCAGAAAGCATCTTAATGAGCAGGTAACATTTTATCTCTAAAGAATGCAAGATGCGTAGTGACTTGCGTTCCCATGAGCCCTAGCAGAGGACAGCTTACGTTTAGATAGAATGCAAGCTTATCATTAAACCACAAGGCATTTCTAAATACGCAACTCCTCCATACTAACAATCTGAAATACAGTGAAGGGGTATTGAAGTTATGTTTTGACAGTGAAGTAAAGAAATTTGAGTGCCGTTTAATAATATCACTTCATTCTGTGGTTTTTTTGTAATAGTTTTATTAGTTTTAAATCGAAAAAGTCACGATTACAGCAAACATATAATATAATTAGTAAAATTGTTATCTGTTAATTTAATTTGATTATTAACAACTTTTATGTATTGATGGAGGTTAAATTAACTTGTGCAATATCAACTAAAATAGATTATATAATATTAATCTATGGTTTGTCTGATGCTTTGAATTTCGGAAAATAACTGTCTACAAAATTTCTATGGCCCATGGATAGTTTTCAGTTTTAAGGTAGAATAGATGCCAAACTTGACAGTCAGTCAATAAAAGGGTGCATTCGAGAAGTTTTATCAGGGTTAATTCGAACTCTTAACAAGTAATGGGTATAGTCGAGGTTTGTAGTTTAGATTTTCTATGGTTGTGTCACATTTGAGGTACCTCCAGGCGATGGCGAAGAGGATGGTAGAAAATTTCGATTACTTCGACACGAAGTGTACGAAGTATTGAAATTCCCTCATATCGAAAACCACTCTGAGTCCAATTTCGCTAAAATTCGTGCCAACCGACTAATGAACCCCACTATACCAAAGCTCCGTCTCGGAACTTTTGGTGGAGACCCCAGCCCACTAGATCCCTTCCTCCTATTGGGGATTGCCTAAACGTGCCATGCGGTGTACGTATATTAGTATGTGTACATGATTTCGGTCGCCAGGAACCTTCCTGAAGTCTTGGATCGTTTTCATACCATAGGTCCTCCGAAAATGAAGGCAACATCAACTTTTGAGGTATGGTCGAAAGCAAAAAAAATATTTTTTTTCTTATAAATAACTGGTTTATAACATTTCATTGTACTAGCGAAACAGAGTGATGCTGAGTGTCGAAGTGTGGAAAGCAACGAAGGGCGCTTTTCATGGTTGGGGGGTACCGCATGTTTTTATTCTTAAATTTCCTCAATGGACTGGGTGTCTCCATTAGACTGAATGTTCTCGATGGACCGAGTTGTTTCCAATGAACTGGATCGATTGCGATTATTGGTTTGAAATTTGCAACCAACGATGCTCGGCCTGAGACGATGCTTGTCTTATTTGCACGGCTCGTTCGGTTACAGTTTGAGTTGAAGATGTTGGACGCAGGAACTCAGCAATTAAGAATTGAAGCCCAAAGTGCGAAATTTGATTTTAATGGTTGAAAACCTTTAAGCACTTTTGCAGTACCCACAAGACTGCGCCATTTATGTTTCTTTAACGAAGATTGTGATTTTTAAAAGCATTCATTTATAATTCAAAACAGATTATGCATAAAACACTTCGGAGCTTATTACGTTTGTAACAGGGCAGGTTAACCTATGCGTTAGAAAAGAACAGAATTGCAGCAAGCATCTAATGATAAGATAAACTTTTATCTCTAAAGAATGCCAAGTCTCTGCGGAGCGACTTGCATTCCTATGGGCATTATCAGGGGACAGCTTGTATTTAGATAGAATGAAAGTTTATCTTTAAGCTACAAAGCATTTCTAAATACGTAACTAGTAATAGTGGTGTAATATGCACTGCATCGGATCTCGATACTATTATTAACTTGCTTCACAGGATACTTTTTTCGGAAGTTGCCTGCAACCCTCAGTGTGGATGTAGGAGGCATGTAACAGCATGAAAAGGCGTGGTGGATAAAAATATACCTCAGTAGCGGAAGGCTATATAGATAACTTTATACAAAATAGCATTCACACTGCAGAACGGCGTTTACAATCTGTTAGTGGTAGTATGTAGTATTATTTGTGGGGAGACTTATGCCTAGCAAGTAGGCCTTCATAGGCCCTTTTTTCCAACCTCGTGAACAAGGTCTAGGCATGCAGAGTACCAGGTACTTTAGTCCTACTTCGAAATTTGCCGAAATTAAGGAGTTCTAACCTTAGCTAGAGATCTGTTAGTAACCAGAACAAAAAGAAAATCGAAAACATTAACTGTGATCTATTAATTACACCTAGACCAGAGTATAGGCAATTAATTGGTTCAATATTACACTGAATGTTATTACTAAGAAGTAAACAAATTACCATGCCGTGTTATAATTAATAGTTGGAATATATCAAACTATTTAATATTGTCACAAGGTTTAAGTTGTTAATTGTTATATTGAAAGTTATTTTAGTTAATTAACTAATAATAAACAAAATAAAAACCAGCTTAATGCTCAATCATTGTCGTGATGAGTTTTTTAATATTTAATTATAAAGAAATAGCAGGCTCTGGAATTTTAACATTACACCTGACTGCTAAATATTATTTTCATATTGTTAACTTCACAATTTAATAATTCAAGTCACTGTTCATAAACACAGCATAGGCAATAAAAGTATTTTTTGTAAATTTAGGTGTACTTTAAAAACCTTATTTATTTTATTCATTGCTAGCCCTCTTCCAAACAGTGTTGCATAAGCTACATGTCTATATTATTTGTGCAAGTTTATAGCGCCCAATTTTGTGTTGCTTTGGTTACCCACCTATTAGTCTGTTTTGTTAGGTATATTCATTTGATAAGTTCTTACATATATATCAGACCAATCCAATTTGATTATTTTTAATCACGTGACTCAGTTTGACAAATCAGACCACACTTGAAGTGAAAACGACCCTAGGATGATTTTCAATCACTATGGAAACTACCTAATTAAATTTCAGTAGTATCCTATCACAAGTTGGTGGCACTGTAAATCTAAGTCAAATTCGAGGTTAGCAGGTTAGCTTTTCCGTCAGTCTGTGTCAAAACTGACGCAAAAGCTAACCTGATAACCTCAAATTTGACATAGACTTACAATGCCACCAACATAATATTATTATAATGAAGTGTCAAATTAATTTGTCAGAAAATGGCTAATTCATTTAAGAACTTATCTTTCCGAATTCACCGCGGCCAGTGATAAATCCTTATAATTTTGACAAATAATATCCCTCAAGTGCGTTGCCTTTAAGAAATAACCCTCGGCTTCGCCTCGGGTTATTTCTAGGCAAGCACTTTCGGGTTGTTATTTGTCAAAATTATTGCGGGTGATTATCACTGCCCTTGGTAAATTATAGCTGATAATTTGGCAATGTTATAGTACGTACCGTTTTTCGCAATGTTCATATGAAACTTATTAATGAATAATTATTTACTTGTTTTTATTTCCTGATTACATTTTAAGTTACTTTTATAGCTGCCTGCAGTTTATCAAAATTATTTGTCATAAGTAAATCTTTTATGTTGTTATGTCGGTTTGAGAGACTGACGCGTCGCTGGTTTTATGCTAAAGGAAGAAACCCGCCGGATCTTCAAGCCTCCCAGGCTTAACCTAATTTTGATTTTTTTTCTCGATTCGAACTTAATTTACGTTTTATACTTTATATCGCCAGCCTTTTCTGGTCCCGCACGCAATTGGTTCATTTCAACCTCGTCTTGTGTGGAATATTTCAAGAATCGAACACTGAGATGATATAATAGTTTTGAGGACATCCCCGTTGGGGTGTATAGATCGCTATTTTGGCGTGTTCTTTAATCTGGCTGTATCATATTTCATATTGTTTGATTTTTGGTGAAGCAAAAAAGCGTTTTCGTTGAAGTGAAACAGTACTCTCAGTGAAAATGAAATGCAAGGTAAGTTGAACTTGGTTATTAAGCCCACACATCTTCGAAACCGAGAAGAGGGCGGATGAACTCCAGATGGAGCTCATCACAATAGCAATGAGTTGTCCCTGTATCTATTACCATTTGACTATTGGGAGTGGGCTCCTTCCCTTTCAGTCTAAGGCCTGCCCTTCTTGCTGAGTTACCGGACCCCCTTGTTGCAGGTCGCAAACAGAGATTCTCCAGTAAAAACGTACTACATATTGAGACGATCAGTAGATATGCGAATGAATTTTATTTAGTTGTCTACAATAATATCCTTACTCAAATATTCACTCCCTTAATCTTTTGGCTTTATTAAATCAATTTCATTCTGTTAAGTATTACTAGCTCAGTAATTCTTTTTAAAACATGAGAACTATCGTTCAGGTTAGGGTATGTATTTGCATAATTGAATAATAATCTGTAACGACGCTTTCAGTTCGACTAAAATTTTCGGTAAGATAGATTTCTTTAATACTAATTGCAAATTGACAGTTTACTTCCTCTCTGATTTTGACAGGAGAGTTGGATATTAATTAGCATCTGTTCTTAGGTAACTAATTATTATAAATTTTATGATTTTATTTATTGCTCAGTAATCTTGCCTCTCAGATAATTTTTAATCCATCCACTAACATACAATACTGGACAAACCTTTTACCTTGACTACTATGAGTGCACGTAACAGCAATTCTACCATTTATCTGCACGACATCCAGGATGCTTGCATCCACGAACAGGTAAATGCCACATAACAACATTTTTATTTCTTCATTTCAGTTTAATTGATGCCAGATTTGACAATTTATGCTCTTATACAAATTATTGTCTTTATCATTGCAAAAACGCGTGCATTACATATTCTGGAAAATTCACTTGTTTATTGCAAAATAACAAATTTCTCTAAGCAACCAGCTTAGTTATCACGATTTTCATAACAACTACATGGAATTGACGTCCGAAAACATAAATTTGACACTTCAAAAATCTAAACTAATTTGTTGCAAACTACAAACCTAAGTTTTCCTTACAACTTGCATCATAATTTCAGGTTCAAGTCCTAAAGGAGTGTATCTCTCATTTTATATTTTAACGTAGCACTTTTTCAAACAGTAAATTTATATTCATTTTTCCACATTAGAAATACAAATGCCAGACTGCACTTAATGGGAGGGGAAGGGGGTGATTCCAAGAGTTACAGCAACGAGATCAGGAAAATACATGTAAAATAACGCTTTACGGGTATGACGTTGATGTTCTTATTATTCAATATTTTGAGTTATGCTCCCCAAACGTATCATCTATCCAACAAAGGAATTCCATATGGAGGTTAGAAACGCGATTTACATAAATTTTATTTCATACGTCGAAAGTTTGTGGGGCAGTTGTGCCCCATCTTCGCAGACCAGCGTTACTCCTTTCTGAAGAAAAAATGTCATGACATCCAATTGGCTATAAAATACTGTTCTTTTGTTTTTTGGGTGAGAATTAAAGTAGGAAGAAGTAATGTTCATATAGGAAGATGAAGGCACAACCGCCCCGCAATCCCATCTCTCTCTCTATCGTAACTTCATTACTGAAGTATCGTGATCCCATGTTATTATGTTATAGTGCCGGTGATGTTTTTCCATTTCTCTCTGTCCGAGGCAGATCTTATATTTTCCTGAAGTGACACTTTGGTGAGATCTTTCACTTGATCGATCCACCACTTTGGAGAGCGTCCACGAGGTCGGACCCCTTCGACTTTTCCCTGGATGACTAGTGATATGTCCAAAGTATTTAAGGATTCGCTGTCTTATTTTTTTCGACAGTCTGTCTCGGATGTTAAGTTCCCTCAGTATGGACACGTTTGTTCTATGAGCTGTCCAGGGAATCCTCAACAGTCGTCTCCAGATCCACATCTCGAACGCATCAATCCTCGCCAGGTCTACAGCTTTTATCGTCCATGTTTCAGCGCCATATACTGCAATCGGAAAAACAAGTGTATGTACGATCTTAAGTTTCGTAGCTTTTGTGATGTGTTTGTCCTTCCAAAGCTTATTCAGGTTGGTCATGGCCGCCTTCTTTTGTTTTTTGGGTGAGAATTAAAGTAGGAAGAAGTAATGTTCATACAGGAAGATGAAGGCACAACCGCCCCGCAATCCCATAATCTACCCAAAAAAAAATTATTAAAAATTTTCAATATTAAGTTCAGGAACGGCATACCCGTAAAGCGTTATAATACACGTATTTTTGCTATCTCGCTGGTGTAACCGATAGAACCATAGCCTTAAGTTATTTATGCATATTTTTCATTTATACTACCTAAATTGTGGTCTAAGCACTACATGTTGAAATTTCTCTAACTTCGGAAATATCAACTCAAACATGTTCTGCTAACAGTCACTACCGTTGCCATCTTCCCACCATGCTGCTATCAATATCATAAAATCGGTGGTCTCTTTGTTTGTATATTTGTTCGCTATCTCATCCGAAGATACTAGACTAAAATTGTGTGATAGCTTAAAATTTTGCTAATTTTTAGACTTAGATCGTAGGCCGGTTTTTATTTTTGAAAAAGTGAGAAAAAGTAAAGTTTTAATTAAATCGTGTATTTAGCGAAGCTTAGCGTAGCTCGGGTGATTCACTATATACCATTATAGCAGCGCCTTATTCAGCGATGCATCTTTGGTTCAGTGGTAGAGTTCTTGCCTGCCACGCGGGAGGTTTCGGGTTCGATTTCCGTGCCAAATAACATAATGTTAATGCAACTGTAGTACCATGAGATTAAAAAAATGATTCTGAGCAGGCCTTGATATGTGTTATACGTTTGGCAGTACTGATGTGTATTGTCAGTCTATGTCAAATTCGAGATTAAAGGGTTAGGTGTTGTTTGTTGTTTGACACAGACTGACGTAAAACTTAACCTACAAATCCCGAATTTGATATAGACTGACAATACACTTCAGTACTGCCAAACGCATAACACATATAAAGGCCTGCTGAGAATATTTTTTTATATCATGGTACTATTTAACTGGCATATCGATAAGAGCGGCCGTCCCCATCTTTTAATACAAATCTCAATATTAGTTACCCCAGCACAGAACCATCGCCATACATTCAGTTATTAAGCCATTTATGTCGAGTACTTTGTTATCTCAACCTAATACGTTGAGAACTTTTTCCAGCACCATAATAAAATAATAGTATAGGCACCTGTTATTACCTTGTCTCGTTTCCGTCTAATTGTTAGCTACTCGATATTGTCATTAATTTGAGTTGTGAGGTTTCCTGTTATTAATTCTGATTTTTTTCCAAGTTTATTTTCTAACCACAGTGTTGCCAAAAATATATTTTTTAATTCTAATCTATATTCTGTTAGAATGGCCTTGCCTAGTAATTTGTTCATTTGTAACACGAGTGAGAAGAGTTCGATAATATTCTAGTTTACTTTTATCCCCTGTTTTGTATACTGGTATAGTTACAATGCTATTTCAGTCTTTGTGGTTACTTTATTTATATCGTCCAGATATTCTTGACTTCTCTTCTATAACAGTTTTTTGTAGATTACCACAGACTGTAAGCATTTAATTCGATATCTTTTTTTACCTTTATTACTAATTCCTGCTTGAAATAATTGTTATTTACTATTAGTATGCCAATTTTTCGGTGGTTTTTCTTTATTCTTTATTCTGTCCATCTTTAAAATTAATCTCATTTCATGTTCTAGCTATTCTCTGTCTACTTCTGGTACCACGCTTTTAAGCACTGCCATGTGCTTATTATTCTTTTATTAGATGACGCCAGGTAATCTTTCTCGCTCCTTTTTTCGCCGTTATGACAATGGTAATTCATGACTACGTAGTTTTTTCTGGAAAAAAGTGATTATTGCACATAGACCTTCTTATTCTAAGAAATCCACAAATATTTGTTTTTTTTCTGAGCGGATTGGCTTATAATGCTGTTGATATTTTTTCGTTTTGCATTTCGCCATCGTGCGATATAGTAGAGCATGCATTGTAAATTTATGCATGTAGTCTTGAAACGATTTTTCTAGTTATTAGCAATTATATGCTTTTTATATTGTCTTCTTCGTGCTATTGTCTATTATAATGTAACTAGCTTAACACGCCCGTCAGAAGATGGACTTTCAGTCTCTCTTATTCTAACATTTTTAGTCTTTCTTCTTCTACTAAATACATGATTCTACAATCGTTTCAAAATGACTTTTTGCACAGTTACTAGTGACTGTGTATAGAACTTTTTATTTTAGCGGCTGCAAAACCTCTAAACTGTAAGAAATGTAAACATTTTCACGTCTAACGGGTGACACTTTTTAAAATTTCAGATTTTCCCTTTATTAGGACCTTAAAGCCTATAACCACACGAAGTTTCAAGTATCTACGTCGTCTGGAAGTGACCAGGGTTTTTGGCATACAAACATACATTCAATTTTATATACAGGGTGATTCAGATTAATGGCGCGCCATTGCTATCTTTGTTATTATTAAATTTCCGAAGTAGGTTAAATTAGCAAACTAATGGTGTTTTTGGCGCTGATTAATATGCAATTAATAAAAAAAAACAATCGAATAACGAGTTTGCGACAAAATTAAAAACTTGAAATAAACATTAATTTTTGATATAAAAGTCTTAATACACTATTGTCTTAAAATGAATATTACGAAGTTAGGGGAGATTTTAGTGTACCTATATCAACAATACACCGTACTTACGAAAAATTCATAGTAGGCTGCTACTACAAACAAAAACAATAACGTAAATATCAGAACTGTCAAAATCAATTTGTCGTACGTTTGGTTGTCGAAAGTAATTAGTGTTGTTTATTTATTTCAATTAAAAACTTAAAACAAGCCTGCAATGAATTTTTACAGTAGAATAATGTATGTATTTATCTATAAACTGAAACTTGCCATAACTTCTTTAGTATTGATTTTAAGACAATAGTGTATTTTACACTTTTATATCACAAATTCATGTTTATTTCAAGTTTCTTGAAAAATATACAAGGTGTTTTATTAAAAAAATATATATTTTTTAATTTTCTCGCCAACGAGTTATTCCATTGTTTTTCTATTAATTGCATATTAATCAGCACCGAAAGCACTACTAGTTTGCTAATTTAACCTACTTTGTAAAATCAATAATAACAAAGATAGCAATGGTGCGCACTTAATTTGAATCACCCTGTATAGTATAGAACAGTCGGTACCTGAAGTTAATATACTGTAATATTCTACATACTTTTACACTTCTGCTAGTACTATAAATCTTATCACTAATTTTAAGAATATGTCATTGTTATAAAGCCTTTGAACTCTTGATATGGTATTTATTTACGCATTTTGCTAGAAACATAAATAACCGAGTACCATGATAATGGACGGCAAGAGGCGTGATAGATAATCCCGTTCTTTTGCTCGGTTGTAAAGCAAAATTCGATATTTATTGTGTACAAAATGCATAGAGCTCTGGGTAAAAGGCTTCAGAAAAATAGTGCGCAAGATCTAAAACATTACGTTAGTTGGAACTACATTTTTTATCTTCGTCGTCTCGTTAGAATATAGGTAATTGCAAGAAAAAACCACAAGTCGAAATGCAAACGGTAAGCTTCCATTATGAAATTGGAGTTAATCCTTGTTTTGGTGTCTGTAGACAAATTACTTTTCGAAGTATTTTGAACTCATTTAGTCATCGGTTTCAATTGATAGCGCCTAACCCGCCCAACCAATACGAGCAGAGATCGCGAGATTAAACAAATCAGTTTTAAATTGTTTCCAGGGTAGGCATCAACCCACGTCTATTTTCTCAAACGATCGATTACCTACCTAACAGTTTAAACATTCCGAGGCCGTTACATTTTCTTATAAATGTGGATATTCTCAAGGTATTATTATATAATTTCGAGTAGTGTAATATTTATGGTCTAGAAAAATACAGTCGGCGATTACGCATTAGTAATTTATGTAAGGAGTAATATTCAATAAGTAAATCGGTTACTGTTTCTCAGATAAATGTCTTTTGTCAAAGCAAGAGAGAGATTGTCTGTGTGACACATCAGTACTTCATTTATGTTCTGTACTAATAACTCAATACATGAGTTTCACATTCGAGTTAGAAACACGTTTCCTTTTGTTTATTGTGGTATCTTGTCAGGTGCACGATTATGCCAATAACTAAGCAATACCTAGCTGATTGATAGTGACGAGAGTTTCAGCTATGAGCGGTATTTGGTAGCATTAGTTAACACAGAGTAACACCGGAGTAAAACCTCAACATGTAACGGGTGCCTTGAATTAATAATACCTCTCAGGCTTTACCCTTTCGCGAGAAACGAACAGGGAGGTTATTTAAATAAGTAAATCCAATCGAAAGACCTTTGTTTCTTGAACTTTCAGTTAATCTCGAGCATGTTTAAGGCATTGTAATTACAACAGTGTCAGGACTTCTTAAATATTTAAAATTCGTTTGTTTCTTGATTGGTGTTTCTTACGCTTGCTCTAAGTTTTAGTGTTATTTTTATATAAACAAATTTTTGAACTAATAGCGAGAAATTAATTTTGACAGTACAATAAAAATGAAGACCATTATGTTGACCATTCAAAGAATATGATAAAGAATTTTAACGATAGTTGCATTATGAACAACCAATTTTTACAAATTAGTTTGATTATCATCAAAATACATGACGTCATATGTTGAGTTATTGGTCTCTTATGTCTAAGCATTTTGTCGTCGTTTATTAATGTCAGCGCTATACGTTTTATAAGCCCTCTTCTGAAAAAATTGGAAATATAAATTCAGAAATTGGAATAGTAGCTCAATGTGAACTGATAGCGCATATTTTAGAACCACGAAGCATTTAAATATATAAAAAAAGTTAGGTTGCGCGTAGTTGCCTAAACTGTGTAACCTTAATATAGAAGCGACACAGAAATAAACGCAAAGCAATTTCAAAGGGCGACGCGGCAGATGTTATGATACGCCCAACAGGAATTGAAGGCATAAAAAGCATAAAAATGATAGGGCATGATGATTGACAAAATATGAAAAGCTTTCTCTTAGATTTACTACTCTAAATTATCAAAAAATAAAAGGTTGGATGTTCACCATGCTGTTTTTGAAAAGCAAAATGTTAAGGCTCCCACTCTTATCAAGTAATATTTCTATAACTGTCTATAGGTGACCGTAACAAAAGGATTCAGTTTTCCAATTAGTGGAAGAGTCAGAGAATGTGACGATTAATTGTTTTAGAACTTTATGCGTTTCTCTGATGACGCAACTTCTTGTTCAAACGGATTCGTAAATTGTCAACGTTGTATTCTATTCTATTGCTGAAACTATATGAAACAACGATGACGCTAAGAAATGAAGAATATCCAGATTTGCTAGTAAAAAAACTACAATAGCAATTTCGTAAAATGGTAACATTTCTGGAACTTTTACCGAAAAAATCTGTAAAAGGCTTTACCCAGAACTTCCCTCGTCAACATTGTGACACTAATTAATTTTAAAAATCAAATTAAGTTAGGAGTGAAAATATTTTCAAGTTTATAATAAATTAAATACATTTTCAAATAAAAAAAACGTTACCGGTGGCCGAATTCGAACAGCAGGCGGACCGCGAATGCAGCCCCAACGTTTTTTACAATATTGTAACGGACTACGCAATTTCTACCTGCGCCACGGAGCACCGACCTTTCGATTTCCTGCCTCGCAGTTATATTTAGTAACGCGCTAATTTGTACCTCCTTTTTGTATCGCAATACATTTATTCTGTATCTATTGGCTCCCATTTTTGGTAAGAATAAAGCCTGCAATATGTACAAATTACTAATGTATCTATTACTAAGTTACATGAAAAACAAACAAAATTGAATTTTTTTAAGGTGCTCGCCCTGTATATATTTATCTAAAATTTTCAGGGTTTCATTCGAGGTATATATATAAAATGGGTGTGCAAAATATTATCTTCTTCCGACAAATAGTTTTTGTGTTGCACCGCCAACAGAGAGACAGACAGACAGACAGACAGACGGAATTGAGAAAACCTGTTTTTCGTCATCTAGGGATCCTAAACCGTGAAGATTTGAAGAAATCTCGGTGGTGATTTTTTTGTAATTACAATACTTCCTTCGTCTTTCAGACGAGGGAAGTAAAAACTCTCCCATATCCTGAACTGTGCTGTAAAATGACTCACTTAACACCTTAAAAATAAATATTTTTCAATAGGATTGTCTCATCCTTATTTCTAAATGAGATAATCACCGAACTCTCAAAAATTGTTCAGCCGTATAAGCTATGCAATGTAGGTAGGCACAATTAAAAGTTTGGAATTCGTAAGAGACAGCAGGTTGATCAAATATAATAAAATCCCTGTGATCTCGTGCCCATCTCAAACCAACTTATATATTTTAGAAAAAAATACGTTGCTTTTTAGGTATGACAAGATTCAAAATTTACTTTTGATTGTTTGCTTATTAGTACAAATGTTGGTCATCGTTTCAAAAAGATGAAACATGTTTGATGTGTAGAGTTTTATTTGTACAGGATAGTTGACTCTTTTATCGAAGCTATAGTAGCTTTTTACTGCAGCTCAGTCTTTGAATTTTTACTTCCCTTGTCTGAAAGACGAAGGAAGTATTGTAATCACAAAAAATCACCTTCCGAGATCTTTTCAGATCTTCACGTTTCGAGGTCCCTAGATGACGAAAAAGAGGTTTTCTTGATTCCGTCTGTCTGTCCCTGTGTCTGTCTGTCTGTCTGTCTGTCTGTTGGCAGTATAGCGCAAAAACTATTTGTCGGAGGAAGACGATATTTTGCATACATATTATATATCTACCTCGCATAATATCGGTACAATTTCATACAAATATATACAGGGTAAGCACCTTATTACTTACTTTTACAATAAATGAAGTATTGGATCCACCCCAAAAATTCGAAATTGAGTTTTCAATAGATCTTCACGTTTTAGAGTCCCCTGAACCCAAAAAACATATTTTTTTCATTGGTCTGTCTGTCTGTCTGTGTGTGTGTCTGTGTGTGTCTGTGAACAGAATATCTCAAAAACAAAAAGAGGTATGGCGTTGAAACTTCATATATAAGTTTTGTGTACCATGTAGATGAGACAGCAAGCTTTTGAAGAAAATCGCATAACTCTAAGTAGGTGTTTACTCTTGTGATTTTTCAGTTTTTTTCGATTTTTTCAAAAACGGCTTTAACGATTTTTTTTAAATTTTACATCTGTATTACATTTTTAATGTGTATTGATGTGAGATAGGTGATTTTCCAGTTGAATACTTCTAAAGTGGGCTTCTTTTGTTTTTTTTTCTATTTTTTTATTAACTCTTATTTTAAATAAAACACCCGGTATATTATTACATTTTCGAATTCACCTTAAAATTCCAGAGAAAATTTGTCTCTTTAACTAACGCTCTATTTTGTACCGTTTTTGTAGAATTTGTAATTTTTGACAAAAATTTTTAAAAATTAAAAATAAAATTTTTGACTAATTATAAGATCACTGTAAAAGGAAGTTGTGTGAGTGTATCACACCAGATTTTTTTTAATTTTTGGGATAATTTTGAAATAGAAGGAAGTTATAACTTTCACATAGGTCAGGCTTTACATTTGCCGAAAATAAGACTCAACCGATACAGGATAACGTCACACAAGAGTAAAAACGTTTCTACAATAACAGCATTCTGTTCAAGAGAGGCGCGCGCCGGATTTATTTCGAAGAGGCTCGGTGGCGTAGTTGGATTTATCGATGCAGATACGATCTCTAAGCAAGGGTGCGGTTACCATCGCTCTGCAGATGCGGCGGGTTCAAACCCCAGCGGGATAGATTTTTTTATTTGAAAATGTATTTAATTTATTAGAAATGTGAAGATATTTTTACTCCTAACTTAATTTGATTTTTAAAATTATTTATTGTCACAATGTTGATGAGGGAAGTTGTGGGTAAAGCCTTTTACAGATTTTTTAAAGTGATGTCTAATTACAAAGAAGCAACAGATACACATTTTTTAGCGTCTTTAATGAAAAAAACTACGAAAACAGATTTACGAAAACAAATTTTACTGATCGAATTGCCGGTACCTTACTGATAACTTCTATAGAAGTGCTACAAACAATTAACTATAAAAAAACTTGATTTTCGTAACAAAGAGAAACTGTGTTTATCGTAAGTATTTAATCAGGATAGCTATGCAACCAGACAACAGCTGAAAGGGATAAACCATCACACTGGCCTTCAGTCTTCTCCGGATGTTTCCAAAACCCTGATCTCTGTTACTAAAAGACGCCTCTATGTGTTGACATAATATAGATGGTGTTAAATGGAAACGTCTAGACTGAATTCTTAACGTAACCCCACAGCAAACTATCAATGGATTGAGGTCGGATGATTCGGTTGTCCGGAATAACAACAATTTTCGGGTATTTGTCGGCTTTCTAGAATACAGTTATTATGTGCGTAGGTCCTCGATCTCCTATTCCTTTGTAGATAAAATTCTTGTTTAGAAGGTGATAGTTGATATTCGTGTTTATTATCAGGGTGGAGTTTGTAATTTACAAATACAAATAAACCACTTTGAAGTAGAAGAATGTGTTATAATTGACTTATACCCAGGAATGGAATGTTAACATCGAGATTGTAAGGTATCAGGAAAGCGTTGCTGGAGGGAGATGGTAAATTTGTTGTAGCTTGTTGCTAAGAATATGAAGAACGTTGGTGCTTGGAGTTAGTATTTGACTGTGGCGTATGATGTCGTATGATGCTGGAATCTGCTGGGTTAGCAAGGCGGAGGAGCTTGTTGATACAGTTAGAGTGGTGTGATATTTCGAGGATTGGAGTAAAAAGCATCCAAAAAGGGGAGAATTATTACATTAAAAGCAGAGTTGTTATGTTTAATATAAAATGTTGATAATAAAAAGTTACGATAGAGGCATCCCCCACCATTGGATAAACTATTATCATTTCTTAAAAAAAATATTTCTCCCTATTTTGCATATTTGTGGATAGAGAACCTTCCAGGTCCTGCTTGCTAATTGCTGTTCCCTTAATAAGAGTTTGAACTATACGATATCAGGTAGTTTTCCATAATTATTAAAGTAAGTTCTCCTTGTTACATTAACTGTATATCACATTGTCAGCTGTTTAACTTCTTCTTTCTAGCTTGTGATAATTATTTTTAAATAAATGGAAACGTTGACACTAAACATAATCGGTTTTTTTACCACACCCAAGCCAAAAGTCTACCAACGTACTGAAGTTTGAGTTTTCGCATTTCCACTCAAAACCAATACTAGTATAACTAACTACACCAGCTATGAAGAAAACCCTTTACGTGCGAACAGCGCCTATCTAGTCTTCAGCCGGAAGATTCGAATTTACGGTAGGTCACTTGTCTAGTAGCCTTTTTTACCATTGTCATTTTGTGGCGTTCGTGGGCGGTGTACTCGCAAAAACGTTCTTTTTGTATATCTGCTGTCGAACAAGCGAGGTCGCTGCTCTGACGTCGTCCATTACGTTTCTCCATGTGCTGAATTGGGGTTAAAAGGCGAATTTTAAGAATTGTTTTACTACGAAGCAATAAGGGAAACATGCCAGATAAAAAAAAATCTGGGACTGGGTGAAGTCGAGACGTAAAGGATGGGATGACCACATAGCGAGAATGCATCAAGACCGAACGGTTCGTAGAGCCAGAGATACTTCACCACCTGGGAAACGAAGCAAAGGCAGACCACGCAAAAGATGGAACGAATCTTAAACGATCCAGAAAAAAACAGGCTAAAACCTAACATCAAGAAGAAGAAGAAGAAGTTTTTCTACGTTATTTCAGACGAATCTGCGTGCAGCGCTCGTACGGCCGTAGGGGTCGTTAAGTCTTCCAACCCAGTTTGAGCGCATTCCAAGCACCTCGTGGTCGTTGTTTTCAAGATAAGCAGGCTATGTTTTCCTTCCAAGGCTGCCATCGGCTTTGCTGAAAGGCCCAGGAAGACTGCAACCTTATTGGCGCTTAGTTTAACGGTTGGTTTGGTATGAGCTGCTGCCGTGCGGTAGTCCCCCTACGTTCGACGGAGGAACAATTGGTAACAATTGTGACATTCAGGTGACTCGCTGTGGTTGCTAGCTATACCGGCTGGATTGCCTCAGGCTCCCCGATTTTACTCTGCATTCAATCCTGTGTTTAGTGGCTTTTGGCGCTGTTATTTATTCGGCCTCCAGCCCCTTCAGTGAGCATATTTCAGGTTTCTTTAAATCTTTTATTTTGCTACCAAATTTAACGTAATAGCGATATTCAAATCCTGCCCGTCTATATTTTTTTATTTAAAAACAGGCAGTCATACGTGGTTTAGAGCTGAATCACATGATTGTGAGAGTCCATTTTAACCACTGAATCACTACCCGTGACGCTATCTCTTGGCTTGTTGCAGATTTTTTTTTAAATTAGAAATCTAACAGGTTCCATTATTCAATGGCACTTCACTGGTAATATGTTTATTGAATGATAAATAAATTGTGCAGATAAAATATTATAGCAGATCTGTTACCTGCATAAAAGTTACGAGATATTGGTGTGCATTAGATACATACAGGGTTAGTCATAAGTGGGTTACTTCTAACCAAAAGTTGAATGCAACCCAAAATACAAAGAACGCGTATCACTTGACACAATTTTAATATAATTAATAAATTGAATCAAAGTCCCCAGCTTTCTGTTTACATGTCATTGGTGGCACTGAAGTCTATGTCAAATTCGAGGTTAGCAGGTTAGGTTTTGTGTCAGTTTGTGTCAGCCACGAGTGGGTTACTTCTGACCAAAAGTTGAATGCAGCCCAAAATACAAAGAACGCCTATCACTTGATACAATATTTCATATGATTAATAAATTGAATAAAACTCCCCAACTTTCTGTTTACATGTCATTGGTGGCACTAAACACCGTTAGGATTTAGTATTTGCCTTATTTTGTTACTGCGGCCCTCTCATTTCAGATATATTGCGATTGATTGTTGCTTTTGAGTTTATGAGTGCTTGTTGTTATCTGTGCAAATTTGCTTTATAAAGACTCGTTGGAGCCTTTAGTTGCGTTTAACTTATCTTGTAAATAATTGCATACCGTATTCAAGGTCAATCTAGCCGGCCCTTCACGTGTTCCCATGTAGTCTCGTGGTTATTTAGAAGTATAATATACTTGTCCAAATTTGATATCAACTATCTTATATAAAGTTTTCGATGGTAAACTATCCTATCAAAAAGCATCCAACATAAAACGGTATCTGCAGCAAACATATTATAATAATAACGAAAGCCAATAAATATTGAGACCGATTTAGTTGTCGACTCCATTATTGGCAATTTTCACGTTCATAGAAGCGCCGAGTCGGTTAGGCAGCTGGTTTTGCAAACTTATATTTTGTCGAATGCAGTTTTCTGCTTTAGTACAGTTTCATGTAAACTGTAATCTTCCCGCCAAATGCAGTAACTCGTCGCTAGATGGCGAGAGAGTTTTGATTCACTTCCGGTCTGAAAAATTACATTGAGAGACGTTTTACGTTTTTGGTATTCTATGTGGATCATTGCATCGGCCGTTTTAGAATTTCCTGGGACATTTTTTTAAGCTTTGTGAATTGCTGGTGCTATCAGGCTAATGCAAAGCAATCAATCAAGGCATATTTTGACCCGAAAACTGACTAAATAAATTGTTTGAGTGAGCACATGTTTTTGTGAACAAACTGGTAAAATTTCTGGTAAGGCATTTTTTTTCTTTGATGGTCCATTTGTTAATTTGGGGTGTATATATAACTTTCAACCTACGGGCCAAACCGATCGATTTGTTGGGAATGTGCCCTCAGTAGCCGTCTGAACCGCAGCTCTCTTGTTGAAGCGAAGGTCCACCTCGCCTTGATCTCCTTGCGAAGATACGCTCGACAAACCGTCGCTGGAGGCCTCTGTCTGTATCTGTTTTCCGTGTTGCAGGATACGTCCAGTTTGGTGGTTTGAATCTAATGGCCTTGTATTTATTTGTGTAAACTTATTTGCGATTGATTTCCCTGCTATGGCTTCACCGTTTTAACAAATTGTGTATTTTTTATGTGTGTGCTGATTTGACACCAGCTTAGAGCTGAGTGGTTTATTTTGGGGTAAATAACGTTGCCTTGTATGTCGATATTAACTGAGTGGGTGGTCGCACCGCTTTACGATTGTGGCCCTTAAATATCGCCCATATTAAGTTTGTTGGCTGGGAAAAACGATCCTAGCATATCACATTGTAATACAAACTACCATATAAATATCTGGATGTGAGGTTATTCGCGGTATGATGTTAAATCGTTAATTGTGGAACGCTGTAACGTTTATCATTCATTCAGCCATTGGGCTGCCTCAAAATTAATTGCTTTGGCTACTTTACAATTTAAAATTAACCAGTTAGAAAAATTAGTAGGTATTTACTCAGCGAGGGCTGCGTTTCCACGCACACTGTCTCAGGCATGACTTGTGAAAATTAATTATGTATTATAGTATTAAGTGTTATTGTAACTATGGTGCCAGTAATTACAATCGATTTTATTCTCCCCTATTGTTATCCATTATATGATGGGTGGGTTTTATTGATTATATTGTTTCTTGTTACCGTTAAGCAATTTAATGGTTCGTTCGCTCAAAAGAACAAAGTAATATGGGCCTGAATCATTTAGGGCCCCTAGAAATTTAGATCTATTAGTTTTGAAGGTAAGTTACCTACACCTTCTCCCAGAGTTATTCCGAGTGCATGTTCCGATTCAATATCGGCTATTTCTTATGTAACAATGGTTAGGTTTTATGTCAGTCATGACACAAACTGAGGCAAAACTTAACCTCAAATTTGACATACCAACAATACCCTTCAGTACTGCCAAATATATAGCTAGAATCACAGCACTTAGAAAGTAACTAATATAGCATAGTTCTTTAATGAAATCAAAATGTTTCTTGTTCTTGTTCAGTATAAAAAAAAATTATATTATATATATGATACTAGCAACCAGTGAGACAAATGTCTCATTTAATAAAACAAAAAAGACCGTTTTTCAAATAGAACGCGTATTAAATAAAAACGTGATTTCTCGAAAACCGGAAGAGTCACGTGATTGAAATTCGGTTCCTGACCTGACATGACCATTTCAAACATATAACTTTAATAACTTTTTTCTCTATCTCTTACGGTGTGGCTGCTGAAACAGCGTCCCGGACGGACCAGCGTCCCGGACGGACGGAAATCACGTGATTTTTCGAAAACCGGAAGTGTCACGTGACTGAAATTCTGTTCCTGACCTGACATGACTATTCCAAACATATAACTTTCATAACTTTTTTCTCTATATCTTACGGTTTGGCTGCTGAAACAGTGTCCCGGACAGACAAAACAGCGTCCCGGGCAGACAAAACAGCGTCCCGGACAGACAAGTCTATTAGATAAGGGATAGTATGATCAAAAATTAATCTCATATAGTATGGCCATGGAATTGTTCCTAATTTATGAATCAAGTTTGACATTTAATTGTAAACATAGTTGCATTCATAAATGAGAAAAATTCAATAGCCATACTAGATGAGATTAATGTTTGATCATACTTCATATTCGTTTTATGGTCTCGCCCTGGTGGGTTCGACCGTGAAGTACTAGCTCGGCTATAAATGCTTTATGTCGTAAACAGCTGTTATAGGAAACGATAATTATTGTAATACTGATACAATATATTGGGTAGAAAATTGTGTTTACGAGGAAATATGATGAAAATATAATAACTTTCTCATGAATTAGCAAATTAACCCAATACTGCAACAAAATTTAAATTTTAGGTGATATTTGTCAGCTAAAGCAGCACCACATAATAAACACCTAACGGACTCAGAAGCGCCGATTTCAGCTATGGCGGCCATATTGAAAGTGAGTAGATCAAGAATAATATGTAAGTATATGTCTCTCTTTCAATATGGCCGCTATAGCTGAAAGCGGCTACTCGAACATCAAAGGCACCGTCGCGAGTTTCGCTTCTGAGTCTGTTAGGTGTTTATGCTGTGGCAGCACACTGAAACAGCTCAATTTCCATGGCAGCCCTTATTTTTTTTATTAATGTTTGAGTGCATATTATTCTGCTTTGTAGAAACACTTTGAAAGTAAGATATTGATTCAATTGGGCAGATTGGAAGTTAATGTTATTATCTATATAATATTTAAAAAACTACACTGTTCTATTTAAAAATCCAAAGTCGATATCATTTTCGGTTAAATTGAAAACGTTAAAAAAATGCAATTTCAGATATCAAGTAACCGTAAACACTACTGAAATTCTTAAAAAATAAAAAAGTTACCAATAACAGACCGATACTAGATGTTCCAAAGGGTATAGTCAATACTGTGAGGTGACATATGGTGATAAAAAAAGCAAAAATGCCAATAAACCGATGTTCTCAACCGTTATATTCTGATATGCAGGATTTTCTTTATTTTGCTTCACTATTTTATAAACCATACTTCCGCAATACAAAACAAATGTGTGTTCATTAGTTAAATAGACGCTTGTGTTGCTGTAGTTTTCAGTAAACCAACTAATTATAAATATAGAGAAATGCATTTCATAAAAGAAGTTTCTGTGGACATTCAAAGAAATTCTCCACAATTAAGTAATGTTCATCATCCTCTGCGTCGTCATTAGCTTTGTATACATGGACAAGATTAATCGTCTGTTTGTTGCTATAATTATTCCTGTTATATACGTGATTTGTTACTAGTAATTATCAGAAATGGTGTTGTAATTGGAAACAAGTTGAAAAGCAGACTTTAGTTCGCACGATTTCGTTTTCATTCATTTACAGCATGAGTTTCAATGAGAAGAAGTTGCATTTACGAAACACGTAAACCGTAAGTAATTAGAAATATTAATACATTTGACGCACGTGACAGAATCATTAATAAGCGGATTATAAAAATCCATGGCGACAAGTTTTAGACTGCTTGGAATAATTATTTATGCTAAAAGAGATGTAAGTAGCATTTACCAGGCAAGGGCGAGTTTGCGAGTCCGAAATTGGTTAGGACACTTAGTGATCGTGAAAATAATATTTTTTAACGATTAATCGTATTGAAAATTCCACTTTTTTAACGCAAAAATCGTGAAAAAGTACACTTTTTAACTATTTTATTGAAATGTCAATTTGACAGTTGTCAATTCCGAAGTCCTTTTCGAACAAATTTCGACCAAGACATCACTATGCAAAATACTTCCTTCGTCTTTTAGACGATGGAAGTAATAACTACGTGTGCAACACGTTTTGAAAGTTCTTTTTTTCATTCATTTGCTTAATTAACTCGGGCTTCGCCCTCGTTATCAAACTGCAAACTCATGAAAAAAAGTATGACTTTCAAAACTAGTTGTACAAATTACTATTATTTGAAATCGGAAATAAAGTACCGGGTGGCCATAAATATCTGAGATCCCGGTAGCCATGGAACTAGCTACTTATAAATGTTGGGGTAGTATTATATTTCAATTACAATAAGTATTGCGGAAAAGGACGTTTAGGCGCGCATTAATAGGCGCGAGCTTTTAGGCGCTAAGCTTTTAGACGCGGACGCTATTAGGCGCCTGGACGTTTAGGCGCCGCAACTTTAGGCGCGGGGACAGTTAGGCGCCACATGAAAGAAATTCACATTATTCTTGATTTTAAAATTTTTTGTTTGGTAATTATCGCAGTCATTAATGTTGAAGAAAAATTGAATTCTTCATAAACAATATATGTTCAGCTTTTTACGAGCCTTCTTCAGTGTTTTCAGTGTTCAGTGTAAAGTTGTACAAATTTACATATTGAATTTACATTTTATCGATTATGAACAAAAAGTTATTTACATTTTGTATATGGATAGTTTAACGTAGTGAAATTATATGGTGTGTATAATTCCACCACGTTAAACTACCCATATACAAAATGTAAATAACTCATTTTTCATAATCGATACAATGTAAATTAAATATGTAAATTTGTAAAACTTTAACACTGAAGAAGGCTCGTAAAAGCGCCAAATACATATTGTTTATAAAGGTTTGAATTTTTCTTCAACATTAATTACTGCAATAATTACCTAACAATAAGTTTTAAAATCAAGAATAATGTGAAGTTCTTTCATGTGGCGCGTAAGTGTCCCCTCGCCTAAAGTTGCGGCGCCTAAACGTTCACGCGCCTAATAGCGTCCGCGTCTAAAGCGCTCGCGCCAAAAAGTGCGCGCCTAAAGATGTGCGCCTAATGAATCGCGCCTAAACGTCCTAGACCGTAAGTATTGGTACCTATGTAATGTAATAAAATGCAATAAGAGGAGGAGAATGTGCCTTGGATTCTGCAGTTTAGCCTACGACACTATTATAAAAATCTCCTGTTCTAACTCCAAAACTTATTGCAATCTGTAATAATTTTTGACAGATAGGAATTTTAGTTATGATGACATTAATGACATTTAGTTTAGTTGGATTCATCACTTTAATAAAGCGGTGTTGATTCCAAAGGTAATGTGATATCAGATATTTATGGCCACCCGGCACCTCGAAATCGTCATTAAAATACCAGAAATCGGCATTAAAGTAATCCATTGTTTTACGACTTTTTATAGGGGGCGGGTTGATAGGTATACGTCAACCTATGTTAACATAACCTACAAATGTTGGTTAAAATGTTGCAATTTTACGTTTCCTCGATTTCAAATAAAACATAATGTACTCCTCGGCACTGAAGTTCCTTTTTATCCCTGATGTGGTTTATTTGCCTTGGCCCTACGGGCCTCGGCAAGTAAATCCACATTCGTGATAAAAAGCTAAACTTCAGTGCTTTGGTATACAAACTACTAATTTTCCACTCTCGAATTCAAAGTAAAAAAATTGGGTTTGTATTTTTTGACGCTTTGATTAGTTTATTTTTGATATTCCAATAAATATAGGAAAATTGGTATACTTTCTGTTTGTTGTTAGGAAGTATAAATCGTATCTACAAACTACGCTAAATTGAAACAGCCAAAAAATTTCAAACGGATTTTAACGAAAACGAGCGTGAAATGGAAGTTGACGAAGCTGCAAGTGCTGCCTGTTCCTCTTTCCTACCGGAGAAATCAAAAGGATGTTATGAAGCTGCAAATAAGTGTTCCAAACACTGCGGTGTTAGAGAAAGAACACTGCCGAAGTCCGAAATAACATTGTTGGCGTATTTTATGGAAAAACTAAGATACAAAATCTGCTAGTTTATGGTGCAAATATTCAATGCTAAACATAGATATTTCCAAATTCCCAAAACTCGGGGTTCTTTTGAAAAGAAAAAATGATGGCTAGACGTTTAAAAATCGAATATTTTCACTCAACAAGAGAGAAACAGATTTTTAACGGAGGCAGTAATGTCGTATTAGTGAAAGTATAGTATGATCAAAAATGATTTTGATTTAGTGTGGCTATGAAATAGTCCCTAATTTAGGGATGCAACTATGAGTCACTTAAAAATTAAATGTCAATTTTGACATGTAAGTGTAAACATAGTGACATTAGTGAATTATAGAAACTATTCCATAGCCATACTAGATCAAAACAATTTTTGATCATACTTTAATTATGATTATGGGCGTTGCAGGACCATGCCGTTTGCAAGCATTGTCTAACATGATGATGGAGAATGTTCAAGAAATAGAAAATATAGGTATTGTTAATATACCTGATTTAAAAAATGGTATGTCCCGTAGATTTACGGTTATCGCAGGCGAGGGAAATGTTGTCTGCTATTTGAAATTTGAAACAATACCTGAAAATAAGGTCTACAGGTATAAGTGCCCATCACCGATTTTTTATGGACTACCATGATTGTAAATGTTCGGGTGAACCAGTTGTAAAAACATCTTTTCACCAATCCCAAACAAAATAGCAAAATTCCTTGGTTTGCCAAATGCTGAGGCTTATATTCGCCATTCATTTGTAGAAACATCAGCCACATTCTAAGTCAACACTGAAGTCGACGTACTTGCTCTAAAAAGACATGGGGATTGGAAGTCGGAAACCATTGCTGAGAGTTATATCGCAGAGGGCCTCTCTAATAAAATTGGGTTGGCTACCAGAATTTTGCACAGTACCAGTCATGCTTCGAACATTATATCAGACAGCGCAATAACTGAAACATCGTTTGTAAATAGAAGCGCATCCAACAACGTTAACCTAAATCACAATTGTAGATGGACATGTTTACAAAAGGGGCGTTTAGGCGCTCACCTTTAGGCGCGCATTATTAGGCGCGAGCATTTAGGCGCGAAGCTTTTAGACGCGGACGCTATTAGGCGCCTGGACGTTTAGGCGCCGCAACTTTAGGCGCCGCAACTTTAGGCGCGGGGACAGTTAGGCGGCACATGAAAGAAATTCACATTATTCTTGATTTAAAATTTTTTTCTTAGGTAATTATGGCAGTCATTAATGTTGAAGAAAAATTCAAACCTTCATAAACAATATATATTCAGCTTTTTACGAGCCTTCTTCAATGTTAAAGTTACAATAAAGTAGAAGTCACAAAGAAGCTTCAAGAACTTTACAGAGTTTTGTTAACTGTAGATTTGATAATTGTGCTAAAAATATAGATCAAAAATAAAAATTTAGATTTAGTTTCAGTATAAAATGTCATGTTTTACTTACTTCCCTAAGGGATATATGTTGCTACTTGCTTCCCGTTGCTAATAGCATCCATAATTTGTTTAGTAATATGTACTTACCTCCATCAAATTAATGTTATAATAGTGTAATTACAATGTATGGAGTGGATTAAATTTATTATTTCTATTTATTGACTTATCAAAGAACAAACATCTTGACAATTCAACATTATGGTATTTACACATTCATTATCTCTAGCCTTTTTGACCTTTCGGTGTCGAGGTTCATTCATACCGCGTGGAAAGTGCACTAATATAATAAAAATAAGTATTTATGTACGACTTCTTCTTCTTCACGTGCCAATCCGTTACCGGATGTTGGCTATCATCTAGCTATCATAACTTTATTCGTAGCTGCTCGGAAAAGTCCTGTTGTTGTCGAGAAGCACGTTCTTAGGTTTTTGAGCCAGGATGTGCGCCTTCTTCCCGGGCCCCTCTTCCCTTCCATTTTCCCCTGTAGAACTAACTGTAGTAGTCTATATCTCTGTTCATTCCTCATAGTGTGTCCTAGGTATTCAAGCTTTCTTTGTTTAACTACTTTCATAATTTCCATAGATTTACCTAGTTGTTCTAATACCCTTTTGTTAGTAACATGTTGGGAACATGATATACGCAAAATGCGTTTATACAGCCACATCTCAAACAGTCTGAGCGGCGGTGACACTAAGTCTAGTGTGATAATACTTTTCAATGTCATATTTGTATATAATTCGTTAGGCCATTGATGGGGAAACACAAAATGGCAGTGCTGCCACGTGTGGACCGAGCGGCACCATAAAAAATTATTAATTTTTTTTTTTCAATATCTAGTATCATAAAACTTCAGGATTTTGATTGTTCTTCGAAATAGGGAAGGGGTAGGGTTTTGAGAAAAAACAGTGCTTCCACTCCCCGAGCGAACTCTTATCAGCGGCAGCAGGGAGATAAGTGATCCCTCGCATCCTATTTTCTAGTATCATCGATCTTCATGCAAATTCAAACGTTATCTGAAAGATCATCAATTTCTGTGTAAGAAAAACCACTGCTGCCTTTTCCAGAAAGTGAAGAAAATGGCGGCAGCAGCAGTTGAAAGTCGCGACTATCACAACCGAATTTCGCGTGTTCATTCGGTTTTATCGGCATTAATCCGGTTTTTTCGATTTTTACTAATGCAATACGCGTGACATTGTAAATTGCAATAAATTTGCTATTGCGTTGATTGTTTAAACAAATGAAATTGTATTTTTTATGTGATATTTTTCGAGTTTTCCTTATTTCTCTTGTTTTTTTTCATATTTTCCATGTCTTCGATTCCAATTGAGAATGAATTAGTTCTATCTAAAATATATTCTATCAAGTATTCTAAGTTCATTGATTTTTGGGCCGCTTTATTAGGTCTTTTCGCGTTTTTCACAGCAGGCACGAATCCGTTTCGCAGTTTTATTGAAACATACCATTTAATTATCAGGAGAGGGATTGTTTGAACAAATTAAAAGTATTTAACTTGATTCAGCACGCTTCGAAATATTTCAAAAGCTATACTCTTCGAAGCAATCTAGCGATGCGTTTTTGAAAAAAGTAAAGGGCTTCGATTCAAGCCTTATTCCGCCATGCTACAGATCATTGAAACAGAAAATTTTGCGCAGGATATACGTGACCAACATGTGGCAAAATGCGACTTCACAGAATTGCACAACGCTTCGTTTCGAAGAATATGGTTGGGAGATGGGCGATAAGTTGCGGCCTCGTTGGTATAGAGGTGAACCGACGCCTCTACTCGTTGACGATATACTATCTTTGTCAACATATAACAACGACGAAGATGACGAAGAATTTGACGCAGAAAGTTTTGATTCTGACGACGAAAACTAGCGATAAAGTTGCTTCGATGCTTTAATTACTACCTACTCCTATAATTTTAACTACCAAATTTACTAAATGGGCAAATTACTACAATAATCCATTGCAAACTCTTCATAATCTTTGTGTTTTTTATAAACCAACATTTCTATGCAAGAATCTTGAAGGAAAAAAGACTAATAAATTGCTTATTTTAACACGCTTTCATTCTTCTACAGTTGGTGAAATAAATTAACACCGCAGCCTCAATTTCTGCTTAAAAATAGCTCAAAAATCTTTATGTTCCAAGTTAAATACTTCTAATTTGTTCAAATAATCCCTGTCTTGATAAATAAATGGCATGTTTCAGTAAAACTGCGAAACGGATTCGCACGTGCTGTGAAAAACGGGAAAAGACCTAAAAAAGCGGCACAAAAATCAATAAACTTGGAATAATTGATAGAATCTAATTTTGATAGAACTAATTCATTCTTAATCGGAATCGAAGGTCTGGAAAATATAAAAAAAAACAAGAGAAATAGGGAAAACTCGAAAAATATCACATAAAAAATACAATTTCATTTGTTTAAACAATTAACGCAATAGAAAATTAATGCCGATAAAACCGAATGAACACGCGAAATTCGGTTGCGATAATCGCGACCTTCAAATGGTGCTGCTGCCAATTTCGTCACTTTCTGGAAAAGGCAGCAGTGGTTTTTCTTACACAGAAATTGATGATCTTTCAGATAACGTTTGCCCTACCCCTCCCCTGTCTCGAGGAACAATCAGAATCCTGAAGTTTTATGATACTAGATATTGACACGAAGTGTACGAAGTATTGAAATTCCCTCATATCGAAAATCACTCTGAGTCAAATATCTCTAAAATTCGAGCCAACCGACTAATGCACCCACTATATCAAATCTCCGTCTCGGCGGTGCGGATCTTTTGGTGAAGATCCCAGCCCACTAGATCAACCCCCCGTATTGGGGGGTGCCTAAATGTGCTGTGCGGGGATGTATGTTCGTATGTGTACACGATTCCGGTCGCCAGGAACCTTCCTGAAGTCTTGGATCGTTTTCATACGACAGGTCCTCCGAAAATGAAGGCAACATCAACTTTTGAGATATGGTCGTCGGCAAAAATTTTTTTTTTTTTTTATAAATAACTGGTTCATAGCATTTCATTGTATTAGCGAAACGGAGTGATGCTGAGTATCGAAGTATTCTTAGAAAGCACGGAAGGGCGCTTTTCTTGGGTGGGGGGTACCGTATATTTTAAAATTTCAATAGATACTAATAACTATTATAAACTATTATAAACATGACTAATTTATGTTGTACTACATGTAAATTGAAGGTGCCGATATTGCGGTCAGTTAAATTTATACGTCACTTTGACGTTTGTCAAACAATTCAGCAGGCCGTAGTTCAAACATAAATTAATTGTTTATGAAATATAAAATTGTCAATTAACGTTGACAGTTACCTTACTTAATTTTTTTTATTCTTATATTAGTTTTATTGCAGTTTTCGAACAATCATTGTTTGCATCTCGAATGCGAAATGCTTTTGCGTTCTCGAATGGGTATTTTGCCTCGCTAAAGCTCGGCAAAATAACTTCCATTCTCGAACGCAAAAGTAGCATTTCGCATTCTAGATACAAAAATAGCCATTTTTTAAATAATGTTTTATAGTGCCGTTCTGTCCACACGTGGTAGCACTGCCATTTTGTGTTTCCCCATCAATGACCTAACGAATTATATATGTGACATTGGAAAGTTTTATCACACTGGACTTATTGTCACCGCCGCTCGTACTAAAAGGCTTCCAATCTTTTGTTTGAGACTTCTGTCACCGTCCAGTGGAATCCTGGAATCCCGCCATACAGGAGAACGGAAAGATGTAGCAGCAGAGTAATCTAATCCTAGTTTTCAGACTTAACTCCCTGCATTTTAATAATTTCGACGTTCTGAACGCCGTTCTTGCCTTTTCAATACGACACCTTATTTCCAATGTGTGGTCCCACTGATCGTTAATTGTGCTGCCCAAGTAGTTGAGTGTTTTGACTCGTTCCACTCTTTTCTGATTAATAAGTAGGTTTCCTTGTGGTATAACGTTTTTGGTTACCACCATGTACTTCGTTTTTGAGATATAGATGTCGATACCAAATTGCTGGCTACTTTGTGACACTTTGTTTGCTACCACAGTGTGTAAAATTGCCTTTTAGTTGACAGTTTTAAGTTTGTAAAACGACTGTTTTCATTAGTTTACGTCGTCAGTAGTAACGTGTTTAAAATATTTTTTTATTATACCTGCATCAGAATCGCCGTTTAAAGCACGCCTGAGCGTGCGAAAACAGACGATTAAAGCACGCCGAGCTTTAAAGATTGCTAAGGAAACAAGGTATATAGGTAACATTATAACTTCATCGCTATCTTTATCTTGCTGACACGACTGAATGCAACAACGGGCGTGGACGTGACAAAAATGTAAACAATTCTCGTAACTATAGTAGCAATATTATTATGCCCTCTAGATTTATGACCACAAAAATTATTTCGAAGTTTTTAGTGCGTAATTTATTTCCAGTATTGCAGGTATAATAAAAAATAGCGTATAGTATTCGTGGATAACTGGTCTTTAAAACTCGCGAATTGTTTTAAAGACCTTTTATCCACTGATACTTTAATACACTATTTTAGGTACGTTGTCAGTAGCAACGCGTTTTAAATTTTTTAAAATACGCAAAATTACGACTGGTTGCTGGTAATCCTAATTTACAATTAATAAATTTTTTATTTTTACCGTATTTTCTAGATTCTATCGTAGATAAAATATTGTACGATACACATCCGTAAAGCATCTTTAGTCACTCGCGGGGCTTAAAACGCTCGCTCACTTGCGTTTTAACTCTACCCACTCGTGACTAAAGAGTAGCTTTACGCCCTTGTATCGTAATAGTATATTGTCTAACTAGTGCTGAAAGTTGGATATTTCACACGAATGCGTGAATATCCAATCAGCACGTGTTATACACTATACTTTTACGACGACCACCTACTTAATTTACATATTGGCTAAATAAATATAAAATAAATAAAAATATACCACTTTCAACCGCAAAATGAAACAATTATTGTATAAACATCAACTTAAATTGTCATACTATTTCTGTGTCATTAGCTTACTAAATTTTTGAACCGGCTTGTGTCGCGACTTGTGCGCTGTTTTATGCCGAATTGGCCGTGACGCTCTCGCGCATTTTGGTTGCTACGGGAGACCATGTCGCACTAGTGTTTCAAGACGGAAAACGCACGCTCCACGTGAACTTTTCAGGTGACCTGTGCAATGTGTCACTTTCAGTAACACCAAGCCATGCCATTTTTGGCATTTTCGTAGTGGTCGTCGGAAAATTACTATTAAGTTATTCCAATCGTGAAAAAAATACTATAAACATCGCGAACTGAACGGTTTCCAAGCGTGCTTACTGTTTTTGATACTTGCTTAATATACTACTTGGTCTCTTTTTGTACTACCAAGTATCTCTTACAGTAGGGACTATCCCTTTCGAAAAACCTTTAGATTCAACGTGTCCACAGAAAATCAGTATTATAGGTGTAAACTCGAATGTACTAAAAATAAATTTTGGGTAGAGCAAGAGCAGAATACACTCATTTTCATTTCCCATTATGTTACAAATGTTTACTAAAACTCGGTGTAAAATAAACCGTGTAACGTCGTATTATTACTGTAGCTATGTATTAAGCAATTAAAATATGGTTTATGGCAAGGATAACTCAAAACACTCCAATTTAGTCTTCAAAAAAGGTTAACATACGTATGCGTTTATTTTTATTTCTACCCGCTTTGTGTACAGAATATTAAAGCTCCATGAGCGTCGAGTCGAGCACAGCACCAGAAGCTCTTCTTAGAAAATAAACAGTACCGGGATTCCAGCCTACGTGATTAAACATGCTAATTTCCATTTTCTAATTAATTTATGAATTAAATTTGACTTCGTAAAATTTCGTAACTTCAGAAATGTTACGCTGTTATTTTAATATCACAGTTTCTACTTTCTTAAAGTTGTTATTTACGATGTTAGTTAAAAGCGTTGTTGTCGCTGCTTGGTTTCAGGGCTGCGAATAATCTTTCTGTAACCTCGCAAACCTTATTAAGCTGTTATAATTTTTAGTAGCGGCTTAGTAGCGTAAAATGCGAACATGTACCACAGTATATCAGAAAAACACTTCTCTCCCTATATTCTTTCAAAACAAAAGACAATATCGTAAGTGTTTTATAAATGTAAAACGATGTGTAGACACGGCAAAAAATTTAATGATACCCGGTACAGCTGTTACACGAAAATATTCTACATTTTATTAAAAGGCACTACTACTACATCATTATCAGATAAATGTGCTTTATTTCGTAAAATAGAGTTAGTTAAAACAAGTGAATTGCAGCGTCGGCCAAATCTACCGTGCATATTCAGATATTACACGCTAATGACTTAAGTCCTTAAATATATTACAAAATACTCTGTTTACCTTAGAGCTCGATCCATCACATGCTGAAGCTTATTATTTGATAACGTGAGTTCGTGCACTTGGCAACCTGTCAAACTGTCAGCTTCTATGCTTGTTATCTTCGATCCTAGTATTTCTAGATGACTAATATTCTCGTCCGTCAAGTCTGGAACAAATACTATATTAAAATAGAATCTTATTAAGTTTTAATCATTCGTATACATTAAATATGAGGTCAGTATTAACGTTGCATTACTACACTGCAAATACTGCTGAAAGGGCATCTGGCATTGCACAATAATGCTTGTTTAGGATAGTCATTAAAATAAATAAATAGTTGCACTTGCGTGGTGACAGGTAGAGCTTCATATATAGATAAAATCTCTTTTTTCTGCATTTATTTGATGCGGAGTAACCCTGCTAAACATGTAAATGTTGAAGAACAGAAGCTATTGAAAGTAAATATATAATTTGTGTAGCCTTCACCTGCATCATTTACATTGTTATTTTCACATTACCCTGCCTGTGTGGTTATTAGGTCTTTCAATTAGTTTGAGACTCACCGCGTTCTCATATCGATTTATATGTATATAAATACAGCTTGTTATTCTTCTTATACACATTAGGTAATTGCAGAAAAATAATTTCAATTTTGAAAGTACTACAGTTATAGGGCGTTATTAATAGAGGAGCATCGTTAATTCCGCAAAGCATCTGTCTGGCACGTTTATAATTAATGGACGTCCACTGCGAGTTTACACTAACTTCAAGATCAAACGTTTATGAAAGTAGCATTCATTTAAAAACAAATTTGTGTCACTTTAGAGCAGTATTATAATTATGTATACGCAAGATCGGTTCTTTATCTTGTGATGAATTGTTTGGAAAACATATTTGAAAACAATAGCGTCTTTTACATCTATTCCCGAAATAAAATACTGAGTTTGCTGGGAAATTTTATGAACAAACATTTGTATGACAATAATGTGATATTATTAGATTGCGTTCCGAGCTGCTATACAGAATAAGCAGTACCAAAAGCAGAAACAATTATATACAGAAAAAAATTAAAATGCAGTGCTCTCTTTAAAAACTCTGACCACATTTTTTCCCTTTGTTCAATAAGTTACACTGAAACCCATGGGATTTAATTGTTGTTGGGAAATTTGTTTCAGTAATTCTTGTTAATCGTTTTAAACTAACATATCGACGAATAAATTTCGTTAGCGTTCTAATAAAATTCATGATATACGATTAAACCAATTAATACAAAATAATAAAACAATTTCTAAAATATACTATAATTTAAAAATTGTTTTACTCTAGTGAAAAGCATGTGAACGCAACAACCCAACCGCAATCTAGAGTACCTGAAAGTTTACATGGCATCAGATTCAATAGGATGTCTAGAGGTTTCTGGAGCTAATACCTTTCCTTGGCTGCCCACTGTCTTGCAAGAAAGGGTGGTTGTGTATAACTGATGTGCAGGGTTGGAAACCGGCGTTCCTGTATAACATTGACCAAAGCGTTACCACAACAGCTCCTAAGGGATTAGACGTGTATTTCGCCCAGAGCGATAGAGAGAGAGAGAGAGAGAGAGAGAGAGAGAGAGAGCAAATATTCGTTGTGTAATTCCAATTCATATTTCTAGCCGTTGATGTTTAAAAAATGTTTTGAACCCAAAGATAAATAGATTGAAGGTGTAAAATTTGCATCAGGCTTATACTCAAAAATACATTCAACGACGCAACATGAAAAACTAGAACTATTTTATATTAAACATTATACCAGGTGTTCACTTTCAAACTGAAACATAGGGATTTAACATTGTTTTTAATAGTTTTATTAATTCCTGCTCGCCAATTCAACCTACAGCAAATGTTTTGGTATCAGTGGAATGAAAAAATCATTGCGCAACTAATGGTATCATCAAATAAATTATTTTTGTAAATTTTCGTTGAATAATATTAATTAAAGGTTTTTAGGTTTTAAAATATGACTTGCCTTGACTTGAAAACAGTTGACAGTTATACTCAAATTAATTTGTTATTTGATGACATTCAGAGTTAGTTCAGCAGTTTTTACTTTATAAAATGAACGATTACTCTAACGAAGAGAGAGTTTTTATCTTAAAAAAAACGTCTGAATCTACAATACACATGTATGTCTGGAAATGTTAAGAAACTGCTAATATTTCAGTACAGTCAGAAGCTAGAGGTGGTTAGTGTTTATTATTTTATTTGGCTTTCATAAAAATTTCAATAATGAAATTTTAATAAAGGTAATCGAAAAACTGTTGGTGCAGATGGCAGGGAATTGGAAGATGGTGTTTTGGGATTGATCAATATTGACCCAACATACAACACAAGACAAATTGGTGGTGAAGTAAATGTATCTAAGACATTAAAGAAACACAGATATCATCCATACAAACCGCAATGCCATCAGGAAATTCGTACCAGACGAAGAAAGTAGAAATGTATTTTGTGAAGAAATGCAAGAACGTGCCAATCAAGATCGTCGTTTTTTGTCATCAATATGTTTCACGGATGAATGTACTTTTACTTTAAACAACGAGCGCATTGTGCAAATTACTAGATATGTGACTCAAGAAAACCGAATAATTAATCCGTGTACAAGAACCCAATACCCTCAAAAATTAATATTTGGGCTGAGATTTATAATAACCAAATTATCGGACCGTTTAAAATTGTTGTAAATTTAAATTCGAACACCTATTTAGAACTTTTGATTAATGAGGTAGGTCCTGCATTGGAGGAAGTTGCAAAAGATACCGAGATCTGGTTTCAACAAGACGGATGCCGCTCGCATTTCGGTTTTGCCGTCAGAAATTATTTAAATAAGACATTTCCAAATCATTGGATTTGCAGAGATGGTACCATAAACTGTCCAGCTAAATATCCTGATTTAGTACCTTGCCACTTTTTTCTGGGGTCACCTTAAATCTAAAATTTATAAAACGCGCCACCCAAGTATTAATTAATTGAGGGTGGCAATCGTTGCAGAGTGTGGGCTAATAAACGAAAGGCAGTTAGGCAATGTTAGGACTTCTTTTTATAACAGAGTCAGATGTTGTTTACATAAGAATGGAGGGCTAGTTGAATACTTGTTATAAGTATTATAAAGTCTCTGTTGAAATATTAGTAATTTCTTCATAACATGATTAATACAAAATATTGTTGCTATTAATTCATGTTAAAATAAAATAAATATGAAATTCTTATGTGCCCGTTTAAAAAGGGACACCCGAAATACTAACCATCTCTATATACTGATTTTTCTGAAATATTAGCAGTTTCATCCAATATTCGGGCATGTATTGTAGATGCAGACCGTATTGGACTGTAATCAAATTTTATTGAAAGCGAATCTCTCACTCTCAGCAAACTAACCTCACTGAAATAGGTATCTTTTAAACATAAGAATTATTGTTTATTAATTGTGAAATTGTTTATGTATAGCAATAATGCTAATAAAGTTATTTTCATAGAAACTCCCTCTTCGTTCGAGTAATCGTTGATTTTATAAAGTAAAAACTACTGCACTAACTCTGAATGTCATCAAATAACAAATTAATTTGAATATAGCTGTCAACTGTTTTCAATTCAATGCAACTAATATTTAAAAAACTAAAAACTTTTGATTAATATTATTCTATGAAAATTGACAAAAATAATTAAATTTGTGATACCATTGGATACGCAATAATTTTCTCTTTCCATTGATAGCAAAACATTTTCTGTAGGTTGAATTAGCGAGCAGGAATTTATGAAACTGTTAAATACAATGCTAAATCCCTACGTTCCAGTTTCAAAGTGGACACCCGGTATATACAATAATTTTTGTCTGAAATGAACTGAATATTTCAGAATACTTATATTTTAAATTATTATCAGTTTTAGGATGCTGAGTTAGTTAATTATATTTTATCTACTCCAGTGGGGTAAGTAACGCATTACGTCACTCATTTGACACTATTTCAGTTAGGTAATGAAGCTCATTACACCACTCAGTTATGTAATTGTTTTCATTACGCAACTGAGTTGTGTAATGACATCATTACGTAACTGAAATAGTGTCAAATGAATGACATAATGACATTTGCCTACTAAAATATTTTTGAAAATGACAGATCTGACATTTCTCTTAATGCACTTTTCTCAATTTTAGGCAGTCGTAGATAAACTTTTGTAGAATACATGTGTGATAATGCATCATTAATATACTTGTGTGTAACTTACACACACGTATATTAATGATGCTGTTATCCCACTTGTATAGTAAATAACTATTAGACATTTTTAAATTCAGCTTGAAAACATTTTGTTACCACAATTTTCAAAAATCTACTTAGCTCACGCAAGATATAGGGCTCTAAGATATTTAGATTATATTGGGCTGAGTTTAATTGAGTTTATATTTAGTTTAATATCATCAAGAAATTCGTTGCAACTAAACACATCATAATGTATTACTAAGTTACATTGCTGATTTATCTCTTAATTAAAAATATCTTTAAATTTTCAGCAAAGATGACATACTCTTTACAATAACACTAAAATTATTATTATATACTTAATAGTCAAATTGGTGACACTAAATACTAAAAACGAATCTTTGAAGTTGACCGGAAAATTATCTATAAATCATAGAGGTACCTACCTAAATAAAAGCACCTAATATATTCGGTTTTACGACCGACCAGAAAATATGCAGTTTCTGGAGAATTTTTTCGCCAGAAGGTAACGTTTTGCCGGTCAAGACCAGAAAATGGGCATCAGGAACCGGTAATAGCTATTTACGTTATTAGACCGGTAGCAACATTTTTATAGCCTCGCCAATACTTTACAGGTCGAGCCCGTAGGGCGAGACCTGTATGTTTGGCAAGGCCATAAGAATGCTACCGGTCGTGTATCGTATAAGAATTTTTAGGATACTGCATTGGTAACTAGCGTTTACACAGTTACAGTTACAAACGAGTCCGGTAGATAAAATTTACCGGCCTAGACCAGTAGTAGTTCTAATACTACTGGTCTACGCCGGTAAATTTTATCTACCGGACTCGTTTGTAATTATGTAAAAGCTAGCTACCAATTCAGTATCCTAAAAAAGCTTTTGCCAGTCCCTGATGCCTTCGTTACTATAGAAACAAGTTTGTGTTATTGTTTGGATAAGTCAAATAATATATACTAATGTCATAATTTTTTTGAGTTTTCGAAAGTGAATTCGCAAGTTGGAAGCCTGAACTCGGATGTCGTAAAAAAATATTGTACGATACATGACCGGAAAGTCATTTGCATGGTCATTTGGTTCGACCTGCAAAACAGTACTTTCCGGTCTCGTAACATAAATTACTATTGTAAAAACTTAAAGCTACTTTCTGTGCTTATGTGGCAGTAATCATGGCACTTTATATTTGATTTAAATTTTTTCGCATTGACATCATTAAACTCATTTTGTACATTACAATTTCAATATTGTACATCTCTATGAAAAGAAAAAAAATCTGGTGTGATACACGCACACAACTTCCTTTTGGGTCCACGCCAATTGAGCACCAAGCTCTCGATGTAATAAATGTAGACCGGCGAACTGAGCACCAGGCAGATCAGGTACCTTTTCAAAGCGACCCTTTGAGACAGGCGAATTCAGCACTTTGACCTCTGTCCACTTTGTAATGTATTTATTTTTATTTCAATTTATAATTATTATTAGCACACAATTCAAATTTAAAGATATCATTAAAAACCAATTTGTAGCTCGTTTGGTATTGGGAAACCTCATCATCAAAATTATATTTTTCTCCGAAACACATCTATTATTTGCGATAAATGAAATAGTATAAATTATGATTTTTCTGAATATACACTGCAATGTATTTTTTTAAATAAAAGAAGGCCTACTATGACTTTTTGATTTTTATTTGGCCGAGAAAGATAACTGTTTGCATTAATTCAGCACCTGATAACTTGTTAGTTTGTTAATGAACAAACTAGAAATACAGTGCGCAATTGGCTAATCTAAAGTGCTCAATTGGTCGGTCTCCGTTTGGTCTTTGGTGCTCAATTGGTGTGTCCGGCAACGGTATACATTTTTACCTGGAGTAGTAAAGTGCTCAATTGGTGCCCGTCCTTCCTTTTACAGTAATCTTATAATTAGCCAAAAATTGGATTTTTAATTTTTAAACATTTGTCAAAGATTTTCAAAAGATTACAAATTCTACAAAAAACGGTACAAAATAGAACGTTAGTTGATGAGACAAATTTTCTCTAAAATTTTAAGCTGAATTCAAAAATGTAATAATATACGGGTTGTTCTATTGTGGCACTATTTTTAAAAATCAAATTAAATTAGGAGTACAAATATCTTCACGTTTCTATTAAGTTCAATACATTTTCAAATAAAAAAAATGTATCCCGCTGGGGTTTGAAGCCGCCGCATCTGTAGCTCTGCAGAATGCTCGATCCTAACCGAATCTCCGCAAAGGATATAAGTACGGCGAAACTCCAGAGCACGGTCTAATGGTTGAAACATTTTGATTCTTTTGTGACATTATCCTTTATCGGTTGAGTCTTATTTTTGGCAAATGTAAAGCCTGACCTATGTGAAAATTATTACTGTCTTTTATTTCAAAATTAACACAAAAATAAACAACATTTTATTTTGTTAAAGTGTTCACCCTGTATATATTAGTATACAATTGTACCGGTTTCATGCGAGGTAGATATATAATATGTATGCAAAATATCGTCTTCCTCCGACAAATAATTTTTAAGCTATGTTGCCAACAGACAGAAAGACAGACACACAGACAGACAGATAGACGGACGGACAGACAGACAGACAGACGGAATTGAGAAAACCTCTTTTTCGTCATCTAGGGACCTTGAAACGTGAAGATCTGAAAAAATCTCAGAAGGGTTTTTTTTCGTGATTACAATACTTCCTTCGTCTTAATAATAAAAAATAGAAAAAAACCGTTTTAGAAGTATTCAACTGGAAAATCACATATCTCACATCAATACACATTAAAAAATTAATAAAAATGTGAAGTTTGAAAAAAATCGTTAGAGCCGTTTTTGAAAAAATCGAAAAAAACTGACAAATCACGAGAGTAAACACCTACTTCAGATTACGTGATTTTCTTCAAAAGCTTGCTGTCGCATCTACATAGTACATAAAAACTTAATAATAAATACAGTGCTTTCGTAAAGTAGCGGATAAATTCGTTAAAAATTCAAGGAATAACTTTTGGAAAAAAACGGTCGGACCCGTCGATTTTTATTTTTATTTGAACATTTTTTGAAATAAAATGCATACATACAGGGTGTCCCGCGTATGAGGTATGGCGTTATCGATGTGTTTTTTAAATGGCAACTCCCTTCTTTATTACGGAATTTAAAAGAACGCATCTTTCTACTTACGCTAAGCTGATTTTTGAGTATAGATCAGATGATCAACAATTAAGAAAGAAATTTAAAGGTTGCAAAATGTTAAATTTAGTTGCAATAGCAATCTCAAAAACAAATAAATTAAATGTACAAATTGTAAACCGTTGTCTGCCTGACAGTAACTAAGACGACCGATATGTTTTTTATTGATTGCGGTCATTGGTAAAAGCGTAAAATCATACTTCTTACAATCAAATTTAGTATTTCACAAATTTAATTTTTTTTCTTAATTTTTGGTAATGTGACCTATGTTTCAAAATAAAAATTTGTTTTACTACCTACCGATATAGTTTATATTTTTTGTTTTTCGAAAATAAGAAAGAAGTAAAATTAAAGTGCAATAAGTGGTACATTCTAGTCTTTTAATAGCTATTTGTACAATAAGTTGGGAAAAGTGATGTTTTTCTATTTTAGAGGTGAGTTCTTTTTTCGAGGCGTTAGCCGAGAAAAAACACGTCGTAAACGGAAAAACATGTTTTTCCCAACGTATTGTCCACAAGATTTTGTTAAATCCGGAAAAAAATTACTCATTATTTAATTATCCTATAACATAAAATCGTTCTCTTTCTTTCTGCCTTTCTGCTCTAATTTTGTAGTTAACATATATAAAAAAATAAAGTTTGCGTTGATTCTTTTTTGTCTTATTTTTCCATTCTCGTTTGGAAAAATTCAACTTTTCCGCATCCAATTGAGTATTGAAAAATCGAAGAATTCCTAACCGGATTTAACAAAGTACGATTAACTAACACTTATTGGTTTTCATTCACCTATAGCCGTTCCTAGTTATCTCAAATAAGGTTTTCTTCTAAGAATTTTCGTAAAAGTAGTAGTAGTCGATTAATATTAGTAGAAATTGGCATAATTTATAGCAAATCCACTAGGAAATGTCAACTTTTTAACTGTCATTTTAATTTTAGAAAGTATCTATTTTTCACTAGGAAAAGGGGCTACTTTTTACTTCCTTTTACTATAAAGGAAGTATTGGATTCACCCCAAAAATTCGAAATTGAGTTTTCAACGGATCTTCACGTTTTAGAGTCCCCTGATCCCAAAAAACATATTTTTTTTCATTGGTCTGTCTGTGTGTCTGTCTGTCTGTGTGTGTGTCTGTAAACAGAATATCTCAAAAACGAAAAGAGGTATGGCGTTGAAACTTCATATATAAGTTTTGTGTACTATGCAGATGAGACAGCAAGCTTTTGAATAAAATCGCATAACCGGAAGTAGGTGTTTACTCTTGTGATTTTTTTTTTCGATTTTTTCAAAAACGGCTCTAACGATTTTTTTTAACTCTACATTTTTCTTACATTTTTAATGTGTATTGATGTGAGACAGGTGATTTTCCAGTTGAATACTTCTAAAGTGGGTTTCTTTTGTTTTTTTTCAATTTTTTTTATTAACTCCTATTTTAAATAAAACACCCGGTATATTATTACATTTTTGAATTCACCTTAAAATTCTAGAGAAAATTTGTCTCTTCAACTAACACTCGATTTTGTACCGTTTTTGTAGAATTTGTAATTTTTGAAAATTTTTAACAAATGGTTAAAAATTAAAAATGAAATTTTTGACTAATTATAAGATCACTGTAAAAGGAAGTTGTGTGAGTGTATCACACCAGATTTTTATTACTAGGAAAGAAATATTCATTTTTTACACTAAAGTCAATAATACTTCTATATGCTTTGACAATTAATTAATCAAAATTATAAAACATGTACATGTTTATGTGAAATTTGCAATGTTACTAAAGAAAATCTTGTATATTGCGGTGATGTTCCTGCGAATATTTAAATTAATTTTTAGAGAGCGCGGACTGCGGTGCCACGCTACGGAATTCAATCCCCACATCTGGCAACTGACGGACACCCAGTCACTTTAAAAATTAGGTACCGAAACCACAGTTGTGGATGTAGGGAAAGTTAGGTAGTCGTCGAAGGCGTGATGCTAACCATATCACTCAGTATACCGTTAATGGTGTGCCAGATTGACTGGGTTTCCAAAAGAGATATTTCGGTGACCCTGACTCGCCTTATCTCAGGCCATGTTCATACATGGAATGCAGTGCCCGAACTTTGCTGTAGTTACTTTACTTTTATTGGTTATCAAAATTACTTTCCACGTAAGCTTGCTCAAATTTTTACTCTTTTAAATGTCAGATTAACTTGACCTAAAATAGTACGGTTATGGTCTTCATTTTATTAAGTTAGGCGATTACTAGCTCAGTAAATAATTTTTAAAACATGAAACTCTGCTCGGGTTAGGACATGCATTTATCATTGTTCTAGATTTGTAACAACTCTTTCCGCCCTAACTCAATATCGGTTATGTAGGCATTTTTCATATAAAATGTACGTTTACAGTTCATTCGACCTTTCGACTCAACAGCTCTCGTGAATATCACTTTTCAACCTATTTCAGGTAATTATTAATTAGCCATTACACAGTTTAAGTAATTTATCATAAATCCTCTCTTTCAGAAGCATTTCAATGCAATTTCCAGTATACAATATTGGTCTAATTTTTTTAGGTATTCAGAAGTTCTCTGCTATTAAAGAATTTTCTCCTAAAACTAATTAATAAACCCCTATAAGCTCACAGCAACTGCTTCCAATACTTAACACTCCATTATTTGATATGTTCCAATTAACAACGCACTATTTTTTAAATATCACTTTAATATAAAATTTATTCAGTCTAGTACGATTGAATGCAGCCTAATTTATTTTAACATTCGCAATGTTTGAATATTTTCTCTTTATGAGAAATTGTACGCTGTTTATTATTTTTAATGAAACCTCTCTCCTATCACCCAACTTAGATATTATTATATTCTTATTTACTGTTAAAATGTTGACTTTTTTATAATTCAATTGACATTATATCAAATATTAGATTATCTTATTAAATAGTAAGATATAAATTGTCCTCATAACTACTTCACAATTTCCATTCTTAGTCCATCACAATTCCTCCCATTGCTCCTAACTTCTAATGTAGCACCTTCCAATAGCGGCCGCAATTCCATATCTTTCCGTTCACCTCTGCACATGAAAAGTCCATATGACAAAGATGTACTCTCTTTTGTTTCCGCTACTACTTTGAGTACCTTGTCCAATAAATTCCACCTTAACATTTTCCTTTGTTACTTTTCTTGTGCCTAATTCATTTTATTCAATTGCAGGTCATCCAACTGATTCTACATTCCTTCGCTGCTTCATCGAACTAGCTACAGTTACGAGAATGGACAGAAAGTAAAGTGACTCATTGTCGCTTTCCATTGGAAATGTTCTTCTTCTTCTTCTTATTCTGCATATATAGGATTTCCTGTTTTAATACCAGATGATGGTTCTATTTATAATGCCAACCAACTCTGCAACCATCGTTTCGGTGGTCTCCCTGGACCTCGTTTCCCTAGGGGTCTACCACTGTTAACAATTTTTGCCAGGCGGTGGTCTTCCATTCTTTCGACGTGGTTGTTCCATTGTCGTGTTTTCTGTTTTGACTATTTCACAATGTCCTGTATATTGCATCTTTTGCGGATGTGCGTGTATCTGTTTCTGTCGCGTAATGTTATTCCTAGAATTTGTCGCAGCGTTCGAATTTCTGCAGTGCGGGTTAGGCGTTGTCTAACATTTGTATCTGCTCTGGTTTCTATTCTAGATGCTACTGTTGGGCGTACTGGAGTTTTATATATCCTCATTTTGCTTTCGCATGCTTGTGCCATGTAATATTTCGTAAACACCCAGATATTATGGAAGCTTTTGTGATCTGTGCTCATACTTCCTTTTTTAAATTCCTGCAGCTGGATAGTTCTATTGCTAAGTATTTGAAATTTATTACCTGCTCTATGATATTGCCGTCAACCCCAGTTTGCATCTCAGCGGTTCTTTGCTGATCATCATACATTTTATTTTGTCATGTTGAATTGTTTGCAGGTTTGATTAAATGTATGCAACATTCTTTACAGGATATCTTCATCTTCAGCTATAAGAAGAGCATCGTTACCGTAGCATAATATATTTACGTTCGCATTTTGTACCCACTTTTTGGTTTTACGGCCCTCATAATACTTTTATTCTGATTCTATTGCTAGTGTTTATGTCTTGTATTAGTTCGATTATAGCTTTCAGAGTATTGTTTTCTGATAGTATTGTCAACATGTCTTTTAATTGTATTCTATCGAACGCCTTTGTTAAATCAACAAATCATAAGTAAGCTGGCGTTTGGAATTTTATTGATTTTTCGATTAACTGTCTGATGATAAATAATGCGTCTACAGTTGATCTATTATTGCGAAAACCATTGTGCTCGTTACTGACTTTTAATGGTGTTACATAATTTGTTAGGAATGATAGCAGTTTTAATATATTACTGAACAAACTTATACTGCTATAGTTCTCAGGATTTACTTTGTCTCCTTTCTTAAAAATTGGGACGGTAATGTTTGTTTTCCATTCGCTAGGGATAGTTCTAAATTTTTTAAATGAAGGGTGCAGAGGAAGAAGGTGATATGTCAATTTTTGACCAAATTCACAGTGACTGTATACAAGACAGTGTGGTCATACGATTGTTGGCCGCCATTTTTAGCAAATTTGAGCCTAGAGATATACAGTGCCTTTAGAAATAATCGAACGTTTTTGAGTGGTCATTATTTTGGCGCTAGTTATTTTAACTAGTTGATGTTAGCTACACGTGCAGTGTTATGTTTGGACATTGCAAGACGGTCTATATTGTTCCAGGCCATGATACTAGCTCTGTTGCCAGATTGTCTGCTAGGCCATTCCAAGACAAACTAAGTTTTGTTTGTTTGAAATATATTTGACATTAAAAACTATTTTGACAAGACAGGTCATAAAAGTTCCAAAAATGTTTTGAAGCTTTACGTACCAAGCTGCAAGTCAACTTACACTTCATCAGTTGCTCCATATGTTAGCGTGTTCAAGTTTCCATTTAGTGGAACGGTGGCACAAAAATAGAAAGACATTGTGCATTTAGAGAACTGGCAGATTGGAACGACTACTATTGTGTGTGATAAGCACTTATAAGAGCAGATATAAAAGGTAATAAAATAAAGAGACTTGTTCTGATTGTAATATGATTAGCTTGCAGGCAAGTTAATTTGAAGAAATTACTGTATTAGATGAAGTCAAAATTAGTAACGATTTACTTGCAATGGAGAATTAGGTACCCACCCATTAGGAATTGTTTTTAAATCGAATATTAGGGTGAAGTGGAGCACTGTGATATAAAAGGCAGTGATTTTATAGATTTTTACTTCCCTCGTCTGAAAGACGAAGGAAGTAAGTATTGTAATCACCAAAAAATCACCTTCCGAGATTTTTTCAAATCTTTAAGTTTCAAGGTCCCTAGATAACGAAAAAGAGGTTTTCTCAATTCCGTCAGTCTGTCTGTCTGTCTGTTTGTCTGTCTGTCTGTCTGTCTGTGTGTTGGCAGTATAGCTCAAAAAACTATTTGTCGGAAGAAAACGATATTTTTCATACATTTTATATATCTACCTCGCGTGAAACCAGTACAATTTCATACAAATATATACAGGGTGAGCACCTTAAAAAAATTAAATGTTGTTTATTTTTGTGTTAATTTTGAAATAAAAGGAAGTAATAACTTTCACATAGGTGAATTTACATTTACCGAAAATAAGACTCAACCGGTAAAGGATAATCTCACAAAAGATAAAAATGTTTCAACCATTACACCGCGCTTTTCATGAGACCCGCGCGTCGGACGTATATGGAAGAGACGCGGTAGCTCAGATGGCATTCCGCCGCACATACATCACCTGCGGAGACTAAGCCAGCATCGAGCATTCTGCAGAGCCGCAGATGCGGCGGGTTCAAACCCCAGCGGGATACATTTTTTTTTAATTTGAAAATGTATATAATTTATTAGAAACGTGAAGATATTTGTACTCCTAACTTAATTTGATTTTTAAAATTATTTAGTGTCACAATGTCGACGAGGGAAGTTCTTCGTAAAGCCCTTTACATATTTTTACTTCCCTCGTCTAAAAGACGAAGGAAGTATTGTTTCAACTGGAATGCATCACAATAACAGGGATTGTGCACTTGACAGATTGTTTAGTGACCAAAGCAAGTAATTTTTTGTTAAAGGTTGGTGAAGCCTTGTTGCTAGATTGTGGTAGGCTATTTCAAAGGTCACTCTATAGGCCCAGTGTCATGGCCTGGAACAATTTAGACCGCCTTGGGACATTGACATTTTTCATTGGCGTTCGTTCGTGGTGCTTCAAGGTGTTGCACGAAGTTTACAACCCGTTTCAGTTATGGTAGTTTACAATACAGCTAAATGCCGTCTTCCTGTTCCCTGTCTCCAAACCTCCCTATCCTGTGCTTGGTCTTCTTCCAGGTTCCTCTCCTCCATGGCTCTCTAAATATCCTCATTCCACGATTTGCGTGGTCTACCTCTTTTTTTCTTACCCGGCGGCGACCATTTAAAGATCTTCATAGGCCACGTCGTCTCCTCCATTCTCATCACATGACCAAACCATTTTAACGCTTTCTGTTCAATTCTGTCCACAACTGATTCTGGTGCCTCCATTCTGCGTCTTATTTTCTCGTTTGTCACTCTATCTCGTCTCGATACCATTGCGCTTTTTCGTCCATTTAAACTGTGTTTAGTCTTCGTTACATTTCCGCTGTTACAGTCCATACCTCACTGCCATAACATAGCACCGACTCTACCATTACTTCACTTATTTTTTTTTTGTTTTTGTTAGATATAGTATTGTCCCATCAAACTGATTTCAAGCATTCCACTATCCTCTTACTTTGTACTCGAGTTCTGATTTCTTCTGTTCCCAAACCTTTTTCATCGATTGTATTGTAGCACCGAGGTATTTGAACCTTTCTACTTGTCTCACTGCGACATCTTCATTTATTAAGACTTCATATTGTGCTTCCGAGTAGGCTACTAAATACTTCGTTTTCTCTAAACTTATGCTTATGCCCCATTCATCGTAGCACCGATGTAATCTTTTTATCATATATTTCCAGTCGAAAGCATCTTGTGCTGTTACAACAATAGCACAATTCTAAATTGTCACACTTCTATACAGTGCAGAACATTAGTTTTTTAGGGCAATAGATGATAAAATTTCACCCGCTTCCGACGCTAATGAATTATTTGACACTGGCAATTTACAATTGTCAGATTTGAGAGGTTTTATTTTTTTTCATTACCAAATGAACAGGTTCTACCAACCTCTTTGGGAACAACTTAGAAGTAACTAAATATTTTCCTTGTTAATGGCGGACATTCGCGTTGACCAATAGCAGCGAAGACATCCCAATGGCCACACTGTCTTGTATATAGTCACTGTAACCAAATTTAAAGTTACGAAATCATATCTTTGTTATAAGGTACCGCCAACTGTCCAAACATATATCTTTTGTCTCTTTTAATTTGGGGTAAAGCTATCAATTGTCTCACTCTCACTCTCACTTTCTTACAATGTTCTGTCCTTTTTAATTTGGCGGCGCAAAATCTTGTAATGGAATGGCGGTAACTTTATGTTTTAGTGACCTTAACCAAATTGAGATAACCGTCCCATCTGGTAACTTATTGTAGATACTCTATCGTGGCAACTCCTGGCCATGAAGGCGAGCAGTCAGATTATATCTAGAGTATTAGCAATGTTGTACAGAGAAAGAAGGAGGTATGTCATATAACTACTGGCAAAGAGTGGGTTATGTCATTTTCCCCACCTGTTCAGTAGTTTTACAGATAGACAGCATTTAGTACTGTTTTAACGTTCATGACGTTTGAGAGTTCGTCATACAGATTCGTATATCAAATAATAGCTATTTAAGTAACAAGGAATGTAAGGATCTATTGACATTTTAGGTAGGTGAGTACAAGCCAAGGCAAAGCCCCGGTTTGTTGCCTGCCGAAAATGTTAATAGGCGATACATTACGAGTTATCTTATTACATTTTTCCCGCTGCTTATCGAAATTTTCCTAGATTTTTTAAAAAATCGTTAGGTTTGTCACCTGTCACCAGGATTAATTTTCGTGAGTCGTGTTACTTGTGAGTGTCACATGTCACATAAGCACTTGCAATTATAAAAAAAACGTCGAAGTCTACATCTTGCGTTGTTAATTTTATTATCCTAGGAACTTAATAATAATATTAAGTTCCGTTGTCAAGGGAACTCAGCAAACAAATATAATCGCCTACTTACACGTTTTGTTACTAAGGCTGTATCACTGACTTACATGATCAGCAGCGGGAAAAAATAATTCGTATTGAAATACTCACTTTTTGGATTCCAATAACAAAATTAGTCAAATCCTTTTTTATGGCAAAAATCCTTTTGGTTGTTCAGATACTTTTTGTGCATGAGTTGTGCGTTGTTAAGAGTAGGGAGTGAGTAGGTAACAACTGTAGTTCTATATTGCAACAATAATTCTGCCGTTAAACTGACGACTGGGATCGATGATCCAAAAAAAATATGAATAATGTAATTTGAATAATTTTTCATATAATAAGGATCCAAGCCTGGTATCCGTGAAGTGAATCACTTCTCAGAGAATTCGTCCCAGCTCTGGACAGGGACGGCCAGTTTTTAAATCCTAGTAGAAAAATGCTCGTCTAACATTAGTCTAACATTAGAAATAAGCTGCCTAGCGGTTTGAAACTCGTCTAGTTCTAAATAGGGAAGTTCAAGGTCTAAAACGTTTCTTAGCGTTTTCCCTTTGGTCACATAGCTCGCAGAAGATACAAGAGTTTGGAGAAACTCATAGTAGTCGGAAAAGTAAAAGGACAGAGGACGAGCGAAAGATAACAGTTACGGTGGTCTGATCACGTAAAACCAGTCACATGCTCCTCTGCGGTAAAAGCAATGAGAAGGGCTCAGCCTAGAGACGACTAAGACAATAGTCTAAGTAATATAATGGAAAGACAAGACCACGATCCTCAGCAGCGGCTGAAGAGAGAGAGAGAGAGAGAGAGAGAGAGAGAGAGAGAGAGAGAGAGAGAGAGAGAGAGAGACAGCGAGAGAAAGAGAGAGCGAGAGTTGAAGAGTGGAGTGACTAGTTTTGTTTTGCTTTGTTCCACCTCGTATATTGTATGATATAAGTATATGATTTGACTTGAGTTCCGAACCATTAAAACCATTATCGGAGGGATTTGAACCGCGGCGCTTGCGATTGCGAACAAATCCACCGAACAATAATTGTTCGGTGGATTAGAGTAGCAAGAAATTATTTCTTGCTACTCTAAGGAGTCCTGTTCGTATCCTTGGGTTTCAGCTGGCTTACCCTTCACGCCGGGCATGTCTTAAGAAAATTTATTATATTTTTTACATCAATAAACCAATGCAGATAATTATTTCACTAAACATTTCTTTATTCATTTTTAAACATATCATACGCAGGGTGTATATATTTATGTGCAATAGTTTTTACAATATACGTCGATGCCTCGCCCAAATATGCGTTTTCAAGGTTTGGGATTTACGCATTTATGCATTTATTCAGGGAAGTATTCGATCTACATCATCTGCGGCTACAATCCTCGATAATCAGATAGATTTAACTGCGCCATGCAGGGTCGCTGATATGTGTACTACGCGCGGCCCTATTTAAGAGAACGGTGTTATTGTTGAAACTTTTTGAATTTTTTGCGACCTTATCTTGTATTTGTTGAGTTCTATTTTCGTCAAGTATAAGGCCTGCTCTATGTGCAGATTACTACTTTAATCTATTTCCCACTTAACGCAAATATAAACAAAATTGAATTTTTTTAAGGTGCTCACCCTGTATATATTTGTACGAAATTGTACCTGTTTCATACGAGATAGATATATAATATGTATGCAAAATAACGTCTTTCTTAGACAAATAATTTTTGAGCTATACTGCCAACAGACAGACAGACAGACAGACAGACAGACAGACAGACAAACAGACAAACAGACATACCGAATTGAGAAAACCTGTTTTTCGTCATCTAGGCACTCTGAAACGTGAAGATCTGAAGAAATCTCTAAAAGACGAAGGAAGTAAAAATGACTGAT
>OW679194.1:153078539-153306425 GCA_940337035.1 Agriotes lineatus
ACCCTTCCGAAGCAGGAGGCCGGTACTGTCCCTGATGTTCTGGTGAAGGAGTGCTTCAGCCGTTTTGGAGTCCGCCTGGAGTTACATTCCGACCAAGGCCGGAATTGCGAATCTGGGCTGTTTCAGAACGTCTGCAAGCTACTGGGGATACGCAGGATCCGGACCACTGCCCTCCATACTCAATCGGACGGCATGGCGGAAAGGATGAACCGAACCGTGGGGAAGCATCTGTCCGAGGTGGTTTCCAAGCATCAGCGTGACTGGGCCAGTATGCACCTGTTCTTGATGGCCTACCGATCGGCAGTACAAGAGACAACCGGCGTCCAGATCGAGGTGTGCTGTTACAACCGTTGCGAGGCCTGGAGACCACGGTGGGCTGCTGCTTCTTCAGAAAGTCCTTTCGCAAGAAGGGCACCGCCTGCAGGTACCGCCATTGAACCCGCACAAGAGCGAGAAGACGCAACTCGTTCTGGACAGAACGATCTAAGGCGGGGCAGTGTAACGATTCGGCTGACGGTTATTTGCGCTGGTGCCTCGATTATACTAGAAATTCCAGAGGTGGCTTCCAGCGCGTGAATCATAGGCTGCCGACGGGCGGCCTTGAACGCAGGTGTACGCGGATACATCATTTTCCAGTTGATGCTAGAGCGGCCTGACGCGACACGTCACCGTTGCCGAGAACATCTGGAGGCTTCTGGAAGAAATTACCGGCGTGATATATAAGCGGGCGGAGTTCACCCGCAGTTGAGTTCTGAAATAATTCTCCGGCAGTTCGAACTCACGTCGAGGCTTGTTAGAAGCCCCCATATAAATAACCGCGTGTACATAACCTCTCGTAAAATAAATAAATAGATAACCATATAAATAGAAATACATCGTTAGTGTTTAAGAGTGATATAAATAAATAAGTGTGTTATCCGGATGTAATAATAAATAAATGTATCGATAGTTCGTTAGTGCCTGTATTAATTTGTAATCTGCTTGATGTGTGCTTGTAAATAATAATCGTAATAATTCATTGTTGTAAATAAATGTTTGAACCCATGTTTGTCGTATAATTTTAAATGGCCCGAACGTTAAGAACGTAACAATACGAAACAAGCCAGTAGCCTTAAACCCTGTGTATGATAATGATGATTGTATGAAAATGTGTTAAATTGTAACTGCAGCGTCAAATGATTAATATGCCATAAAAAATTGAGTTTCATTCTTAATTTACACACATAACATCAGTTATTGTACTTTGAAGCGCGAACAGGGTATAAAGAGACAGTAGAAAGCAGACAAGGTTGGTACGGTTATTTCAGAAGATATGAACCATGATTTCCGCTGCGGTTATCATGGAATAGCAGTTTTTATTACAGTAAATGCTACTAACTGCGTTTATTCACTAAGTTGTGTGTGCTGTCTCTTGGTTTTCTTGCCTTCTCAAAGGGATGTGCTGATCAACGAGCTTAAATACGGTAATTACTTTTCTGTTGATTTTGACGTTTGAAAGGTAGGTATTTGACGTGTAAAATTGCGACTGTGCCTCTCGTTCATAAAAGTGACCCTAACCGATAGCTGATGCTCGCTGAGACTTAATTTAGGTTGCCCATGTCAATTTATTCGTACATTGTAAAGCTCCTTCGATGTTCTCTGCTAACACATGTAAAAAGTATCAGTTTTCAATTGTTTACTCTCATAATATTAGTTACAGTTACCCCGTGCTGGTTTTACTGATATAATTTCTATCATATTCCTTTAAAAATGTATACTAATTGCAGGTGTATTCAAGGGATATACTTTTACTGGATTTGATGGCAACGAGTAATATTAGATTCAGCATTTTCACTTCGTAGTTTCGTTGTGCACTTAAAGGAAATAAACTAGAGTACCTGTGAAATTAACAGATAATACGAACAACTGTCAAGGTCAACAAAAACTAATTCTGCTAGGTACTATTTACAGGTTGAATGAAATGATGTAATCTAATGGAATCCCACTCGATCCCTACGTGTATTCAAAATAGTGTTGCGTTTAGGAAACACTAATCTGATTATCAAGTCGAGAAAAATTTTAGGATATATTAAGTGGTCTTGTGATATTATTACTGAATATACGTCAGTTCTCACTGCCAACTTACTTGGAATGGCAACGAAAAGACAAATAGAGCTGGAAAAGTAATATTCCAAGTTTTTGCTCATTGCAAGTACAAATACAGTTTTACATGTGTCAGTAAAGACTTTATATGATTTAATTAAAACGTTTAACCTTTCCTAATTGAATGAGTCTGCTCCGATGCATAAAATGTATGAAATATGTTCGTGGAGCCATCGACTCAAAATATTATAACTAAAACGGTTGTAATCAGTGGTTACTAGTAGATAGGAACTATGTTAGACAATACAATTGGAAACCTTTTCACATCCTCACAATTCTGACGTGATTCTTATATAAAGCAAGACATGTTTTCAGAACAAAGCAGAGTACTCGTATATGTGCTGCATGATTTGTAGATCTGGGTCGACTTTATCATGCTGTTACTCGACGGGCTCGTAAGATGAACACCTCTACAAGCGGAAAAAGTAACAGGTCTCTTGCATTTAATTTTCTTTAGACACAGTCCCGATAGCTTATCATAGTGATGAAAAACATTCTTTTCTTAACTTCTAATATGGCAAATAATGTAATAAAACTCTAGAGTTACGTTGGTAAGTTAAGAAATACATTTACTTGCAGTTTCTGGTTTTTGCATAGATTGTAAAATCGAATATTTAGCTAACACGTACGATGCTGCTTGGATTTCAAGTTTGTATAATACCGGAGATATTATAGATATTTAGGAAGTTTTTGCAATTTCGTTAAGCTAAATAGGGGCCCGCTAAAACTTATGTTCCCTGGCGACGTTAACGATACAGCCAATCAAATCAAATTTTCGATTTTAGCGTAACGCTATCGTAACGCTATTTTAAGGTAACTTTGTGCAAAAACTTTCTATTAACAATACAAGTTTGATTATGAGCACCTAAACGATAGAGTTTGATTGCCAAAACGAGGCAGTGAGCTGAGTTTTGCGGCAATCAAACGAGTCTCGTTATGTGCCATAAGCAAATGTGTATTGTTCAATATTTTATCTTCATCAATAAATTCCGGTACAATGTTTTTTTTTATACAGAAAGTATGAGATAACGATAACGATACTAAAAGTAATTTTATTAATAGTCTATAACAGCACCATTATTTTAATAATTTCATCATTTCAGATTTATCCGTGCTTAGAATTACAAAAATTATCTGCTGGTATAAATACAAGTGGTCATGTAAATGAGTTACTCATTCTGTGTGCGTACTTACTTGGGAATTTGTATAGAGGTACAGAAAGGCAGCTAACTGATTTACTAGTTTCATCGTTCTGATCAGCAACACAGGAACACATGGAGTGAAGTTGCAGTTCGAATAATGTAAATCAGATCCTTTTGAAAATCCATTCAGGAGTAAGGACCATAAAAACAATATATCTGAAAGAAAAAGAAGAGGACTTTACTTGGTGTAAGAAAAAACATTACAAAATTTAAAGGCAACCAATACGTGCAAGTTCTACACAAGTACAAAGATGAAGAGGTTCGAAAATTGATATTTAATTATGTCAACAACTTTTAACAGCTTCCAACCCCGAGCTTAAAATGAATTTCAAGTAACAAATGTTTACTCGCGGAATTCACAATCTGCTTGAAATAACTTTCCTTCTAATTGTGCAAAGTTTACCTGTTGCCTGCTAAAACTACACCGTGAAGTGAACAGAAAAATATTGAGTGCGAGTTTGAGGACGTCCAAGTCTTGAAGCCGTGAATAATTTTAACATTCTTTGTTTCACCCCACCAGCGAAACGTGGAGTTTCGAAATTAACTTCGAGACTATATTGAAATATAATTTGATTAATTAACTATTTGTTTTTCTTGGCAACGCAACCGCACCTTAAATCAGGGAACAAAGAATCCGGATGAGTTCGTCTGCGAAAGAACAAAGCATTCCAAAACAAATACACTAGGGTTTCCAGTGGGTTTATAGGTTGCATAACTTTAGAAAAGGCATCCAAGCCGTTTCAGTTTAGAAATTTATATCGTTTTCCAGAACTTCAAGCCCGCATCGTATCACGTATCGTTGTAAATCTAATTTATGCTTTAAATAATTTATGTCTTACTTCAGACTGCCTTTGTTAAGAAATAACGTTAACTATACTCTAGTTCTTGTGTAAGAACTTTGGAATCTTAAAAATGGCGTTAGACCTAAACGATAGAACTAAGCAGTACATATTTTTCCTTAGAAACATATTTGAATTTTATCTTTATTATCAAGTAAAGGTAGTATCATTTGTATGTAGCATGGACTAAAACAAAACATTTTCGTTTTGCAAAAGCATGATAAGTACTTATAGCGAAAAGCTACTTCACGGTTAGGAGAATTGTCGTCTGAGATATTATTTCAAAAACTGTTGTCTGTCCTATTCAGAAGAAACTGTGTTATTTAGTACTAATCTGTAATCCAGAGCCTAAATTATATGAAAGGTAAGTCGAGCAAACTTGTGGAAAAATATCTTCTCACAAAACACATTTTTAAAATATACTTACTAAATTAAATAGTTTTGATATTTTTTATTAATTAAAATCATATCTTATTCCCTTTTTTCATATTTAATTTTTTAAAACAATTCTACTACTTATTTTTGTGTGTATCTAATTACATGATTACATTTTGAAGCTCCGTTTAGATATGTATTGCTATAAATCTTAGTGTACATCTTTAATTATCACATACTTTTTAAAACCGATTATGAAAATGTTAAATAGTTATTTGTTTAAACGCATGATTTCGGGACAAGTAAGACAGATCGCCGGACGACGCGCAGTGGAGTCCGGCGAGTCTTACCCGTCCCAAAAACGCATTTTTTTGTGCGAATGAAACACACCATTTTTTCTCCAACTACTCATAAATTCGGTAATATGATTTATAATTTAGAATCAAACATTTTAGGCAACATTGTAGAACATTCATGGCGCAAATAAACAATCACTATACGGGGAAAATAAACAACGACGAAGGCGGTTGCCGAATATTGACGAAACGTTTGTTTTCAGTTCCTTCGTCTGAAAGACGAAGGAAGTATTGTAATCACGAAAAAATCACCTTCCGAGATATCTTCAGATCTTCACGTTTCAGGGACCCTAGATAATGAAAAACAGATTTTCTCAATTCCGCCTGTCTGTCTGTCTGTCTATCCGTCTGTCTGTTGGCGGTATAACTATTTGACGGAGGAAGATAATACTTTGCATACACATTATATATATATATACACCTGGCATGAAACATTTCAGACATATATATATAGGGTGATCACCTTAAAATAATAAAATTTCGTTTATTTTTGCTTTCATTTTGAAATAGAAGGAAGTAATAATTTTCACATAGGTCAGGCTTTACACTTGCCGAAAATAGGACTCAAGAAATACAAGATAATGTCGCAAAAGGGTCGAAACGTTTTAGCTACGTAAAAGACCGTTCCCTTAAATAGAGGCGCGCGCCGCACCCATTTCGATAAGTCTCGATGGCGCAGACGACTTATCGATGCGGTTACAATTTGATACGCAGATGCGGCGGAGTTCAAATCCTCCCAGCGGGCTATATTTTTTTATTTGAGTATGTATTTAATGTATTAGAAAAGTGAAGATATTTTTACTTCTAACTTGATTTGATTTTTAAAATTTTTTAGTGTCACAATGTCGACGAGGGAGGTTCTGGTTAAAGCCTTTTACAGTTTTTTTGTACAGCGGTAGTATTATACCTTATGCTCCATTCGTGTTGTAGTTCTTTTCATATTATTTAACAGCTCTCTTTGAACACTCTTTTTGCATTTTCTTCCATGTATCTTAGCATTTCTTTTGGAATATCATCTTGTTCCACTGCTTCCTCCGTTTTTAATTTGTTGATACCTTGCGTAATCTCATGTTCTGTTATTGGTTGTATGTCATTTCATTTATTGGTTCTTACTTATAGTGTTTCTCGTTCTTGTTCTTCAATGCTTGTTTCTGTTAGTTCCTCAAAGTACTGTTTCCATCTATCCACAATGTCCATCTCATCTTTTTTGTGTTTTATATTAGCTAGTCTCGGTGTTTTCTTTCGTCAGATCAGTTTTAGTGTACCATAGAATAACTTCTGGTTTTCCGAATACTGTTCCCTAATTTTTTCCCCAAAATCTGCCCATGATTATTTCTTTGCTTCTTTCACTGCTTGATTAACTAATCTACTATTTATTTTATATGAATCGTAGTCTTCATCCCGTTGTGACCTTAAATATTTTCTCAATTTTTGTGTTTTATCTTTTTTTTTTGTATTTTTAGGGTCCACCATTTACTATATTTGTTGTGTATGTTAGTTGTTTTGGTTGTCCCGCAACTTTCTTTGGCGCTAGAATAATATTTTCTTTAAAGTAGTTCTATTGGTTTTTTATTCCTTTTCGGCTTTCTACCTTTTTAAACTATTTTGTAATTTATTTCGGTATGCCTCCTTGGTTTCTTCGTCTTTTAGTCTGTAATTCTGAATTTTTTCCTTTATTGCTATTTTTCGTTTGGTTTGTTTTGATCCTTCTTTTTTATTTATAACTTCCATCCGCACCAAGTAATGGTCTTTGCACTTTTACATCTTTAGTCCCTTTTTAATATTCTCTACTTACTATGAAGTAGTCTATTATGGATTTTCACCTCTGGAATTTACTTCTGTAGTAAATTTATGTATGTCCTTATGTTTGAATATTGTGCTTGTCAGTGTTAGGTCGTTACTCTCGCATAAGTCTATTAAACGTTCACCATTATTGTCTTACTGTTGTTTCCTCATATGGTCCCATGTACCTTTGGATGTTTTCGTTTTTGTTACCTACTCTTTCGACCATGTCTCGCATAATTATAGTATTTCCCGTTCCATTTGGTAGAACTCTTCTTTTTCTTTTTTTTTTCGCGTTGTCATTATGGCCATACGCTATTATTAACGTATTTGTTTGTTTGTTCTCCCCATATATTCCTAATATTAACAATTTTTCGTTTATGTATTGTTTTTCCTTTATATTTTTTAATTATCTGGACTTACTATCAGTGCTACTCTTCCTGGTGCTCAATCCGTACTTTCCAGTCCTGACCAAAATTGCATTTATAGCTCCCTTAATTCTTATATCCTTTTACTCATCTTTTAGCTTCTGTTATTCCTAGGTAGTCCAGTTTTTTATATTTCATTTCTTCGATTATCTCGTTTTCTTTATCGTTTAATCCTCTAATGTTTCACGTTCCCATTCTTATTATTTTTCTTTTCCTCTTCGGTTTTCTCTTTTATTATCTTTACTTCTTCTTATATTTATTATTATCTTATTTTTTGCGTTATCGTCTTTATTCGTGATCCGTTTCGTGTTTCATTTATTTGTTATGTTCGTTGATACATTTTTCGGTCCAGTTTTCTTTTCTTTTTCGATTAGTTTTTACTTTTATATAATATTATATTATCGGAGTTCTCTGTTTGCTACATAGAGTGCCCGTTTTTTGAGCTTAAGCATGGGGATCTCTATGTATAAGAAGCCGATAAACAGTGTTCAAGAGGGCATTTAATAGCTATTAAGACAACTAGAGTTTTATAGACAGTTTAAAAATCGAGGCTATAGTTTAAATTCGAGCGACCGCAGGGAGGGAGAATCTAATAGACCGAGATTTTTAAACTATAAAACTCGTGTTGTCTTCGAGATTTTTTCTAAGACTAATAATGTTTAATCAGTGAAATATTATCGAAAATTTAATAAATTATTTGGCATGTGCCAGTCAGAATAGAAAATGTGAAGGTTGCTGTGGGTAGTTATGACAATAAAATCAACAAAAACTTAGTAAAATGAGGGAAAACGTTCCAAATGTGTAGAGAAATCGTATTTTAAGCGCAACTTAAGGTGCGAGTTTATATGAGCCATGGAAACAGTATAGGATATTAGTGTTAGAAAAAAATTATTTTACAATTGCTCTAGCGCTTAAGATAGCAATAGTCAACTTTGTTAAACCATTTTGTAATCTTCAGCAAAAAAGCTGACTATTTAAGCTTTCTGTACAACCTATCTGTATTTAAAATTTGATTCCAACATTTTTAAGTTTTATCACATAAACTCACAGACGCTAGATCACTTCTTGTTCATTTGAATCCGAATACCCTGTATATCGACGCGGCTGCCCCGCTCCGATCATCTTGGGCCACCCTTTATCACCGTTTGCGGGCGTTAATCCAGTTATTTCCGCCTAAGCTTACGCCTCGTGATTGGCTAAGGCTTTGCGTGGGTACGCGGTTGTTAGAGCTTAGCATGTTTTGCAAGCACAGGGGAGTCGGCTGAAAGTTATCGAGTGGGACGCACATTTTTGGTGGAGTGTCTTCTTCCTGCGGTTTTCCAAGGGTCGCGTCCAGCGATGTCGTTATGAAGTGTTCCTTTCACTCCCACTAGCTTTGGGAATTTGCTAGCAGGACACGCAGAGTGCCCGTAATTCTTTCGTCGTACTCGGTCGCATGTGTGTGACCTATTTGAAGTAAAACTCACCCATCCGGCGGATTCGTTTCCCAAGGAGATGCTTTCGTATCACACCCCCGCTGCCAACTTTAGGCGCCGCTAACTTGCAGCCCCGTACCGCTCAGGAGACGTCTAAAAACACAGATTAAACAGCTAGTGTCAAGATCTATGTACGACGACATCTGAGTGGTGGAGTGCGCAGGTAGGTTTGGCAGCGCCCCCCGCAGCGGCATTACTTACCCGAATTAGTAACGCAAGCACCTATTTCTCGAATTTGTAATCTGAGCTCGATATTTCTCGGGTACTTTCATGAAGTAGTACCCAGCGTACTTCCCGTCCCGTCTAACCGTCCAGGTCCGGTTACACGAGTATACTTAGAGACAGACTTGGTGGCGCCCTCTTATTTTTGATTTACCCCGTTCATGTCACGCCACGCTTGCCCAATGACGTACCGTTTGAACCACGCCCAACTCCCTGAGCGCTTCAGCCGAGGCCTTTAGCTTGTTTTAACGAATCTCAGGGCGAGCGTGCCATCCTTTCCCGGACTTAACCAGTCGTGCGATGCTCACCTCGCTTGGGTGTCGCTAAATCATTTTAATACCGTAACAACTTTTTTGCTTATGGTCACCATGTTGAATTTTCTTTCATTTTAAAACAGTTGTTTGCTGTTTACAAAAATGGATAACATTTTAGGTTTTATTTCATACTGATGTAAAAATGACATTTTTCGGAATTATTTATATTACAAAAAAGGGAACATTAAAGTCTTGGTACATTAAAGTAAAATATTAAAGTTCAAGTACTTTAAAATGATATGTCAGTTGTTGACATTAAATTTGAAGTGATTTACAACTTTTTATTTAAAATTCATTAAACTTGCAGTATGAAATAAACCGTTGTATTCACCACCAACGAAAAGTGTTTTTAAAGGTCCTCGCAAGTAATTCCGTCCTCGGCCAACGCCTCGGCCGTAAACAACTTTCTCGTCCTTTAAAATGTTACTTTTCGTTCTAGATAAACAAACTACGATTAGTAATAAGTTTGTCGAAATATTTAGCCTTCCATTGTTTTAAGAGTGTCTTGGAAACAGAACCCCATCTTTGTTTATAGTAACTGATAAGTTTTATTTTGAATGAAGAAGAAAATAAGAGCGCTGGAAGCAAAATCAACAAAACTATTTAATTTTTATTCGCAAAACAAATAATAAAAGCAATGAAAACAAACAGAAAAGAACATTACTAAATAAATAATTAAAGCAGTTGCTCAAACTGTCCACCTCCCACCCTTAAACATATACTACTGCCCGTTTTCTTAAATTGGCATTTGCTTTCCCGGTGTCCTGTCTTCTGATATGTCTCAAAACATCGTAATATTCTGCTGCAGTTCGTTTATATTAGATGGTAAATTTTTATAAATGTTATTTTTCAAAGTGCCCCATAAGTAGCCAGTCCAACAGAGATAAATTGGAAGACCACGCAGGCCACCGTAGTCATCACTATTTGCAATTATCTGCTTAGGAAACATTTCCGACATAAAATAATCTGTTACTTTTCTGGCATTATGCGGAGATGCATCGTCTTATTGAAACCTCAAACTGCTAGAAAAGAGGGCGGAAAAAATATTGTCGATGTAATCAGTAGAAAATATCCTTAAAAAACAAGATAACCATCTGCAGTTAAATTCTCTTCATGAATGTATGGGCCAATAACTGTTTCACCCAATAAACCGACCAATAGATTTATCAGTCCATATGACGTTATTAAAGAATGTTGATTATCCTGTATGTGATCCAGAAAAAAAAACCGCCGAATGCTACCCTTCTTTCTCTATCCTCAGGGTAAAATGTTTGAGTTGGAAACATTTTAGAAGGTCGATAACGGTGCCTGTTGAGGAGTCTTCCTATTAATTGTTGTTGCAAATTCAACTGCGCTCCATTTTTTCTCATTGATCTGTGGTGATTATCTTGGATCTAGTGTAATAAATAACACAAGCGAAAAAGGTCATTAAAAATAAGGCAAAAAGTAATTGAGATTTAACCATCTGTAACATGTCTTCTTCGTTTTCAATCACTCTACCTTAATGACTTTGCCAATATAATTCTGTCTAAGTCGCCTAAATGAACCATATTGACCCAGATTCCGATGAAGGAGTAAAAATGAATAGATATTTGACTGCTGTCTTTCGGGAAAACGTTGCAGGTATGGTTCCGACGTTACTTGAACATAACGATGAAAAGCATAATAAATCTCTAACTTATCTCTTTGTTCTGTATTAGAAAAATACATTAAATTCTAGTAAATAATACCAGACTATAACTGTTGATCTACAAAGCTGTACTAAATTCTCAAAATTTTAGTAATACTGATGTAGCGTTAAAAACATTATTATTTTTCATTATTACTAATATTTCAAAGAAAAGCGTTAAGCTTGCATTAAGCAAGTCCATGGATCGAATTCCACGGTGGGCGGTATTTTTCCGCAGCCTTGGCGGTCGGTATCATGTTCGGTGAGAACATTAACAGTTAGTAGAGATAGGGTAACAAGATCAACACATCACCAAGACACACACCTAACACAATGGTTGCTACGCAAGCACGAAATGCGCGCTCTAACGTTGTAATCCGAAACTGAGCTAGGTTGAGCATTGCACCGCTAGATGCTAAAGCGTTTAAAGCACCAGCCTCTACCCTGATTGCAAGGTAATATGAGGTTACACATTATACATAAATACATTAATACTTCTATAAACTGATTAACAACACATGAAGGTGTGTCATCCATAAAAAAAGTTTACTAACAATTTTTCGCTATCTTAAGGTTTAGAGCAATTGTAATATTATTTTTGAACTCTTTGTTGAAGTGTCTGAATAATGTTTTGCTTAAAAATTGCTAAGTTAATTAGTTTTCGAATAAAAAAAAATCAAAAAATTGAAAATTTAAGTTTTTTGTGTTATTTTAAAAACTAAAAATAACGGGTCCAATTTCTTTTCAGATTATTAATCAGCACAAAAACAAGTAACTTTTCCCCAATTTAACCAACTTCGTATCTCTTAAGATAACTGCGATCCTCATGCTTAAGCTCGAAAAACGGACAACCTGTGCGTGTGCATCCACTACAGTTGTAAAAAACAAAATATACGCTATCGATAAATACGGAAGTTACGACAGCTAAATTAACAATTAAAATTACTGGAGTATCGACAAACAAAAGAGTCACTAGATATGTTCTTTTAGTTCTCTTCTTAAATCTATTCATCTTAGAAAAATATAGTGATGACGCTATAACAACATTTTATTTTCAGTTTCTGTACGTTGAGTAGTTAAATAACTTCCTAAATTTGCACTTTAGTGCAACACACATATAGAGTTTACTGCTTAAGAAAAGACATAATAAGGGGAAATCCTTGTAGGCTACATTCCTACATTCTTTAATCAACCTACATCAAGTCTGCAGGCGGACTACATGAAGTTTAGGCCGGCGGAAACGTCAGTTGCCGGTTTTTATCCCTTTTAACGAATACTTTTGAGTAGCATTTTCCCGTTTTACGTTACTGCCGTGTTTACTAATGTCAGAGGTAGTTTTTCGTTTAGCAAACGGGGTGGAATGTATGTTTTTGAAATTGAAACTGCTGGTCTAATAGACATAGATATTTGTAGTTCAGATAAACTTGTTTACTCTACCCCAGTTTATCTCAAAATAACAGCGTATTAAAACAATCAAGGTATATTTAATGAGGAACAGATAGATCAGTATTATAAGAACGATAATTAAAGTTCAGGTAATACGGTCTATATAAAAAAGCTAAACGTAAAATAATAGATCCTTTCTAAAAATCTATCAAATTAAATAATAGAGTTAGAAACAGAAATAAAAAGATCATATTAGAATATCACACCAAAGCAAAGCAGGTTAAACATCTGCGTAGTGTAGCTGTCACAGAAACATATTTTCATTAAAATCCCCTTTACCGGAATTACAGGGCTTTGTAATTACAAATCGCAATGAAAGGAAGCACAAAGGAGCTAGACATGTAGCTCTTTATTTAGATAGAATGCTTCACACAAACTTGTCTCCAATTAATCAGTTGAGGGTTTCTTTGTATACGAAACACGTTCGGGCTTTATTACTCCCAAACATTGTAGTCCATGACGCTCAACTGCTTTCTGCTTCCCTTCGTACAGTATTATTTAAACATTTCACCGTGTAATGAACTTGATCTGCATTTTACAGTTCTTGGGCCCCTGCAATTATTTGTGCCTTGAAGCTTAGACAGATACCAAAAAGGTTAAATTGTTTTATTGGTATGCAGAATACGCGTTGCTTTATATGCGTAGCGTTTCTTGGGGCCTAGTACTATAATCTCCGTTTGTGTATCTCGTAAAATTTATACATTTCTCTAAATATACACGACTTAGCAATGAACGGAACTGAACAGCAATTTCAATAAAACCGACCATTTATTGAATAACGAATAATTTTTTGAGTTTAATATGCCGCTAAATGCGACTATAAAGGCTCGAACACATAGGAATCGAGGCTTCAATCGTTTATTGGAAACATTCCTTTGCTTATCCCCTTTTCGATAAACGGTTTTACGTATCAATAATTAAAATTATTGGCTATATGAAATTTAAAACTGTGAAAGCTCTTCCTTTGACGTTCAATTTTCGATTAACTTTTATTGAATTGAAATTACTGAAACAATGACACTTCGTTCAAATGTATCGCAAAGGTATTGTTTTTCCAGATAAATTACATTTTTACATACATCAGGTAAAAACAGAAATACCGCCACAAAATATTTAAGCAGTTTAAATTGTTTTGCTTAACTAATGCACAACAAACCAAACATGTTTAATGAATATTTTTTAAAAGTTCTGTGCAGATTTTTAGTCCTCCTGAAATAAATTCTGAATATTGTTTTAAACTTTTAATAAAACAGCGGTTTATAAATACAATTTTAATAAGTCTCACACAAACAGCAATGATTTAGTTTAAAAATTGATACGAACAGCTACGAAAAACATGTTACGAAGTGATTAATAACTTAGGGCCGGTTGCAGAAAGCAATGTTAAGTCTGGTGTTAGCTAACGCGACGTCATAGTGAACAAAAACGAATCAAATCTCAAATGCTTATGGTAACTAATACATTAGTAAACAAAATTTGATGCGATTTTGTTCACTTTGACGCGACGTTAGCTAACACCAGACTTAACATTGCTTTCTGCAACCGGCCCTTAGTGTTCCAGGCACAACTACGAAAATACATATTTCGGGCATGTTACGACAAACTGCACCTAATCATAACTCATGTTGTATTGAAAAAGAAAACTTTCTCTTGTATACTTTAATAGTACATACTGCAGGACGTGTAACAAACAGATTCAGTAGAAAAGCTCCCACAAATAAATGTGCATAGAATATTTCTATTGGTAAGCTATTTAAACGCAAATAATTTTTAAAAATAATTTTAATTTTCCCTAAATTTTTGTTTGTAACAAGTAAAACTGGCCTTTGTCTAATCAACGCATCACGGTAATTTTATTATCGAATTTGTTCGTTAAACGTAGTATACACCATTTGATATTGTTGTCCAAATGTGAATTGATAAGTTTTCCAAACGCTTGAAACTGATTTTTATTGTAGAAGGATAAGTAGAAACCCATAAGTTTACCTACGGCTCTATTATTTAATTGGGCCAAAACTCCAACAAGGTTTTGGAGAAGGTACAGTTAAATTATGTTTTTCGTACAATATTAGATAGATATGTGTTAAATTGTGATATAAAAAGTGTTTTACATGCTGTAAACTTTTTCCTATGTAATTTGATAATCAGCATTGTTTAAGTTATTAAAAAAAGAATATAAAAGCCGATAATGCAACTATTCATAAATATACAATATATCCGTATCTGTAGAAAAACGGTAAAATATATGACACTAGTATTCTGCCGCATTTCTTCTGGGAATATTAAACTGAATTTTTATTCGAAATTAAAGCTTTACGCTTTATATGACTAATAGCTTGAAGATACGAGAAGTATATTATTTCATACGATATACGTAATTTATAATTGAAACTTGAATTGGGTTTCAAACTTCAAATTTGAAATCCAATAGAAATACGAATTTTGATATTCTCTATTTGGAATAAATTTTAAAATCGATCACTGAAATGCAGTAGTATAAAAATGACTATGCTGGAAGTTATTTTCAGAGCTAAATTTATCTTCTCATCTCTTAGTAATAGCAAAAAGATTATTCATTTGAAGAATCATAACTCGTTTCTTTGTTATCTATGCTGCATATTAGTTATTTATGTTTCAAGAGCATTATGAAGACGTTTACACCCGAGGATATAAACATCAAGTAATGGCTTCCTGTGTTTCTTGATAACCTAAATAGTAGATTAGAAAGCTTATGTTGGATGATCACCTATTGCTGTTAATTTTTGACCATTCACGTATCATAGTAACGTCATAGTGAGCAAACGAAAATGAAATCAAGCTTGGCTTTGAAAATTAAAATATATGTCGATTATTAATTCACATTATGTTAATGTTCTACTTTTACTTCCTTTTACAATAAAAGAAGTATTGGACTCACCCCAAAAATTCGAAATTGAGTTTTCAACAGATCTTCACGTTTTAGAGTCCCCTGATCCCAAAAAACATTTTTCAGTTTTTTTCGATTTTTTCAAAAACCGCTCTAACGATTTTTTTAAACTTTACATTTTTATTACATTTTTAATGTGTATTGATGTGAGATAGCTGATTTTCCAGTTGAATACTTCTAAAATGGGTTTCTTTTGTTTTTTTTCTATTTTTTAACTCCTATTTTAAATAGAACACCCGGTATATTATTACATTTTTGAATTCAGCTTAAAATTCTAGAGAAAATTTGTTTCTTGAACTAAACACTCTATTTTGTACCGTTTTTGTGAAATTTGTAATTTTTGAAAATTTTTGACAAATACTTAAAAATTTAAAATCAAATTTTTGGCTAATTATAAGATCACTGTAAAAGGAAGTTGTGTGCGTGTATCACACCAGATTTTTATAGAATGAAATACACCTACATAACCTAAACCATTGCATAACGGTGAAACTGTTGAATACGTATGTAGATTAAATGGTTATTCTTCCGGGATGTTTTACTAGATGTCCAAGGTACATGTGTGAAATAACACAGAATACAATGACTTATGTAAGAAAATATTATAGACCCGATATTTCCATTAGATTCACATCTAATCCGAAATGTGAAGATATACCAAATTTCTAATGCCCAATCAACAGCCTCGCAGTAGACACGATATCACTTAGAAAACTGATGAATTTATTGGTTAAAGGAAACATTTTTGGTTCTGTAAAATGTCACATGTATTCTATCAAATCACAAAAAAAGAGGATTTCCTTATGTACACATTTTATTATTGTTGGAAAAATGATAACGCCCAATCAAATTTGTTCCTCTATTAGTGCCCAAATTTCTATTCTGAGACTGTTCCAATTTTACATGATATTATAAAGTATCACCAAATATTTTTTTTCAGCTAGTATGGCTATGGAATACTTCCTAATTTATGAATGCAACTACTTTTATACATAGATACTAATAGTAGCATTAAAAAATTAGGAACTATTTCATAGCCATACCTACTACATGAAAGTATTTTTAGATCATACTATACGAGTAGTATGAAACATGATACAAGGTCCCTGTGGATCTACTAATCCGCAGTCACCGTGTATGAAAGACGGAAAATCCTCAAAACGATATGCTCGATCAGTTGTCAAGGATGACGGTTACCCAACTCATAGGCGTCGCGTCGTATTCCAGAGTTGTTGTGCGAGTATAAAACTTTCTAGTATATTCTAGTATTAGCCTTTCTGTCACAAAAAATTCTGCTTACATTACAACTGGTTTAAAACTTTAGGAGTATAACATTAATATCGTCGCAACTGTATATTGAATGTACTTTCATTGACGTACTTCACATACACTTAACGCTCCGTTCGTGTGATTGATTCACTACACTGACTCGTTCTAAAAGTTTCTGCCTTTCCAACCGCTAAACTAGTTCATTATTAATGAGTAATTGTGGCACTTCCATTGTATTGCTTTCCGTCGAACTATTTACTTTCATCATTGACCACAGACACCTTTAGGTCTCTATGGGTCTTTATTGCTAATGCACTATCACGCAATAACTATGCTGCTATACTTTATTTTGAAATATTTGAATACTGTTAATGCTGTTTTTCTTTGTGCAACTCATCCCAGATCTACGAACCGTAGATGCACAATCATTTTCGAATTTTCATTGTGTAATGACAGCTTAGAGTGTCTTCCAAGTAACCACCGCATTTTCTTGGAATTTGGTACAGTGTTTTTGGCGTATTTTCTTCGCTCTAATGTGTTTGGACATCTAATAGTGTTCTGGTTAATACCATTGGTAGGTAAGCTACTTTCTTGCTAATAATACTATGATTGTAGCTTAGTAAGCAAATTCTTCATCCTTTTGTTGATTGTAGTTAATCTGTAGCTGCTTCTATATCATTACCGTTTCTAGTACCATATTCGTTTAACGAATGTGAGCGATCATGCTGGACATCACCACCTTGTCAACTGGTTGGAAAAGTTTGAACAACAGTCTCAGATTTCTCATTCATGATTAGTTGTAAGATGTTATATATTTTCTGAGGTCTCACTATCTGGTCGTAGCATTTTATTTTTATCTTTTCAATCTTTAACGGATGCTACTAATACAGTGTTAACAGCAAATATGGCCCTTGTTGCTACCGCACATATTGGTATATCACTCGTGTATAGCAAATCCAAAATCGCTACCACACCTGCAGAAATATCTTCTAATTCTGAGTACTCTTCTCCATATATGATTTGAGAAGCCAACTCATCCGTGTTGGCAGACTTTTATCCATACCGTGTGCTATACATGGTCAAAATCGGACTGGTTTTCTTGGGAAACCAAGCTGGTAAGTTGTAATGAGTTACCCTTCCTCACTGATTGGTTTCAGGAGTATTAGAAGCGCGTCCTCAAATAGTTTGGATATGATTGCGTTAATATATGAAGAAGATTTCTATTTCTAGTGCATACCCTAGTGAGTAGTATATTGCGTTACTGTGATCTGTTTGTGTTTCACTTTTCATTTATGTTACTTCTATCTCATGAGTTTCGTAGCTAGATTCTTCTAAATATTCGTCTTCTTCTTAAATTATCACGGACGACTCCCCATTGCCGTATCTTAAAGGTACATTTTGTATTCCTTTATTCTAATAGTGTTTTTCAGCAGAGACGATTTCTGAAACTAGACATACAGGGTGAGCGAAACTCGATGTCTCAGCTCTATTATAAGAAAAGGAAACTGTAGAAACAATATGAAGAGAAGGTCTTAAATGGGATTGGGTAAGGTCAATTTAAACCAAATGTGTATATTTTTCTATATTTAGAAACTGAAGTAATGACATCATTGACATTTTTTCCCGGAAACATACCTATATTATGAGATAACTTAAAAATGGCAAACTTTTCTGAAAACATTTTGTAAAGAAAAAAGTTCGCTATCTTTTTCCGTTAAAAAATTATAAGCAAATATGTAAAATAAGGTATTATCAAAAATTCGCAATCGCTACGATTTAAACAAATAGCCTTTGGAAACAAATAGCAATGTCGCATCTGTCAATAATTAAACATTGTTAATTATTATTATTAATTATTAATTTAATATTGAAAAACATAATATGATACTACTACTACCACAGAATGAAGTAAAGTATGTAGACAGGTATAGAACACTTGTCAGATCAACATCAACAACGAAGAGTTAATTATGTTGCCCACGTGATGGAAAACTTAGAGATTAATGACAATCTATTTTTTCAACACATGTGGACGGATGAAAGCCGTTTTGTTAGTACCGAATAAAAAAATTTACATTTGTAGGCTACTGAAGATCCACATTTTGTCAATCCGATTGCTAACCAAGGACACTTCTGAATTAGTGTTTGATGTGGTATTATTAATGGGCATTTGATTGGTTCATATTTTTAGGAAGGAATTTTACCTAGTGATCGATATTTGCAATTTCTTCAAGAACCACCTATTGTACTTCTCGAAAATGTGCCATTACAGCTGCGAGTAACCATGTGTTTCCAGCATGACTGAGCTCCACCGCATAAAGCAAGAACTGTCCAACAATATTTAAATAAAACTTATGGAGAAAATTGGATAGATATAAATGGACCGATACAGTGGGCGCATAAATCACCGGACTCGACCCCACTAGACTTCTTCTTGTGGGGAACTTTGAAAAATAAAGTTCGCAGAACACCATCTGTTAACTTGCAACATTTAAAAGACAAAATCAGAAATGCTTGCGATTAACTATCTAGAGAATTGTTGCGTAAGGCTTCAGTGAGAGAAGTAAGGCGGAGATTGGATAAGTGTTTAGAAGTAGGTTATTTGCACGTAAATTCCGTTCCAATCTTGCAAATATTTTTAAGCTTGGAATAACACTTTCGGGGTATCTCTGGTCGTATAACTGAACTGCTCCTCTAGGGTTCTTTTGAGATTCCCCATAAACTAATAACCTGTCGATTTTTTCATTATGCGTGAACATTTTTCAAAGTCAAATGACAACAAATAGTATAATACTTTACAAGGCATGTAGGTAAGATTTACACTATCGAGGACCGTTTGGCCTGAGTGAGGGCAGCGAACGAGGGCAGCATGGTGCGAGGTAGTGTAAATCTTCCTACATCCTGTGTAAATTACATAATTTTTTCACTACCAATATTTCTTTATGTAAAATAAATGGTAATAGCGTAAAATTATTACATTTTCAAAGTTATAGTAGCCTATTTCGGAGCTTGGGGCATTGTTACAGTGCTGTGACGTTTTGTTTGACAGTTATAAACGCACTGTGAAAAATGCGTGAATACGATTGAGAGTGCTGTTTTGTGAGCTTTGTGCTTGTATTCTGAATAAAAATGGATAATAGTACGAGCGATAATGGTTTTCTTCATCTTAATCAAATGACAAACACGGCATCTCGTCAGTTATAGTAAATGCGGGATGTAAGTAATTCACTTCTCTACAGAAGCAAGTACATTGTCATGGAAGCTGTAACAATTTTTGTAAATGTTTTCTACATCTTTCAAATCAGACAGTGTAAGGATCACTTGCATGCAAGGTAGTGAAGAAACAATATTTGTCAACCATTAGTTTAATTATTGGCAGATGCGACTTTGTTATATGTTTCCAAAGGCTACTTGTTTAAGTCGTGACGATTGCGAATTTTTGATAATACTTTTTTTTACAAATTTGCTTATAATTTTTCAACGGAAGAAGATAGCAAATTTTTTTCTTCACAAAATATGTTCAAAAAAATTTGCCCAAAATATAGGTACGTTTCCGGGAAAAAAATCGATGCGTCATTACTTCAGTTTCTAAATATGAAAACATATGCAAATTTGGCTTAAAATGGACCTTACTCAATCCCATTTTAGAACCTCTTTTCAGATGTTCTCTATCATTTTTCCTTTTCTTATAATAGAACTGAGACATCGAGTTTCGCTCACCCTGTACATCTAGCTTATTTTGAATCCCATAGCTCATTGAGATCCTTGCTAGAGCATTCCATTGGCATCTCAGACTGCTACTCTAGTTCACAAAACCATTTTTGTAGCTCTGCCCGTTTTTGAAAGCATTTCAAAATTTGTTACTTTATCTATCCATGAAATGCGTAACATGCACCCCCATTTCGCAAGATTCCAGTCTCTTCGTTGTGCTTTGGTTAACGTCCATCTCTCTACACTACAGAGCAGTACCCCTGGTTTTAACAAGTGTGTTCTCCTTATCGTTTACTTTCTGTAGAGCTAGAAAAAGAACATGTTTAAAATATGGTACCGTAGATTTCAACGTGGAAATAAAAATTAGTATTTATATAGATTAGCAATAGAAATTGAAATTTCATAATATATCGTATAAAGTAGGCAAATAATTGTATCTGAAGCAGTTATATGTAGAACAAAATTTACAGTTCAACATTATTGTAGCACGATAGATCAAAGGTTTACAAAGTCACAATGCACAATTATGATACTCACACTAAAAAGCAAATGCTACAATGAAAGCGTAATAGTTTTCCACCGCTTCGGGAATTTAAAGTTCTGGCGCCGCCTGCTAAGGAAATTATTACTTCGGTTTTCTAGGATGTAAAGCAAACTCTGCTACTTGATTATTTATAACGTACAACCACTAATACATGAGAAATTCAGTTGGAAATTGTTCGGATAATGTCGAAACAAAACGCAGGAGAAATTTGCCTACGGTGTTTGGTTCTACGAGAACAATATTGATTATTTTTCCAATAGTCTATAGTTGCAGTACAAAGCTTAATATTGCAAAAAAGTTTCTAATTCCCTAAATTTGGCCCATTTCGATTACTATTTATTTCAATAAAAGTAGAAATAGCTGGGTGGCAAAGAATCCCTTGCTTACTGTAAAGCTATTGACTATCAATGATTATATTATAAAGAAGAAACACTCTATTTGAATGGAATCACAAAACCGATGTCGATGAAACAAATGCATTAATGTAGATGAAAACTCTGTCGAATGTAGAAATGCCACTGTATTCACAGAAATTGTTTGCAAGGCAATAATGAAGAAACGTTATTATCCGTAATATAGGAAAAACACCATTATAATTTGAAACTACATGTTTGACAATGTTTTAGAACTTAGAGGATTTTAATTATAAATTTATTAGGTCATAGGTAACAACGATATTTATAATTACTAGATTTACCAGTTTTTAACGATCTTTGTGGTAGATGTATTAAATGTGTTAAAAATGTATATAATTGATTTTTTTTTGCATCGTTTCATCCATAATTCAGAATTTTAACAATATTTATGAAATAATATCTATGTAACGCTTACCTGCTGACATTTCAAACAATGTTAAGGTCAAATGTAACATAAAGCTTTGTAAAGCTTTTATTTTAGCAAGCGGACAAAGGTTTTTGAAAAACAACATTATTCTCAACGCCCTAAACTTTTAAAAATTTCTTCCTTGATTTCTTGTTTCTTTGTTTTAAATGCTAGACATCTTTATGAAACCCGAAGAAAACACAAAACAAATCTTTTCCAAACTTCACAAATAAACTAAAGTAGGTATAGATACATTTTAATGTAGTGTAGAAGAGTAGTAAGTGGAATACTACCAAGAAATGTTATTAGAATAAAAGACCAAAGAAGGGATCACGACATTAAATTGTTTATTCGTGTATGTCGTTCCTTCGTGAACCATAAATCGATTTTATAGGACCAATAACCGAATTTTACAAAGATAACTGTATTTCAATTAGATAATATATAAAAATGTATACAGGGTTTGTTATGTCTTATATATACTTTTATGCTATGTAACACTTAATGCTGGTATGTTATACAATTTATTACTTCCTTTTACAATAAAGGAAGTATTGGATTTACCCCAAAAATTCGAAATTGAGTTTTCAACAGATCTTCACGTTTTAGAGTCTCCTGAACCCAAAAAAAATTTTTTTTTATTGGTCTGTCTGTGTGTCTGTCTGTCTGTGAACAGAATATCTCAAAAACGAAAAGAGGTATGGCGTTGAAACTTCATATTTAAGTTTTGTGTACTATACAGATGCGACAGCAAGCTTTTGAAGAAAATGGCATAACCGAAAGTAGATGTTTACTCTTGTGATTTTTTTCAAACTTCACATTTTTAATGTGTATTAATGTGAGATAGGTGATTTTCCAGTTCAATACTTCTAAAATGGGTTTCTTTTATTTTTTTTTCTATTTTTTTTATTAACTTCTATTTTAAATAGAACACCCGGTATATTATTACATTTCTGAATTCAGCTTAATATTCTCGAAAAAATTTGTCTCTTCGCCTAACGCTCTATTTTGTACCGTTTTTCTAGAATTAGTAATTTTTGAAATTTTTTGACAAATGGTTAACAATTTAAAATCAAATTTTTGGCTAATTATAAGATCACTGTAAAAGGAAGTTGTGTACGTGTATCACACCAGATTTTTTACTTTAAAATAGCTCCGATATAACATATGCCCTTATTCAAATTTATTTACTCTGAGCTTTGTTTTTAATAGGGTTTATTCTCAATTTTTGTTCAGTACAAACGTTTTACATGTACCATTTTTTTATCAAAATTTAATTTGTAAAAATTACAATTAACGATAGTAATAAAAATTCATCCATTTTTTTAATTAAAACTCCTTCATTACATTTCAATACAGTATTTGTATTAATTTGTCATTTTAAATGATTTTTTCAAATAAATGTTCCACTTTTGTCTTTCACGTTTTCAAACTACCTTATAGTTTATTCGATGGTTATCTTATATCAATTACGGCTTGAACTCTGGTATTAACAATCAACTACCTTTACTAATTTAAACATTATTTAATCCATATGTTCGAACGTTTCTGTTAAAATATTGGTTGCTTTACAGGATTTGTATTCAATATGTTATTTATTAAATAAATCTGGAATAGTTATGCTGTTCCTTTACTACTTAAATTTTACCCTTTATGTTTTAATAATAACGTACTTTGTCATTCCATAATTACTCCCTAGGTATGATTAACTTTCACGAACAAACTATCTGTCTTGAGATGCTACCACAGCAATACATATTATATATATTTACAATGTGTTATAATGTAGCAAGCAAGGTTAGTTCATTTTATTTTCGTGCAGAAAAACGAGTCTCGTAATTGTGATCACATATCCTCCCATTTTGAATAATTCAATTAAGCCCTGAAGCAGAGTATACGTACAATGTAATTTAATGGAAAAATTATCCGAAGGCGATATTATCTTACTTATTTTGAACACCTTTATTGAAGGGTTTTTATATCCAGATTTGAATACAATTTATTAATTACGCGAGTTATTTCAAAAGGTCTCTATTGAAAAATAGATATGCATAAAGATTCAATTTTTAAACTCCATAAATTAGTTTTAATAGATATACATACAATTTTCTGAAAATTAGAATTCCAAACAGATTTAGCAGTTGTTATAAAAGCTACAGAAAGTATTCTTTCCGAATCGCTACCAAAAATTATGTTTTGCAAGTAGGTACATATAGGCAAGGGACAAAAACGCATAAAAGCTCTAACTAAATAGAGATCTACTTCTGAATTATATAGAAATATTAATAACACTATTAGATGATAATACTACTATTTATTTATCAATCGACGAATGTAATTAACAGAGCATCAACGTATAACACCATAACATGTACAAGAGTTTTGTTGGAATTCTTAAACTGGCTTAGTAATCCCAGTAATAATCATTTAGGGAAGACTGCCGTTTCTGTGATTCGTAAAATGAACTAAATTTAGCAGCTGGGGTCAGTTTTTAATATTTAAAAGCAGGGGCAAAACCTTGACCTGGGAACAGATCAGTCGATAAACTTAGAAGTGTGACTGTCTCCGATATATTTTAAGTTTCGCTTCATTTCAAAACCTTTTAAGTAGATTCTATTTTTAATTGAAATGCTACACGAAACTACTAATACTACGGATTGTTAACAGCACTATTCCGGATTTCAAAACCGAATACAACAAGTATAATTGCTGTCTAAGGATCCCCCCCCCCTTTGATTTAAAGTTCTGGTCTAGGTAACCTGGTTTATTAAGTTAAATGTTTCTAGTAACTATCATATACCATGCTTTCCTTGTGTTTGGTTTTAAAACCGGTTACCTGATATAGCACACTAAAACTTTTTATATAATTTTTTTCTATAGCAAATGTTTAAGTGTGCTTTTAATCGACTCAAAACAAAAGGTCAAGTGTTACTTTAACAGCAAGGGTAGGTAAAGTAGCACTTTAACATCAAGGGTAGATAAAGTAATTTAATTTTCTAACTTTTATTTAAATTAAATATTACAGCTTCCTATTATCCTAGCAACCCAATCTAGCTACGGAGTTTTTAAAATGCGATTGACTTTCTTTATTTTCTTTTGCTATTGTTAAAGTTCTTGCTAGAGAAATAAAAATGTATTATACACGACGATAAAGTTATTACTATCCACTCTTGAATCATTAAACATTAAACATTAAACGATTCACTCGTGGATGAAATTTAACTTTTTGCACTTGCGGGACTAAAGTTGGCACTTTAGTCACTTATTTCAGGGACTAAAGTAGCTCATTTACTCTCTAGGGACATAAGTAATTACTTTAGCCCCTAGGGACTAAAGTAAAAAATATTACTGTATCTATGGTAATCTATGGTAAATTCGGGGTTATCAGGTTACGTTTCGCGTCAGTTTTGACATAAACTGACGCAAAACCTAAGCTACTAACCTCGAATTTGACATAATTGTGAGCTCTTGTCATAATGACTTACAGTGCCACCAACTTTAAAATTTACCAAAGGCTACTAATTTTAAAATAATTGTAACTAAAATGTCAATAAATGACGTTTAAAAAAACGGGTTTTCGTTTTAAATCTTCCTGCAACGTGAAAAAAATAGTATATGCAACTCGGAGAGAATGCTATTTTGCTTCAGTGCAATTTCTGACTCTCGGGCTTCGCCCTCGAATCAGAAATTGTACCTCAGCAAAATAACGCATTTCTCTCCCTTATTGCATAATCTACTATTATCGTCTTGTATAATAAATTACTAAGAATTAATATAGAAGGTATAAAAATTCGAGCGTTAAATGGTACTGAAAAGACAAGCAAACATATAACTAATTCGCAACATATACAGCGTAATTCGCTAGTAGACGGCTCAGAAAATACAAATAAAGTATTATGTCAATTAGTTCTATGCGCAAATTAAATTAAAAGTATAAACCGTATTAGTTCCCGAATTTATTTGACAGAAACACTGCCATCTTTAGGATTTATTATACTACCAAGGCATATTGATTTAACATGGTCGATTTATTGAAAGTATCTACATATTTAGAACAATCTTTGAACCATTTGATATCACTAGGAGATACACAAATTTATATTATAGAAACTTCTTTAGCAAAGATGTCAATTACTTTATTGCCGATTTCTATAATCCCATTTTCCATTAATTAAGAAAGACTAGTATTAAAAGGATCTTTTTTCCTATAGACATACTATTCGTGTTCCAAAGTCAAATGACAAAACACAATATCCGAACATATTTGGAAAACAAAACGGGCTGCAGAGTGAGCGTTTCTTCTCTAAATCTTAGGCTTTATAAGAAGGTAAATTACGCGATTTTCATGCTTAATTTAACATAATGGTTTTGTGAAAGTAATTTGGCGTTAAGGGTAATTACGAGTTTATACCATTACTTCCGCGATCTTTATAGCACTGCCTTATTACAGCGGTTGTTAAAGTAGCCCATTTGAAAATCTTCTAACATTTTATAGTTACAATTCGGACATGTGATCGATCCATGCACTTCAACATGTTAAAAAAGAGTTTGAATCAAAAATATAAGATGCGTCTACACCGAAATAAACTTTAACGTAAAAAAACTATGGAATTGTTGAGTGTATAATGTTTTAGTTTATATCATATTTTTGCAAACATATCACCCGGCCGTGTGCAATCAATAACATGATCCGCAATAAATATTACAGCTTACCATGGTGATCTTCAATTGTTTGACCACAAAATCAAACTTAACATTTATATTGAGAAATACAAATACTGTTGTACCATCACTAGAAGCAGCATCGTGATTAGCAGCTTTAATATTACTACGTTTAAATGAATGATGAATATTTATATTTTTAATGAATTGAGTGAAAATGTTATCCATACAGGGTTGAAACAACAAAAACAACTTTAGATTAATAATCATGGATTACGTCGAACCAAATCTTTGAAAATTAAAAATTGTATCTTAAGTTAACTTACGAATTAAACAACTGATTATTACGGCATTCTTTCTAGTGGTGCAATTACAAATTAACTTTTTAACCCAAATGTTAAGTATGATTTTCTTGACAAATAGTTGAGAATAATACACATTTTTACAGGAACTTGTAGGATTAATAAGAACTCGAAGATATTCAGGTGAACCATTGTTTCGTTTAAACATATATGGTATCTCCTATATGTGAACAAAGCTTTACAACAGCTGCTGGGTCTAAAATAAGACGATTTAATTCAAATTACCTATATCCAAATGTTGGTAGTTACGCCAGTATTCTGCTGTAAAGTTCTTAAAAAAATAATTTTGATTATAAAAGTAAGACAGTTGGACCTATTTGAATGATATTTCGTAAAACATTCCATACGGGTTAGCAAAATCTCTTGAGGTGATATTGGTTATTAGCGATGGACTGCTAGTGGTTAAAACATGGGGTGCAACTCTTTTTTAACATAGCCGATAATTGTTATTTGGATTGCATTTGTTTTTTTCGAAAAACATGCAGACAACCAGCTCTTATTTTTTTTTCTAATTTTAGCAGATATCAAAAATTACAAAGACACCAAAACATTACTAATGAATGTATATTTCTGCAAAAAAAAAGTTATCGGCCTTGCTGTCCAATCTGCGCTGTGACGCCCGTATTCATCCACTAGTTGACCATCAAGAAAAATCAGTGAAGTATACTTTGTGGAATAGGGCTGCGAACAGAATACTGGCGAACGCATTTGAATATAGGTAAATTGAATTAAATCATATTACTTTGTGCCCAGCAATAGTATGTGGTTCAGCCACACATTTTAGAATATACCGTGTGTCCACAGGAGTACGCACCATAGAGATAAGATAATGCTAATAGAATATAAATACCAACCAGTGCTGTGACCACCGTCCCTTTTCTTGTACCATTTATAACAATATTGTTTCATACAGTGGCGAGTCAGAAGCAAGAAAACTACGTTTTAGCGTGCCGGCGATCACAGCATTAGCCGATCTTTCTATTCTATTAGGTTATCCCTATGGTGCGTCCTCCTGTGGACACACGGTATGTATGTTGCTGCATTCCGAATTGAGAATGCAGCGAAAAAATATTGCGTACTATATTTTATTTAATATGTATAAGAAATATCCATGTCAAGTAGTTCAACAGCAGATATTTTATATGTTCTTCTTAAGTGTCATGATGGGACAAGATTGTTTGACTATGTAAATTCTATAGAGATACAGCTTACTGTAATTATTAATCATTTGACAAATATGATTTCTATCGCTCTTTTACTAGGAATTTTATTTATGATTTATAAGATTTTAGTTGTTATAACTTACTACTATAACAAATATACTATATTATAAGTGTGGAAAGATTGGCATTGAAAAAAGCATGTGAAAGATGGAACACTTGTTAGCAAGTTTCTATGGTATTTCCACACGTGTGTTACATACTATTTTTCTTACGACGGCTACCCTTTCTATAGCAAATTTAATCTTCGAATTTGGGAATTTGACACAAAAACATTTATATTTGACAAAAAATATTAACATTTGTTGCTTTTAGCCAATAAGACGATAATAACTTGACATTAGAGTGAGTGAGAAATGGTTGACGTTATTGGAACCAGAAATGTTGACATAAGAGTGCAGCAAATGGTTACTTTTTACTTCCCTCGTCTGGAAGTTCGACTTATCGATGCGGTTACGATCGCTACGCAGATGTGGTTACGATCTCTATGCAGATGCGGCGGGTTCAAACCCCAGCGGGATACATTTTTTTAAAATTTGCATATTGATCTAATTCGCTCGAGGGAAGTTCGGTGTAAACCCATTTACAGATTTTTTAAGGTGTACCAAAATTCTAAAATCGAATTTTTTACAAAGAAATATCTATTTAGAATAAAAACTAGAAAAAAAAAGAGTTAAGTGAAATTGAAAACGTATTACCTTAGTCAAAGGTATTTGGATGCCATAGAAACATGCCGATAATAATGAGCTATTTACTAAAATGTGTCACATTTACTAACCTCGTTTTTACAGCATTGTGTTTCAAACTAAAAATTCATGTGATTGTGAAAAGACGCAAGCGTATTGCACATATTAAACACAAAAACTTTGTTGGTCATAAGTTAGCTGTCTACGTCTAACAATAATACACATTTTCATAAACGCCATTTCAATTTGCAGATTTTTCCGCTCAAATCGACTTCAAAATTTATTATATAAACCTCGTGGTTGTTTCTAACGACTATTTTGCTACTACAATAAGGCATGAACAATTTGCCTCTGATAGACACAAGTTTACAAAAGTACTTTGTGTGCAACTGTCAAAAAAATGCCACTTTTTTTGCTTGATTTTGAGTCGTGAAATAGCACATTTGTTTATAGTAAAATAAAGCCTTGACAACGTAAAAAAAAGACTTTTTTTACCGGCCGACAAAGACTTTTTTTTACGGGTCATGATCTTGAATGAAATTAGCTTTTATTAGATAATTCGAACGTTATTTATTAATATGTGATTACAAACATTGTTAATTATACATATAATAATACCGAACAAAAGATTCTTAATTATTAAAATAAAAATTGAATGTGCTACCGCTAGCATTATTTACATTGATACCAGAGGAAGATGCAGTAGCACTCGTAGAGGCGCAATTCGTTTCATTTAAAATTTTAAATGATGTTGGCAAGCTAGTTGGAGCAATAGACGTACTGTCTTTTTTTTTCTTTATGAAAATTTAATATTTTATTACGTTTTATTTTTTGCTCAATCGAATTTTCAATATAGTTTTCAGCAACTGTGCTACTCTTCCAATTACCATGACGTTTAATTTCTGTAATATCTGCTCCAGAATCTGCTAAAAGAGTAGCAGATGATCGTCTGAAACAGTGGCCGGTATACATTTTCACATCTGACAGCTTCAGAAATTTACCAATAATACTTGAAATTTCTCCAATTTTATGTATACAGACAACCTGATTAGCACATTTTCCTCTGGTATACCTTAAAAAAAAACCTTGACTAGTCGCGTTAGTAGGACGTAGAGCATAATATTTTCGGTAGAGTTGAATATAATCTTGATGAGTTATTGTGAATGTTCGTTCTTGATGTGTTTTGGAGTCAGGTATGTGTACGACAAGTACGCATCCTCGATCTTCTATATTATTAACAGTCAGCTTTGTCAATTCTTCTCTTCTCATAGCTCCTGAGATTCCAAAAATCATAACTACCTAAAATTTAAAAAAATTATACACACGTTCAGCGGCATTTTGCTTTAATTACCTTCATTAGCAAATGATTGTCATCATCGGCTTCCTCCAAAAACTGCTTAATCTGCTTTCCTGACAATGTACGTGACTTTTTTGGTCGGTACCCTACTGATTTTTTCTTCAAAAAGGGCAGTAGTTTAGGGAATTTACTTATGTCGATATTGTCGTTTATGTTTATCGTAGATTTCAACATGGAATATGCAGACCATGTCGTTGATGGTTTACAATTCTTGTATTTATCGTCGAAATATGCCAAAAGCACACTTTCAGAAATGTTTCTAACCTTTTTCTCGCCACACCAGTCCTTGAATAGTCGATACGTAGCTTCGTAAATTTTTTTCGATTTTTCAGGTAATAAATTTGAAACTACCTCCTTTGCGGCGCGGCGATTTGTAACTCCGGTGGAGTATTAGGAAAGCAATCGTCTTCACTTTCACTGCTCATTTTCCTTAAAAAGCACAAAAAACAGCACCACTTTCAATTAAATATGAATGACAATTAATAATAAACAGCAACTACGCAAGCCCTAGTTACCATACCAAAGCACACTGCTAAATTTATTTTTATGTAAAGATTCGTTCGAAACTTTAATTTTGGTAATTTTTCACAGTTGCACACAAAATTTTGTATGCCACATGGCCGTGAACTATCTTTTTTTTATTCGAATGATTATTGGGCTCGGCCTGCGCCTCGCCAAATAATATTCATTCTCATAAAAAAAAGTCCTAGTTCACGGCCTTGTAACATAAATAACTATTATACGTTTGGCAGATATAATAACAGAAAAATAACTAAAAAAGCTATCTAATATCTATTCATTGACAATACTTTAAAATAGCATCAGTTGTTATTTAAATACTAGAAGGTGAGAATGCAGTGCATTATTAAAACTAGACAATTTAACTTTTAGCTGCTTCAATCCTTCCGCTAGATTTATGTCGTTGCATGATAGTTCTCCATTGTTGAAAGTAGTAATAAAGATTATCAGTTTCTTAGGCAGCCGCGTGGCGCAGTTGGGTAAGCGCCAGGCTTGCATTAATCAAGTCCTCCGTTCGAATCCCGCGAAGATCGGAATTTTTCCCTTAAGCACAAGCCGCTACACCGCAAGGTAAATGAGGTTACAGATTATACACAAACAGTTTCTTAGGCAGGTTCACCGTTTTCGATTTCAAATTCTCTATGGACTAAAAATATGTATCCTTCAAATAAATTTTAATTTCTGGTAAAGAGATAAAGTCACTGAGTTCTAAATTCGATAAATCTGAATATTACCGGTGTTCCAGCACTGGAATCTGTTTGTACCAACTACGTGTAGCATTTATAAATTACGCCACCAAAGGCTACAAAAGCAGACCAGGACTGGGCACAATGGCTAGTAGCACTTCCGCACTGACGCAATTGCTGATAGGCTATATAAGAACAGACATGGAAGCACAAGAGCATTCGGCCAATGCCATTCGATCCGTATCGGCATATTGTGCATAAGAATCGTCTAGACCACTTCGAGTCAGCGTCAGTAATAATACTGCGTTCGATTGCAGAGCTCTAGCGAAATACAAGAGCCCTTTTAACTGTAATCGCTCACTATATGCATTTATGTGTGTATGTGTAAACATCATTACATTTTGATAAAGTAAATAAAAAGTTGGTGTTACCCGGGTGGTGTAGCTTGAACAAGCGTCCGCGTTCGATTAGCAGAGTTAAGCAACGCTCTTTCTGGTCAGAACTTGGATGGGAGTTCCACGGCTGCTTCTCCCGGCACCTCGTGGTACGGCTGCCACGGAAAAAAGTTGGTCCCGGTTGTCATAATAACATCATGACAGTCGTTAGTGGGGTTGGAAGTCCCCATAGAATGTACAGTGACGCCTATAATTGGCCTAATGGCTGTTGGCGGAGTGCGGAATGAAATAAAAAAATAAAGTATTATCGTTTCTAAATACTCTGGATGTTATCATCTACACGCGTGGTAGCAGCAGCAACTGAACGTTTATTTTCCAATAATTGCCATATGGAAATAATGCTATGAATTAGAGCGTTGCCTCGATAAAGAATTTATCTGATACCCCTCCATCGATTGCAACAAATATCACCATTTCTACCTTGAATTTTCATTGCATTAAGTTGATGTTGAAAAAACAGCCAACATTGATTGAAACTTTAGTTTACATATCTGCTGTTTTCTCGTCTTTGGAAAATCGGCTGTTAAAATGTGTATCACGTGGAAAGTTTTTCATTATACCGAAAATTTGAAGAGTTGTGGCATGCTGGGCTTTGAGCATGTCATAATTACGTCAATGTAGTAAGGTAATGTCAAATTGAAATAAATAGTGAGAATAAACTAATCCACCTAGAGTATTGCAACTACTTTATTTAAACGTAGATAAGTTGCAAATTAACATTTTTTTTTTATAATTCCTCGCTGAGACCCTAATTCATTTGCAGTGGCTCAATCTCGTTTTACTAAACCACTTCGATACGATTATTGTTTATATGGAAAAAGACAGCTAGAACTGAAGAGTAAACTTAATCCGCAACTGTAAAATTGGATGCAAATGGCCGGAAATTGCTAGATCATGTTACTATTTAGTTACATACAATTGCATTTATTTGGCAAGCCATAACCCACCACTTTTAAACATCCCACACCGTGTATTTGGCTTCCACTGAACACACCACACCGTTAATTTATACTAGAAAATTGACTTATGAATGATTATATCTGGGAACATACTCGTACTGCGTTAGTATATTAGAATACAGATTTATCTAGTAAAACCTGTCCGAAAATATGAATGACAGAGTTTAAACTTTATTTATTAACCGACCTATAGTAAGCAACACTCAGATGAAAAATATATTATTCATGTAAAAATCTAAAGGCTAAATATTTATTTGTTAACAGAAATGAATCTTATTTGACCGGTTGTCACGTCAGTGCTTAGCTGAAGTTAGAAGTTCGAAACCTGAAAGCTCTGATCGAAGCTTTCTACCATACTGTATTATCATTATTATTATTGCACTACTATTTCAAGCTCAAGCTTATTATTTTATACAATTCGATATCTTATTAAATAATTTGAAAGCTCATGAAAATTTTAAACAAAATTTAAATAAAAATTTTAGGTACTGCCTACGACATATTTTAATCCAGCAGTATTTATCTCTAGAATTGTTTACCACCAACAGTAAATATTTTTCTTCAATTCATGTTTTGTCTGAAACGTAAACATTTGTTAACATTTTATGTTGCCGTTGTTGCTTTAGCCCTCAGGGTAGCAAGGTACAGCGGAAATATTAGTATTAGCATATATGAATACATCTAAATAAACTTTCGGTTTACATGGTATTGTCACCAAGCCAATTTATTTTTACCGGTGTCAAAGTATATTTAACCTAAAATCCAGCACGAATGCTAGATAAAAAAAGCATATCCTCTTGAGTGAACTGGGACACGTAGGAGAAATATTTCAGAAGCAAATCATATAACTCGGCGAATCAGCAAAACGTCGATAATTTGAATACGGAAGTGTAGCGTCACCTGCCTTGATATATAACAGAATAGAAATCTCTATGAATACATTTTAGGGAAATATCCAGACATAATAGGAACAGCTATTCGAGTAGCATAAATTAGCGACTGTGCATTTAGTTCTGATTTACGCCTCTCCAGAAAAATCAGCCTTTTGTGCAGTAAAAATACAACCCTCGTGCTCGTGTATTTATCAACATGGATAGGGCGAAGCATGAAATATTAGCTGGATGGGAAGTTATCGTGAGTTGCGAACAGGGAGAATCGCCAAAAGTTGCGCTTAACAAGTTAAACTGAAAGCGAGGCCAATAAAAGTAAGGAAAATATATTAACAATCCTACAGAAGCATTTTATTATTTAAATTAAAAATAAATTTTATGATGTATGAGTTGGCTTACCTATAGCTACAGTTAATACAAAATTTGTAGAGTTACAAGCAGGTATTTACATTATATAATTTATAACGACTCCCAACAACTGCATTACTTATGCCGGCGAATAGAATAATATAAAGTCATTGGATAGGTGTCCTGTAAAATTGGAGAACAAGCTTGCAGAAAATAATGTTGCTGATATGGCTGCCTTTATCAGATTATACTATCAGACGAGTATAGATCCAAATCTCGCGAGAACCTCCAAGCTTTTGCTCAGCAATCCTGTCTAGTACTTTTTGTTGCTTAGGTATACAGAGATATTCTAACAGAATTTACCCTCCTCAGAACGCTATTCGCCTTTACGGTAACGAACGCATCTAAATTATTCTACTGGTGTGGAGAATTTCCAAAGTGCTAAGATCAGAGTAACTACAACAGAGTTAAGTATGAGGATTGTTAAATGTGTTTGAAATTTATGAGAAGTTAGATCTTAGCAAGGAATTTGTAAATAATGTAAAGAATCGAGAAAAGTCACAATTATTCCATGCAATTAAAAGGTAAGTCGCTGTTAACTAGCTTGCATGATAATTACAGCAATTTTTGTAAATTCCATATGTCACATAGATCTCTATTAATTTCTGTCGAAGTGAAGCTACAAATACAAGAAATAGTGTAACTAAGTTTTAAAAATTACAGCTATAGTTTGTCGATTATTTTCGTATAGTAATAATAATAATAGCTAAACATAAATGGTTTTTTGTACTCTCACCTTTATAAATTAAAGCTGACACTTTACACACACTAATCAATGTTAAAGCTTGACGTTTATAACATTTTAACAAAAGCAGACACATACAAGGCGTAATGACCGTTTCCAACGCATAAAGAACTTTAGTGATAAGCATCTTCAGTCTGACCATGGGTTGATATTGTATCATTTAAAAAAAGCATACTCTCAATAATTTATATTAGGTTGCGAACGTTTAATTGCTTTAAAATATGTGTTATTTTATTTCTTGTAGTATTGCAAAAAGGCTTGTATATAATACGTCAGTAAATACGTTTTTTTAGAAATCGGCAGTGAAAAATGTCGAAATCGTCATTAAAATACGAGAAATCGGCAGTGAAGTAATCCATTGTTTTACGATTTTTTTGTAGGTGGCGGGCCGATAGGTAAACGATAACCGACGTCAACATAATCTAAAAAGTTCGTGATTTCTCGATTTAAAACAAGCGTATGTACATCTCGGCACTGACTTTTCTTTTTATCTCTCATGTTGTTTATTTGCTTTGGCCCTACGGGCATCAGCAACTAAATCCACATTCGTCATAACAAGCTAAACTTCAGTGCCTTCGTATACAAATTAATATTTATGGTTTTCGTTCAGTTATTTCGGGACTCCACTGCGCGTCGCACCGACACATCAGAGCTCAAGCCATCAAACTAATTTCTACTCAGCAATACATAAATAACTATATACACAATGAAATATTTAGCATCTTCAGAATGCACTCCACCCATACGAGTATAGATTTCGTGGGAGTGCTTTATCCGTTATTTCATCTTGAATTTCGAATGAGAAATATGAATATCTTTTTCCATCTCGCTATACACTTGTACACCACATTACATTTAATATATTCTTCTTCCTCGCTCTTTAAAATTGTTAAAGAGTCGACCGAACTTCAACAAATATGTAGTAGCTTCAGATGATCCGTAGGTATATTTTATTTTAGATTGGATTGCCGTGGCTGATTGTCGCTCCCTCTGTAAACGATTATCACCTTGGTCTTTGTTGGTATTTAGCTTTTAATCATGTTAGTTTAGTTATTTATTCGTAATTCTTAATACAAGTAAATAGCTGTACATAAATTTAGTGTAGTTTGTAATTCTACCTAGCGGTAAAAGTGTACCCACTATTGGTGGAACGTCGAGTTATGGGGCTTACTGTCCCCTCTCCTGCCACCCCTAAATCTTGGGTCGGTGGCACACATTGAAAAAGAGATGAACCTAAGACGAGTTGGTGAACGGTCGGTCACTGATCCCGTTTTTTTTGTTGTTTTTGTGTAATCGCTCGTGTTTATCGTTTTGTGCTCTTGGAGTCACGGGTCAATCGACGTGCCACCCCACATGAGCCATCCTGTATGTCCCTCCAAGGTAAGTCCCTGTACGAATTTCTACCTTGCGTGGGTATTATCGAGTCTTATGCTCTCCGTTTAGGTAGAATTAATTTAGATATTAATTGCCCTGGAGACAGATACATTTCTGGTCCTTCGAGCCGGATCTAATCAATTGAGATTATCCGTTTTTTGTTGTAGTAGAAACGCGTGAAATTTGTCGAATTTTCCAAATTTTGATATCGTTTATTTTCCAAATTCAAAGCTCCAGCGCAGGTACAGCTATTTACGAGTTATTATTGATTTAACTTATTGATTCGTGTATATTGCGTATGTCGTTACGTTTCGCCGTCCCACATTTTAATTTTATGCCTAATTTGGTCCGCATCTTTGCATCCATTGTCGCTCGTTCTCGGAATTTCCTAGTTTGGTTGCGCCGGGCATATGGTCAACAAGTGACCATCGTAGAACGGTTGGGTTTTATTGCTTTTGCTTTTATTGCTGTGGTACTGCAGGCGGCTGTCGATCCTCAAAGTTTTGAATTTTGGATATAGCCCTTTGTTGCAGTTTCCGCCGCCGCATCCAATAAATCGTGGCGAATCAGCTTAAAATGAATTTGGCACTCCGCAGTACTTTAATTAATCAATTATTGGAAATTCGTGACCTAGCTTCTTCATCTCAGGAAGAAACCGCGTTACGTCCGTTATTCAAACGGCGACTTGACAGGGCAAAGTCGATTTATGATGAATTTCAACCCTTGCATCGCGCAATTATTCAAAATATATCCACTCAAGCTAATCCGGACCTAGCATCCGAAGAGGCCATTAGGAAACAATTTGATGATGCCTTTAATAGTATTGAAGCTATTTATTTTTCTTTGTTTCCTGATAATGAATCGTCCCCGAGTTTTAGCAATCTTAATGACAATTCTTCAAATCGTAGCTTCAATCATTCTAATAACGTCCGTTTGCCGAAACTGGAACTTCCGATTTATTCCGGAGAGTATAGTCAATGGACCGGTTTTATCGAATTATTTCGAAGTGCAATACATACTAGATCTGATTTGTCTGACATTCAAAAACTGCAATACCTTTTGAGTTGTTTACAAAATGAGCCATTAAATCTTATTAAGTCGTTGCCTTTGTCAGGAGATAATTATAAAATCGCGTACGATACACTCGTCGACCGCTACGATGATAAGCGTAGATTAGCTAATCACTATTGGACATCAATTAATAATTTTCCAAAATTGAAAGCAGAATCCGCGAAAGACCTGCGAAAACTCTTTGACCACGTTAAAGAGAATCGTTTGGCCCTTAAGGCTCTAAACATTGCTAATTCGTTAGAGGACTTTATGTGGTTTAGCATCCTTTTAGATAAGCTTGATACAGATACGCGAAAATTATTTGAATCGGAGATTAGGTCTAAGGCATCGGACATTCCAACATTAAAACAATTAGAAGATTTTATTGAAAGTCAATGTCGCGTCTTGGAAAGTGTAGATAACTCAGCCAACAAAGGGTTCAAACACCTGTTTGCAAAGCCGTCTACTAAATCGGCGTTCTTAGTAAATAAATCCTCGAATAATAAACTTACTTCAGGTAGCGAAAACACTTCGAAATGTCTGATTTGTCAATTGGCACATACAGTTTATGCGTGCCCTGTGTTTGCGTCAAAAACGCCACACGAGCGATTTGAAATGGTCAAATCGCATCGTCTTTGTTTGAATTGTTTGCGCTTTAACCATATGAGTAATTCTTGTCCATCAAAATCAGTATGTAGAAACTGTCGCAATAAACACCACACGATGCTCCATTTTCCGGCAAGATCCCAAAGTTCGGCGAATGCTGAGGTCGGTGTAACTGTTCCACCCCCCGAGGTGCAAACGAGCCTAACCGCTTGTGCGAGCGTATTGTCGTGCGAATCGGTTTTACTTTCTACGGCTATTGTGGAAATTCAAGACGCTCTCGGTAATTTTCAGAAGTTGCGCTGTCTCATTGACAATTGTTCACAGGGTAGCTTTATTACGCAAAAGGGTTTAAGGCGCTTGGGATTAACACTTACACCATTTAAAACCGTTATTCAGGGTATTGGTTCAGAAACCTCTGAAAAGGCCTTGCTTTCTGCAGGCTTTGCAACATGTTGTCTTCGTCCTTGTTACAGCAATAAGCCGGTGCCTGTATTTAGCATAAAGGCCCATGTAATCCCTCAAATTGCGGGGAATATACTTGCGAGTTCCATCGACCCTTCTAAATGGAATCATATTTCTGGCTTAGTATTAGCTGATCCCGAATTTTATCGGGCCCGTCAAGTAGACTTATTGCTAGGTGCCGATATATATGCACACGTGATTAAACCTGGCGCAATTTTGAGTACGTCCCAAAATGAACCCGCAGCACTTAACACGGTCTTCGGTTGGGTTGTTAATGGATGCGTTGGTCCCGCGTCGAACGCAGTTGCTAAAGCTTATCTGACATCGGTCGAAATTCCAACCCTCGATGACACATTGAAAGCGTTTTGGCGAACAGAAGAACCCCCGCAGATATCTACGGTTGACGCCGCGGATGCCATTTGCGAGTCGTTATATTCATCTACGGTATCCCGTGATAGTACTGGTCGATATGTCGTTTCGTTGCCATTCAAGGTGCAAAATCCAAAATTTTCCAATTCGCGCGATATTGCCTTAAGGCGGCTACAATTGCTCGAAAATCGCCTTATGCACAATCCTTCTTTGAGAAGGGAATACGTCAACTTTATGGACGAATACATTAATACAGGGCATATGGTCCTCGCATCGGCGGATCCTCGTCCCGATAAATGTTATTACATTCCACACCATTGCGTGACGAATTCAAAATTCCGTGTAGTTTTTGATGCCAGTTCGAGAGCTTCAAATGGCTTATCGCTAAATGACACATTGTATTCTGGGCCAAAGTTGCAGCAAGACATAGTCTCTGTGTTATTAAACTTTCGCGCTCATAATGTAGTAATAACTAGCGACATTAAGCACATGTTTCGCCAAATAATCGTCTCGACTACAGACTGTGATTTTCAACGTATTCTATGGCGCTCTTCCATAGATCAGCCTGTAAAAGAATATATCTTGAATAGGGTCGCATATGGAGTTACTTCATCGCCGTTTCTTGCAATTAGAACCCTTATTCAATTAGCTGATGACGAGCAACACCGGTTTCCCCAAGCATCTTCTGTCATTCGAAGAGATATCTATGTCGACGATATCGCCACTGGATGTTCCTCCGTGGCTGAGGCCTTAATCCTACAGGATCAACTGATAAAATTGTTGCGTTGTGGCGGATTTGAATTAAGGAAATGGGCTAGTAATTCTCCAGCGTTAACCAACCACCTAGACCCCACGCATCTGGTAGAGAATATGGTATCTTTCGATTCCGGTGAACCTTGCTCTCCTTTGAAGATCCTTGGCTTACAATGGTCGCCATCAAGTGACAGTTTTAGATTCAAGGTTGAACCTATTGATCGTCCCTGTTCCAAAAGGCACATCCTATCGGAAGTCGCAAGGGTCTTCGATCCCATCGGTTTCTTAGCGCCGTTAACGTTCTTTTCGAAGCGGCTTATACAACACTTATGGTGTCTAGGATTAGGATGGGATGAATTGCCTCCCTCGGAAATAATTGATCGTTGGGAATTATATAAGTCGCAATTAGTGGACATAGCTCATATCAAAATTCATCGCCAATTAATTCCTGCGAATTATGTCAACTGTGAGTTGCACGGGTTTTCTGACAGTTCAGAGGCCGGTTTCGCCGCGATAGTGTACCTTCGATTTGTAATCGGTCCGAATGAATCTGTAGTGAGGTTTATGATGGCTAAAACGAAAGTTGCCCCCTTACAACGGCGCCCAATTCCTCAATTGGAATTATGTGGGGCGCAATTGCTAGCCAAACTTATTTCTTTTATTTGCTCGTCCTACTCGTCGTTTGTTAGCTTCGCCGCAATTTATGCGTGGACTGATTCTACGATAGTTTTATCATGGCTTCGTTCGTCTCCACATCGGTGGAAAACATTTGTTAGCAATCGCGTTAGCTATATTCAAGAACGCGTGCCAGCATCTTCTTGGCGCCACGTTCCTTCCGCTGATAATCCCGCGGATTGCGCATCCAGGGGACTTCTTCCTCGGGAATTGCTGAACCACCCCTTATGGTGGAGCGGCCCTTCTTGGCTTTCAAAAAACTCTGACGAATGGCCTACCCTAAACGATCAAAACTCCTTGGACATGGAATCAGTATTACGCGAAGAACGCAAACTTATGTTGATGGCGACAACCGTGAACGATGAGCCATTTAATCCATTTAATTGCGATCAATTATTGTCTCGATTTTCATCGTTACGGAAAATAAAAAGGATCATTTCCTATTGCATGCGGTTCGTGCACAACTGCCGCAACGCTACTACACGGCGATTCGGGTCCATCACTGTAGGTGAACAACAAAGGGCCCTAAATCTATTAATTAAGCATGTTCAGCACATATCGTTTCGTGATGATATTCGAAGATTGAATTCAAATCAACAATGCTCCAAGCCAATTAGAACACTCGCTCCATTTCTTGATTGCGAAGGAATTGTCAGGGTGGGCGGTCGTTTAGCTCATGCTAATATTTCCTATGGCAGTAAACACCCTTTTCTATTGCCCTTTGCCCTCCCAGTAACCATCACCGATCTCGGATAGAAAAATGCATGGCCTTTTTGGTGGGCGGAATGTTTGGTATTTAGCTTTTAATCATGTTAGTTTAGTTTATTTCATTCGTAATTCTTAATACAAGTAAATAGCTGTACATAAATTTAGTGTAGTTTGTAATTCTACCTAGCGGTAAGTGTACCCACTATTGGTGGAACGTCGAGTTATGGGGCTTACTGTCCCCTCTCCTGCCACCCCTAAATCTTGGGTCGGTGGCACACATTGAAAAGAGATGAACCTAAGACGAGTTGGTGAACGGTCGGTCAACTGATCCCGTTTTTTTTTTTGTTGTTTTTGTGTAATCGCTCGTGTTTATCGTTTTGTGCTCTTGGAGTCACGGGTCAATCGACGTGCCACCCCACATGAGCCATCCTGTATGTCCCTCCAAGGTAAGTCCCTGTACGAATTTCTACCTTGCGTGGGTATTATCGAGTCTTATGCTCTCAGTTTAGGTAGAATTAATTTAGATATTAATTGCCCTGGAGACAGATACAGTCTTGGATTTGTTCTTTTCGACTCCTGAGCTTTGCTTACTTTTATAAGTATTGTCATGAGAATCTCAAGTTCCCCTTCCGCACTTTTCAAGAATCGTGCGCTTTATGTAGGTATATGTATATATTAAGCGAAATACACCTATTAAATAATCGTTCTCTAAATTGGTCACTTGTTTGAAAAATAAAAAGGACGAAAACTGAAATACTATAAATGGTATATTATAAATATAAATTTGAAAAAACATACATCAACTAAAATCAATATCAAATATCCTAGATATGAGGAAAAGTTGCTCTGAAGCATCGCCCTTTAGTAAAGTAAGTTTGATAATTAATCAAACCTTATACTCGTGATACAGTGCTTTCGCAAAGTAGTGGATAAATTCGTTAAAAAGTCAAGAAACAAATTTTGGAAAAAACTCTGGGACGCGTCGATTTTTATTTTTATTTGAACATGTTTTCAAATAAAATCTATACATACAGAGTGACCCGCGAAGGAGGTATCACGTCATCGGTGATTTTTTAAAATGACAACCCCCTTTTTACTTCCATCGTCTGAAAGACGAAGGAAGTATTGTAATCACAAAAAATCCCCTTCAGAGATTTCTTCAGATCTTCACGTTTCCCGCTACCTAGATGACGAAAATCAGGTTTTCTCAATTCCGCCAGTCTGTCTGTCTGTCTGTCTGTCTGTCTGTCTATCTGTCTACCTGTTGGCGGTATAACTCAAAAACTGTTTGTCGGAGGAAGATGATATTGTGCATACACATTATATATATATATATGTACCTGGCATGAAACCGTGAAAATTTCAGACAAATATAATTTTTTTTAATTTTTCATTTAACTTAGTAGTAGATACAAGTAATAATTTGTACATAGTGCAGGCTTTATTCTTACCAAAAATAGGAGCCAATAGATACAGAATAAATGTTTTACGAAACAAAAAAGAGGCACAAATTAGCACGTTACTAAATATAGCTGCGACGTAGAAATTCGAAAGGTCGATGCTCCGTGGCGCGGGTAGAAATTGCCCAATCCCTTACAATATCATACAAAACGTTGGGGCTGCACACGCGGTCCGCCTGCCGTTCGAATTCGACCACCGCTAACGTTTTTTTTTTTAATTTTAAAATGTATTTAGTTTATTAGAAACGTGTAGATATTTTTACTCCTAACTTAATTTGATTTTAAAAATTATTTAGTGTCACAACGTCGACGAGGGAAGTTCTGGGTAAAGCCTTTTACAGATTTTTTATTGTAGAATTTGGAAGATCATATCTTTCACCTACGCTAAGATAATTTTTTAGTAATGTACAGTCGCGGAATTAAACAGCCGGGCGAGTCTTACAGAGGATTTTTGCAATTTTTGGGTAATGTAAATTGAGCTTTGCGTTTCTAGGTTAGCAATTGACAGTTAAACAATGCAAAGTGAAATCAGCAAGCTATTTAATTTTGACTTTGACTAATTTCACCAGGTAACGTAATAAGTAAAGTAAAGTAAGAAGTACATTGACTAAATGTTCAAATTGTGCAACGTTGGCTGCTTGACAATAGCCACTAGCTAGTTTCACTAAAAATGACGTTTTATAAATCAGCGTGTTAAAAGTGAAATCAGCTGTTTACTTTTAGCACATGTGCTGGTGTTGAATTTAGAATTTTAAACTGGAAGTGAGGTTATAAAGTTATTCTATATACTCCTTTAGTTAGACGTAAAGTGTTTTTTTTTAAATAATTAAAACATTCTGTCATGAATAAAATAAAACGTGTACTATTATAAATACCATTGATAACTAACTTTGACAGCTACCGGCTGCCGAAACAGTCACCTGCGACGTCAAAGCCATCTCTTTACTATGACATAATTTATAACTGCCATAAATGCAAATCTTCGTTAAATCGATATTTATGAATTAATAACAGTAAATTTAAGGCCGTAGAAAAAATATTGCGTGCAAACTCTTGCTGAAAGTGTTAATGCAGGAGACATGTTATGAAACTCAACTTCCGGCTTCGTTTCATAATTTTCATAGCTCGTGCATAAACATTCACTTTTAGTACTTGCTCCACAAATAGCTATTTTCTACGACCACTGCTAAAAGTAGACCTTTTAGCACCAGCTTGTTTCACTAAAAATGACGTTTTATAATTCAGCGTGTTAAAAGGGAAATCAGCTGTGTACTTTTGGCACATGTGCTAAAAGTAAACAGCTGGTGTTGAATTTAGAATTTTAAACTGGAAGTGAGGTTATAAAGTTATTCTAGTTACTCCTTTAGTTAGACGTAAAGTATTTTTTTTAAATTATTAAAGCATTATGTCATGAATAACGTAAAATGTGTACTATTATGAATACCATTGATAACTAACTTTGACAGCTACCGGCTGCCGAAACAGTCACCTGCGACGTCAAGGCCATCTCTTTACTATGACATAATTTATAACTGCCATAAATGCAAATATTTGTTAAATCGATATTTATGAATTAATAACGGTAAATTTAAGGCCGTAGAAAAAATATTGTGTGCAAACTCTTGCTAAAAGTGTTTATCTACGACCACTACTAAAAGTAGGCCTTTTAACGCTAGCTTGTTTCACCAAAAGTGACGTTTTATAGTTTAGCGTGGTTAAAGAAATCAGCTGTTTACTTTTAGTGAAGTGAGGTTATAAAACTACAATTTCGAACTGGAAGTGAAGTTGTTAAGTTATTCTCGTTGCTTCTTGCGTTACAGATGAAGTGTTTTTGAAATAATTAAAGCGATATGTAATGAATACAGTCAGATGTGGAGTATTAATAATTACCGTTCGTAACTGACCTTGACAGTACTGGCTTCACAAACATTCGCCCGTGCGGCATGGGCTACTGTTTATTATGACATAAATTAGAAGTGTTGTAGATGCAAACCTTTGTTAAATCGATATTTATGGATTAATAACAGTAAAATTAAGGTCGTAGATAATAGCTATTTATGCAGCAAGTGCTAAAAGTCGACGTTTATGCACGAGACATGAAAATTATGAAACGAAGCCGAAGGCGTTTTCTACGCTAAATTTTGTTATTTGTGACGTTACAGAAAGAGGGCAATGTGTAGACTTTACTTTTTAACGAATTAATGAAACACAATTCTTTTTTAGGTAAGGCACTATTTGAACAGAACACGAACCAAAAAGCTTGCACCAAGTTTAAACTAATTTAAATGTCAGATCATTGAAATTGATACTTTGTCCAATAGATGCCGATTGTCAAATGTCACTTGACAATGTCGCTAGCTTTCCACTCGAAAATCTCTAGATTGCTAGTATCCGAAATTTAGAATTTCTATAAAAACAGCGACTTAAAGTAGATAAAATAGTATATTATACTCGTTTAATAAGAGGCATTGTAGCATTCATTCCAATGAAGCTCGCTGCGATCGTGGTGCCCCAAACCCACGAGTGTTCTTATGAAACTCGTAGAATAATATACTATTTCGTAATTTTTGGTCACGTGACCTATACTCAAAAATTAACTTAGCATAAGTAAACAAATGTGTTCTTTCCAATTCCATAATAAAAAAGGGGGTTGCCATTTAAAAAAAACATCGGTGTCATACCTCACCCTGTATGTATAAATTTTATTTGAAAATGTGCGCCAATAAAAATAAAAATCAACGGGACCTAGTGTTTCTTCCAAAAGCTATTCCTTGAATTTTTAGCGAATTTATCTACTTTGGTACAATGCTTTTCGAAGCATCACTTTCAAAAGGCAACTAATACATAATATTTTAAGTGTCAGGTTCTTAAGCTTAAGCTCTTAGTTTTCAATGAAAATGTTGTACAGGAGCGGCGTTTTGCTATTTGAACAATAAATAGCATTTTAAATGTTTCTGCAAAGAATGAAATACGAGTCAGACTAATGGAAGTATTAATTTTATTCGCAAGTCCGCTAGATATGTCAAATCTATAGAAGCTCTGGCGCCTCTTCTTGGTCTTCTACGTTACAGCAATCTCGGGAGGTTTACTTTGTGAATCAAATTCTATTTTATCAACCTAGCAGTGGTTGGATGATAAGTGTCTCAATAGGTGTTCGGCGGAAAAGAAGTGATAGAGCGGCCTGCAAGATTCTCTGATTTAACGCCTCCCCTATTTCTCTGTTGGGACACTTAAAGTCAATTATTTACAGAACTCCGCCAGAATGTATTGGAGAGTTTTGGGGATAAAAACGAATCTAGGTCTAGTCTACGAGAAATATATATCTGATTTCGTTAAAAAACTTACAGGAATTTATATTACATATGCAACAGTAAATATAAAGTTTTTCAGCCTTTTAAATTATTTCAAATGTTTGCCTCAGGAACGAAACACGATGCTATAAAAATATGGCTCTAAATTTATTATAATACACGAAGTATCCGTTTCGTTTTACATATACCCTTGTAACATTTACAAATAAACATTGTTAGATCAACATATCCGGAATACATTTCTGTTTATGCATTAAAATTCATTTATCCATACTTTTACAATGCACCAACTAAAGACATTTTAATTAAACTACCTAAATGAAAGCTTACCAACACATTATCAGTTCACCTTATATTAACCTTCGAGTACCGCATGTTCAGCAATCTCCTTATAAGTGAGTGGCGGTGAGTGGTAACCTTCCAAAACCCAGTTATCCGCAAGTCTGCTAAATATTTGAAACCTGTACCCTAACGCACAAATCCAGGTACGTTTTAGATGTTTTGAGGTAAACCAGGCTAAGTAGATTAGTACAGTGCGTTAATCTTATATTATACCTAGACAGAACATACTGTTCAACGAGTCTCAGTTTTAGCTAAATTTATTTAATAAAATCAATAATGTGTCTTTTTGTTCACTTCACTTGCAGATAGTATAAAATTCTTGAAAACCTGAAAACAGTTACAATTCGATCATGACCTACAATAGAAAGTAAAAATTAATTAAAACAGTGCCTGCAGTGTATATGAATATTGCCAGTCAACTAAAAATTTATTATCATCACGTTTGATTAAAGATGCGCTTCTAGATCCTTGAATTTAAAGCTCTGAATGTTATTTTTAGTTCCAATTTTAATTTTAAATTATGTTCTGAGCGCTGAGCGAGTGAGGGTTATAAGCAATCGGGTTTTGTTGCAGCTAATTCATGTCGTTTCGGTATTTCTACGTTAATTGTACTGCATAATTCATACGTTAAATCTAGGTCAAAATAGGTATGTCACTGGTGCGGTAGTTTTCAAGCTCTTGCTTTTTATTATTTAAAAAACGAAGCTGGGAACTTTTATAATCTTCCACTTTATGGAGCTATAAAGATTAAGTAAGTCGGTACTAGCCGCAAATAAAGTGATATAAAAATCCCGTTAATAAGTATGGTGGTAACACTTAACTTGCATTTTCTAGGTTTGAAAGATTAAAAAAGTAGTTCGTTGAGAAAATTGCTTTCCATTTTATACACTGGCGCAATCATTTTTGAGTAATACCATTTCAGTAAATGTTTCATATTTGCGACTCAGTGTTAACTATTAACTTGCTGAATTATAATCTACTAATTATAAGTTAGCATTCGTTAAATTTCCGTCAAAGTTGCGGTTATCTAAATATGTGTGCATGCGTTTGTAATTGAACTACTCTTCGCCCGACAGAAAACTTTCTGCTAATCTTAAATTTAATGTTCACCTAAATTTGATGAATATCAGCAACAGGGATTGGACGATATTAGGCTTAAATGAATTAGAGTAATCTAAAACTGTTAGATGTACATTCTTCTACAGCTCTGCAGATCGTGTAATTTTCCATGTTTTTACATTTCCATGTTCCATGTTTACATTTGACTAATTAAAAAAAATAGTACATTAACATGGCAATGAAAAGACATTATTAGTTAATATAAATATAAAAATTATTAATACAGTCAAAGAGTTATGTTTGATGCTGTTAAAATATGGAAATTAAAAATAAATAGATGCTTTCGAATTCGATTTTTATATTCCTGAATTTTGCAGCTTACTCTCTAGAATTCGTTTTATATAAAAAGATTAACTGCAGTGATGACAGCATATCTTAACCAGTAACTGCTTTCATCCATTTCTTATCTGACACAAAGATTAAGTTAAAACATCGGTTATAATTACGTTCTGATTCCCATGTCTTTACTAGTCGAGTTTATTCGTCTCTGTATTCTTATACTTGGTGTAACTAGCTTAACGCTCACAAAAACGTTAATTAATTTTAGATTTGGAGTAAGCTCATAGATAGGCAAGGTGCCAAACTCCTTTGCTAATGATTCAATTATGTATTGCCAATTTACATTTTTTTATCATAACCGTCAAAGTGTTAGTAATGAAGTGGATGCAATATAAACTCACTTCTAATTTCGTTAGTAATTTGTCAATTAAGAAAAATATGTGGAACAATTTTAGAATTTCATATTTTTACATACACACATACACATTTTTTTAGTACCAGAAGCAGTCTCTCTCAGTCGTCCATTAATTAAATTGGCGAACGTCAAGCATGGGTTTGTAATACCGATGGGCCCCATGATTAAATATACCAGAAGTGAAATGGAGTGAATAAAAAAATAATATATAACGAGACACATGCAAAATTTCAGTTATGTGGTTTATTGGTAAAGTTTAGTAGAATGTTTTGCGACAAATTTCAAAAACTAATTAAATTTTTTTTAAAATTTTATTTGCTATTTACAATCTACTCAGAGAATATAAGTGAGTAATTAGTAAATGTTATCTTAAATATCTACATGTCATGATTTGGGATCAGGCCATTACCGTCTTCCCAGGGTTATACACTAACAGAAGGCAGTTAGGGGAGTAAATCTAGTGGCCAGGTGCGTTGAATAAGTCTTCTTGCGGCTGCTGGTTGGCGTGCGAGATGCCCTACAAGGTCATTTTCATGTCCTGGTAACTTGAGGTTGTATGCTTGCGCGAATCTTTGAATTTCAGTTGTTACATGAGGGATTTTCAGGTCGGTGTGGATAGAATCGTTGCTTATATACCATGGAGCGTCAGTGATTATTCAGAGTATTTTAGATTGTATCCGTTGTATGATCTTTGTATGGGATGATTTTGCACAGCCCCAAAGCTGGATAACATAGGTCCAGATGGGTTTTATGATAATTTTATAAAGAAGTACCTTGTTGGATAACGAAAGCTGCAAACGCCTTCCGATTAGCCATTGCATCTGCTTCAGTTTCAAGTCTATTTGTTGTCTTTTTTTCTTGATATGCGTACCCCAGTTTAGTTTTTCGTCAAGGTGCATACCTAAATATTTTATTTCTGACTTAGTTGGGATTTGAATATTATTAAAACTGGTGGGAGGGCACACAAGTCTTCAGTTAGTGAAGGTTATTTGAGCTGACTTGTCGCTGTTTACTGTGATTCTCCATTTGTTGGTCCAGTCCTATAGGAGATTGAGGTGGTTCTGTAAGTGAGTTGTCGCTGCTGCAGGCGATTCACTGGTTGAGAGGATGGCTACGTCGTCGGCGAACATGGCAATAGTAGTGTTTTGCGTGGTTGGTGAATCAGATGAATAAATCAGGTAGAGTAAAGGGCCTAACACACTTCCTTGCGGCACTCCTGCTTTAATTTGATGGTAGTCCGAGGCTGAGTTATTTATTACAACTTGGAAGAATCTTTCGGTGAGGTATGATTTTAGGATTAAATAGACCTGAGCTGGGAATTGTAGTTTGATCTTGAACAGGAGGCCTGCATGCCAAACCTTATCGAAGGCTTACTTTATATCTAGGAAAGCAGCTGCGGTTAATTTTTTGGTTTCGAGAGTTTCTATTATTTGATTGACGATTCGGTGGCATTGGTGTATCGTTGAGTGGGCTTCACGAAAACCGAATTGGAAGGGCGGGATTATTTGGTCAAGATTAACTGCTGTTTTTATTCTTTTCAATAGGAGTCTTTCAAAGAGCTTGGATAATAGAGGTAACAGGCTTATTGGTCTAAAGGAAGATGGGAGGTTGGGTGGTTTGCCAGGCTTTGCGATCGTAGTAATCTTAGCATACTTTCATTGTAGTTGGAAGTACGTTAATCTCAATATACTATTGTATATGGTGGTGAGAAGGACCACTGTCTTTCGTGACAAATGTTGCAGTACTTCACCTACAATCAAGTCATAGCCAGGGGCTTTTTTGGTGTTCGTAAGGTTGATTTGCTGGCGTACTTCTGACGGAAAGAAGGGTTGTATTGGCGGCGAGAGTTGGCACGGAGCGGTTAGGAAATCTTGAATTTCAGTGTCGTCGTAGTTGTCGTGTGGGTCTGGGGTATCGAATACGGTAACAAGGTGTTCTGCGAAGGTGTTTGCTTTGTCCTTGTCTGTTCTGGCCCATGTATTAACAGGCTTTCTGATTGGTGGTATTGCTATTATGGGTCTCTTGAATTTTTTTGTTGCTTTCCAGATTGAATGGTCGTTAGGAGAAAGCTTGGTAATGTATTCTTTGAAAGTTTCATTGCGGGCTTCCGTAAGTGTGGTATGTAGTTGATGGGTAAGTCTATTGTAGATTGTTTTGTCGTGCCTGTTCTTTGTTCTTTGCCATTTTTTCCGGGTTCTTCGTTTCTCCGCTAGTATGTTACGTATATGGCGAGGAATGTTATTGATTACACGAGTGCTATTTATAGCAGTAGGTGTGGCTTGCCAAGCAGGGACTTGTATTGTTGTCGTAAGGTGATGAACTGCTTCATCAAGGTCTTGATTATCTTTAATTCTGATTCTTAGATTAACGTTTTCTTCTAATATGTCTCTGAAGTGATCCCAATCCGTGTGTTTGTTACAGAGCCTAACCGGCATTTCTTTGGTAATTATTGTTGTGCTGACGGTGATAATGACTGGGGTGTGATCAGTGGAGAGGTCGTAATTAGATTCTGTTTTGGTGTAAATGTTAGCTATTCCATTGACAACTGCATAGTCTAATAGGTCTGGGAGTTTTTGTGGGTCACTAGGCCAATACGTCGGTTCTCCGGTTGATAGGAAGTTGAAATTGTTTCTCTGGATTGTTCTTAGTAGGTTGCGTCCTTTCGGGTTGATAAGTCTAGAGCCCCAGGCTGTATTTTTTGCGTTCCAGTCTCTTCCTGCTAAAAATTTAGGGCCTAGTGATCTGAGAAATTCTTCATATTCGTCAGACGAGATGGAATGCCTCGGTGGGCTGTAGATGGCTGAGATTACAAGCGAATAGGGGAAGGCTTGAACATTTATGGCTGCACTTTGAATGTTTTCGGTTAGGTATGGTTGAAGTTCATGATGGACAATCGTGTTCTTAATTATCACAGCTGATCCGCCGTGCGCCGTCCCATCTGGGTGATTGACATAATATGTGGTATAATGCGGTATTTTTACAGTGGTCCTATTAGTTGCATGAGTCTCGGAAACGAGCAGTATGTCAATTTGTTATAGTTGTAGAAATATTGTTACTTCTGGGATATGGTTAGTGATACCGTTGGCGTTCCACAGCGCGATGCGTAGTGAAGTAGCCATTTTACGCTATTTTATTTGTCACTGTGGAAAGCATGTTTAATATCATGCTGTTCTGAATTATGAGCTGGGAAAACATGTTTTTAAATTCGTTGAGAAAAGTTGTGAGCATTTCGGGAATGTTTATTTCTTGTTGGATTTGAGTTGGAGAGCTGTAGTTCCGTTTTGTCCATGCTTGAGGAGTGTTGGTTACGCGTTGTGCTTCACCGCTGTGGTTATTAGATTGGTTACGGAGAGGGGGAAATTCAGTTAGGGTGAAGTTAGGAGGAGCTTGTTGCAGACGGGATTGGTTAGCTATTCCTCTAAATGGCGAGTTTCGGGCCCTTTGGAGGTCTTGGTATACTGTGCAACCCTTGTAATTGGCAGGGTGATCTCCGCCGCACTTGGCCGGGGTATTTCGATCTTTTTTGCATATTGCAGTGTTGTGTCCGCCGCCACATTTTACACAAACATAAGATTTATTGCAATAAGATTTAGTATGCCCGTAGTATTGACATCTTAGGCATTGCGGAATAGTGTTTTTCTTTTTAGGAGGTTCAATCGCGACTACCATATTTCCGATATATTTGATATCAAAGATTTTTTTATTGTTCTCGCTTGGTTCGAGGTCGACCATGAAAAGGGAGAGAAATTGCTTGGTTACCCTATGGCGCATATTTATGATGTTACGCACTTTATGACCCTGTTTAGCTAGCTCATCCTTTATGATGTTTATCGGAATGGAATGGTGGAGGTTTCGAACCGCACTTGTAGAGATAACAAAACTTGTGGAGTATGTGTTCACTCTTTAAAAGCCAAATACTGGGGGTTGAAAAAACTGTTTATTGCAATAGCTAAGTGGACCGATCGTGATTGATTTGAAATAAAATGATTTATATTCATAAAACACATTGACATGTTTTTAAGGCATGTATTTGGCTTTTCCATCATTACACAAATAAACATATTTTACGTACGACCGGGCGGAATTGGTCACTTAACACCCTATCTTTGTTGACGTAATGTATCACTTTACGGCCCAAGAGCCATAAAGCTATGTATGTACCAATGGAATTATGAAGATGTTTACGCTCGATCAAGGCTGACAAGTTTACGAGCCATATGACCTCCGGCCAGAAGGTTTGAAAGTCGCCCGAGAGTATAAACATCATGTAATGCCCGTGGTAAATACAAAATTTTATGGCTTACTAGTGATTCTTAATAACCTAAATAATAGATTAGAAAGCATATTGCATGATCAAGTAGTACTGCTGTGACCGCATCGACGCATTGAGGTACTTGGTCGGTCAGAAATTTGGCACTCGTAATTTCTGACCATTCACGTACCATAGTAACGCGTACTACTCGCCAGGAAATCAAATACCCCGTAATATGCCTTGTTTTCCACTTATTAAGAAATAATAATGTACTAGTAAGAGATAAAGTAATTTATGCCTTACTAGTACATTATTTGTGGTTTATACCTGTGATACAGGATATATAAACAAGTCCGTAACAACCGGGGACTTATAATGCATAGCGCCTCCTCAAGCGGGCATTATAATTTATAACTTATTGTTAGCGACCAATCACATACCTCGATGCGTCGATGCGTACACAGCATTGGTTGATCATCCATATTCTGACCCATAATGTAAGTGATTAAAAGCACTAGTAAGATATTGCTTCTATGTACGACGGAAATTATTTGATATTTATGCCCTCTGACGACAAATAAATCCTCAAGTAAGCTTCTCGCCCTCTGGGGGAATAAATATCTTCATAATGCTTTTCGTACATAAATAACTATTACGGTCCGCTAAGCGATGCTAAGCGGGTCTTGTTTGTTAATTTGACAAGAAATGAGATTGCAAGTTACTAAAATTGACAGAAATTATAAATCTGGTTTTAATTGTGAACATTCCGGTCTGCACATAAAATATTGTATGCACCTCGTGCGTAATTAGCATTTATAGCCGTTGTCGTATTAAAGCCCCCGGATACGCCTCTAATTTTTACACTGTGGACCATAAATGCCTTCTTACGACCTTGGTACATAAATAACTATTATAAATCATAGCGGTTTTCATATACTTTCTTGAAAGTTAGAAAAAAAATTAATCTTGACGATTGATAACATTATAATTATACACTAATTGTACGTATCTGTGTAGTTGGTGGTGCGTGCACATGAGCTCCGGTATAAATTGCTTCATTGATTTGGTTCGAGTTTTATATTTAGAGGTTCAAAAATTGCAGTACCTAAGTGAAAGTCTTTCCAAAAGCCGAATTTGAGGAGATAAAGTTTATAACATTCTATTAAATTATTTATTTAAAGTTTTCCACGTAATTACTTATAATTCCCACAATTAATTAATTAATGATTATTTTTAGATTTGCAATTCCCATAAAATGTACATCTTATATAAGGTGTGAATGATTAATTCTGAGTGAAAAATATACGTTTTTTTATTCGATGCTTAGTTTTTGCATATAACCGGTTCCACCTGTCTTCGGTACCAGAAATCAGGATATCAGTGTGACAAATTATGAAAAATGTAATTTGTTAACAAATGCTTCTTTTAAACATCAAAGCAAACAATTAAAACTTGAAAGATGGTCACCTTTCATTTTAAAACAATTGTTAAAGACAAAGGTTTTGTAAGTTATAGCCAATATAGAGAAATGCCAGTACAAGTTTATGTGATTTCCAAAATTTCAGTCGTCAATTTCGTGAGCTTGTGAATCGGTGTTTAACCAAGCAAATTGCTTACCTATTTGAATTATTTCACTGATTATATAGCGCCTTTTTTATTATTTATTGGAGAATGAAGTAGTCATCCTCTAACCGTGTTGTCAAATTCCTTTTTTTAATCCTTATGAAAAAAGTACCATACAATTTGTTCCATTAAAAATGTCATGTAAAATTAATCAGACTACATGGCTACGAGCACCTGCCATTTTAATGCCATGTCCAGTACGCTTATAAATGATTGTAGATCGATTTTAGACTATATTTATTTTTATTTTTATTTTTATTTATTTCGCACTCAGCCAACAGCCGTTAGGCCAATTATAGGCGTCGCTGTGCTGTATTGTTGCTAAATGAAAGAATATAATTGTTTACCGAATATTTCGCTTCTATAACGCTAAAAAATTGTAATGCAATTGTGCTATGTAACCTTTCACACATCTGTGTATACTGCATGGGCATATCATACACACATAAAATAGAGAGGAGAATATTCAACATATTCTGAATCTACAGGTATTTATATTCACTCGGTTTATTTTTTGGTGTTATTTATTTTGTTCATGTTTGAGTTTCCAGTGATGCATTAAAACATTTTTTAAAAAGAATAAACTTTAATCTCATAGCCTCGTTCAAATCCTACGTAGAATTAAAAGGTCTACATAACTGTTAATAATTAAATAATCAAAAGTTAGGTAAATCCATGTACTTGTTTTTTTTTTATAGTACAGTTAATGTTTAAAGCACGCTGCGCTCCACGCAGTGTAAGCGTACAGCGTGATAATAAGTTTCTACATATATTAGGACTACTTGTTTCGGGGTTGGGTATGAATTAAACTTGTTCTGTTTTATATAGATATATACAATATAAGGCACAAAGCAGTTTATACCTACGTCAGCAATTAGGTTGCAAGTTTTTCGTCTGGAAAACAGTCTCTAATGGGAGGAAACATTAATACACAATCGTCCGGAAACTTAAGCGGAAATGATAGCCGGCAAACTGACACCATAACGGAAACTGGAGAGCGAACTAAAGGTAGGTATCATTACAATAGAATGAAAGGACTAGAGAAAAGGCTTTTAAGAACACTATAAAATCAACGTTTATCTTTATGACCGTGTGGTTAGTTTCTGCAGAGTAATAAATGACGTACTCTATCGAGAAACTAAAATTAAATACATTTTCACAATATTAAAGTGAGACAATTGTAAATTTCTAAAGGTGTTTTATACCAGGTCAATTCTAAAAGAAATAATATGGAATATACGTATATCAACTTAGATAAGGATACTTAATGAAGATGGACTTTATATTTCGTAGGTAAAAGTTATATTACTGTATTTTGGATATATAAAATTGGCTATTTCCAGCTAATAACTGTGGGGATTTTTTGGAAACTACTGGTTAATAGATTTATCATTATTTTCAAAAATAAAAATTAAAATAGAAAATAACACAGCCGCGAAATAATATAGTGTTTTTTTATATATTCTTGAAAGTGCACCTGTGCTCATAATGCAAAATTTTTAAATGGACGACCTATCGAAAACAGAATTCCATGGTATACCGCTGTAGCGTGGGATGCTAAACCGAAAGGACAATGCGTTAATCTACAGCTTTAGCTGTTGGGTTAACGCAATGCCTGCTCTAAGGATGTAAGGGACAAAGATTAACCTGAAGTAAAGCATTACGACTGTCCAGAATAATTCTCGCCCGCTTAAATTCTAGTAAGAGAAATAACTGCACCAGATGCTATCCTCAAAGGAGAAATGCAAATATGAACCACTCACGGTAAGGATAAATTGTATGCATATTATTATTGTTCTGAGTATAACACATTTTTTTCATTTATTCCAATTTTTAGTGTGAAATATTAAACTTGTGATTAGTAACTATTATTATCTTCATAGAAATCGAGTAAATATGTAGTATCTACGTGTAATTTCTCAAAACGATTTGAACAATCGTTATTGAAGAAACGCATCCATAATATACGTATACTCATTATAATCAGTTAGATATCTCCGTAATTTTAAATACGTTTACTCTGTATATTGCTAATTCCATTTGCTGTATTGTAAAAAAGACTGAATTAGCGGGTTTCAAAATTACAAAAAACAAAAACAAATTAAAATCAAAGACAAAATCTGAAGCCTTCTAATATTTGCCATGTAAGTAATTAATTTTACTATTATTTTTAGTAACTTCTGACGTCACTCTTGTAATTTAGTTATGTTATTTGTTGGCAAAAAATATAGGAAGCTAAAATAGTTATGTATGTACCGAAGGCAATATGAAGATGTGTATGCCTTTTCAAGGGCTATGAACATCAAGTAATGCCCGTGGTGCATGCGGCGTTTTATTTTCCACTTTGAATATGCAAAATAACTTGAAAAGCTTGCAGAGGAGTCCATAACGCCCTAGGGCGTTATGAGCTGGCGTAATAATAACACCCGCTCCTTATGCTCTCTTGAGGGGACATGAGAGGGCATAATGAACGGGCATTATTATTATGCCCGTTAATAACGCCCTAAGGTGTTATGGACTGCTTTATATACATCGTATCACAGATATACACAACAAATAACGGATCAGTAGTAAATATATAATTTTTCCTGAAAAAATTAATTATTTGAGATGCAGGACACTTTAGGATATATCATCAATTTTTTCAAAAAAATATTAATGAAACTATATTGTCAGTATATTTCACAATTGCATTAGGATTTAAAATTAACACAATTAGGAAATTTGTGTAGGAAATATGATCTGAGCTTTCACTTGCAAAGGAACAACAAACTTAATTTTGATGCCTGAAGCAGGTCTAAGAACTTTTGTTTTGATCAAGTAATCGCAACACATGCAATAAACGAACATAAAAAATGCTTTGTTTTTCATTAAGTGTTAAACCTTTCCTGAAACATTTATCAACATTAAGTTTCGTAACTTTTCTGAGACGCAGGGTTTTTTAAGATATTATTTAGCTGGAAAACATAATTACTTATTTTCCTATGAACCGTAAACTATCAATTAATGTAACGATACAGTGTTATACTATTTTTTAGGCAGTACTAATTAATTGCTTAAACGAATAATAAACCAAAAAATAACTACTAAAGCTAATTATGGTATTGCGGTGACTAAGAGGTAGTCAAAAGAAAAATACTGTGAAAATGCTTGAAATGTTCAGAACTGCCAAGCAATTACTTATATCTGTAAATGGAGTTATTTGATGAAAGTTATGGCTTCATCATTATGTCGAAAGTTTTCGTACCACTGCGCTGAACGGCTATTTTTATCTCGTAAAAAGATATCTACTCTTTAGATTCACGAAATAAATATATAAATATGTGACGGTGATTTAGCTACATAAATTAATTGAAGTTTTGATTAACACTTTATCATTGGTTAATTCTTTTATAATTTGAGATATATTTTCCAGCGCTGACTAGCGTTAAAGCTTGCTAGTTAAGTCGAGTATAGAATCCAACAAGATTTCTGTTAAATAGCAGTTTTAATATATCAAGCCTTTATACGATTCAGTGTTATTTTAAGTTACTTTTAAATTATGTATACTTAATTTTAATAGTAAGTTATCCAGTTATGTAATATATTTTCCAGGGTTGACTAATGTTAAAGCTTGCAGGTTATGTTCAATGTAGAATTGAACAAAATTACTCTTATACAACATTTTTAATATATCGAGTTTTGACACATTTCACAGTTGTTAAATTGATTTTTAAAATTCACTTATTTTTTTATAAGAAATTATCCAGTTACAGTGGTACAGTATGATAAACCTACATCGACTTCGTAAAGCTTTTGAACCACTTGGGGTCGACTGAATTGGATAAAAGTTGAAAATGTAAAACTTTCGCAAGCATAACGACCTTAGACTTAAAATAACAAAATCTGGTTTTTGTTCTATTCCGCAATTCCCTTACGCAAACTATAATCCGATAATCTGAGGATTCCACAGTATGCTAGGGAAACCTGCTAACGCAGATATCGATTTTGAATCCCAAATGTTTCTAGAAATCGGAGAATACCCAGTAAGGCATGATTCATACAAATTTCATCTGTTTGCACCCCATTAATTACGGGATTGCCAATCGATTAAACGCCATTTAGAGATTATAGTGTGAATTATATAAACTGAGATATAATAGAACCTTGCAGGAAAGGTAAAGGAAAATTTATTGTTATTTGTATTTCAGGATTACTTTTCATCCTTACAGGTGTTGCTACAGTTGGTATAACTTTATAAACCTCAATGTGTCTTCAGACTAGGTTGTTTATGATTTACGCAGTGTGCTAAGTAATTGGTGTTTAAATACAGGTGACGGACCCTTACCAACCTTAATACTTCATAAATGCCTTGTTTCATCTATTTGAATAGTTTTACATAGATGTATATACAGTGTGTCTGCTTAAGTTGGCACCATATGGAAAACTTTTTTATTATTAATTTTACGGAAAAAAGTTATTCTTTATAAAAAGTTCTGCATGGTCCAAAACTTAAAATGCATTCATCAGATATCATTTTGTAGCCGTATACGAGGAATGTCAAAAAATATGAATTCTGCTCAAGGGTAAAGTACCTTTATTTGTGAAAATATCGAAAATTGTTATTAAGAAAAGTTGATTAAAAAAATTGATATCTGATGATTGTATTTTAAGTTTTGGATCATGCAGAACTTTTTATAAAGAATAACTTTTTTCGTAAAATTAATAACAAAAAAGTTTTCCATTTGATGCGAACTTAAGCAGACACACTGTATAAATTCCTGTATTTCATAAACTGAATCAGTTCGTTTTATTTGCTTCTCATGTTTGCTCTATCAATAGGATAAAAGCCGACAGACTACCTAAGATGGCTCTGTAAAGTAAACCTAAAGAAAGACAGTATATGTATATATACATACGACGTCATAGTATGAGATGGAATGAAATATCGCAATACAAAATATTACAAGAAAAGTGTTTTTTATGAATGTTAATTAAAATAGTACGACATTTATTTTATCATATTGGACATGCAAAATTTCTTTTCTTGTTGAATAATAGTACATTGTGTATCTAGGACGAAAAGCGTAACATTCCAGGACAACTGTGAATATTGTTGGGTGGGGCGAATGCCGAGCCCATCAACACAGGAGGTTTGCCACATTGGGCAAACTAATTTTTAAGCTGACTTTTTAATTTTCGCTAAACTGGGCTGAGTATACAATACAGATTTAGCTCTTCTTAGCATTTTATTGAGTAATAAATAATATATTTTTTAAAGGCCCTTAGTTGCTAAATTAAAAAAAATATTTCCATCCAAAGCAGAACATTTACAGCTAGCTTTTCACTTTTCGTTGAACTAATCAGATAGATTTGTTAGTATAACAGAACCAAATACTAAAATTATTTATTCAAATGCACAAAATATGCTAAAACATATGGATGAAATTGAAGTTTTAATTGAAGACAGACGTCCAGCTATCGTATGTTTAAGTGAAACAAGGTTCACAGAAAATATTGAAGACTGTAAAATAAGTTTTCGGGGTTATGTCACCATTCGTTGTAATTCCGCAAATCGACACACTGGAGGAGTCGCAATTGTTGTGCGTAATAATATTAAATTCAAAATAGTGTCAAACTTTTCATTTAACGAGTTCTGGCTGCTATCCATTTACATCACCCAAGGATTTCAAAACGGATTGTACACTGCTGTTTATCGTTCTCCAAGCGCCAGTATTTCAAGATTCTTAGAGCAGTTCAAAAAATGTACGACGATACAATTCCAGACCGCACCAAGCATTTACTTCTAGGTGATTTCAATTGGGATATCTCAAAAGATTCATTCTACGAGTACACAAGCAAGCTTCTACGATTAATAAATACATTGGGTTTAAGTCAACTCGTAACCGAATTTACACGCTTAACAAAAAATTTCAATACAATCATTGACCTCGTTCTAACAAATCGACAAAATGTAATTGTTAATGTGCACATTTCACAAATTTCTGAACATAATGCAATTAATGTGAGGATACGAAAGAATGGGCGTAATTATGGCAGCAGTTTTGAAAAATATTACAACGTACGCTAATTACTTCTCACAAAAATTGCTTGATAAACTGAATAAATATAGCTGAGTCACATTATTAGATAGTAAAGATGTAAACAATCTTGCAACACATATTGTCAGCAGAATACAAAATTTCGTAAATGACCTCATTGACAACAAAGCAATTGCACTTAATACTCGCACCCCTTGGTTTTGCGCTAACCTACGCAAGATCCAGGCCTAACGCAATAAAATGTACAAGACAGCTAAACTGACTAAAAATACGCGGATCTGGGAAAATTATAAATTTATTCGGAATTGTTATAGCAATAAAATTAAGGACAGGAAAAGCCAATATTTTGAAAATAGAATAGAAAACTATCGTGGAAATCCGAAGATGTGGAAAAATGTCAAATCTTTAATGAAAGGACGAACAAATACTTCTTCAAACATTTTATTTCGCGGAGAAGAAATTAACAATTCCCAGGATATTGTTAATAAATTTAATCAGTACTTTGTAAATAGCATATTAGAGCTAAACAAGCCTATTATTAAGAAAAAACGACCGCTTGGTAGAAGCTACGTTTCCGGATAATATCAGTACTTTTAAATTTAAAACAATTACATTAATGCTCGGTATTATAAAACTTTTTATTTCCAAAATAAAATTTACTTTCTGAATAAATTAATTTATTCGGTAGATTTGCGTACTATAAACGCAAAATAACTTTATTCCGCTAATAAATCCATACAGGTTATTTTTAATTCGTTGTTAAAGTAAACAAAGGCGTATCAAAACGTTAATGCTTATGACATTTTATTCATTAGTAAACAAATTTTGATGCGCTTTCGTTTATTTGCCTATTAGTTTATTGGGGAAGAAAATTTACTCCACAAATAGTTTTCTAATGATTTATTCATCCTTTATAATACTGGCCCTAAAGGATATTAAAAATGCAATAGCTAAAATTAAAAGAAAGGGTTGTTTCGACCATATTACAGATGGTGTAATTGCAGATGCCTTACCAGTTGTAGGTGAGATATTTGTTCAATTAATAAATCAGTCTCTTGGAACAGGGTGCTTTCCAGAATCATAGAAATCTAGAGTTGTTCCAGTATCTAAAGTTAAATTGAGTAACAAGTGCGAAGAATTTCGACCAATAAATGTGTTACCGGTTTATGAGCAAATTATCGAACTTATTATGAAAGATCAACTCCAAATCTTTTTAGATGAACATGACATTATAAGTAAAAATCAATCAGGATTCAGAACTAAACATTCGTGCGAAACAGCATTAAACTTGGTTCTCATGAATTGGAAAAGTGACTTAGAATTAAATAAAAGAAAAGTTACTGTTTTTCTAGATTATAAACGTGCATTTGAGACTATCGACAGACAACGGTTAGTGAATAAACTATATAAATATGGAATACGTGCTAACGAAAATATGAGTATGTGGTTTTAAAGTTATCTCACTCATCGACTACAAACTAGATACTTCAACCAGTGCCAGTCAAGCTACATGGAAATCCACTTGGGTGTGCTCCAAGGCTCTGTCTTGTGTCCATTATTTTATATATAAATGATTTGAAATTGAATCTAATCTTTGCAGATGATACATTAGTGACAGTTACTGACGAAGATGTTAGAAATGCTGTTAATAAAATGAATATAGATTTAGAAATTATTTCTAAGTGGTTAAAGGTAATAAATTAAAACTGAATATCGCAAAAACGAAAGCAATCATTTTATCAGGTACTAATGTATAATCGGTTAATAAAATTACAATTGAAAACTTAGAAATAGAAAAGGTTTTTCAAGTTAAATATGTAGGAGTAGTTATAGATGATAAATTAAACTTCAAAGCACACGCAGATTTTGTAATTAAAAAATAGGCTTATTAAGTAGAATATCTAACAAGCTTAGTATACAGTCTAAAATTATGATTTACAAACCAATCATTGCACCACATTTCTATTACTGTTCTAGTATATTATTTTTATGTCAGGAACAGGAATTCGCTAGAATGCAAAAACAACAGAACATAGTAAGGTGTATTATATTACGCTGTTCGAAATATACGAGAATTTCTGCGATGCTAGATTGTTTACAATGGTTAAGTATAAAGCAACGTATTTACTTCAATTCTTTGTTGTTAGTTTTTAAAGCAGTCAATAACCTCTTACCTGAATATACGACCCAAAACTTAGGTTACGCTTGTGATATTCATAATTATAGTACAAGAAATAGGCAGAATTTTAGCTTACCCAAACTTAGAAAAAGCAGTTTCAAAAATTGTTTCTTCTATAAAGGCTTCAAAATTTATAAAAACCTTCCAATTGAAGTTAAAGGAACTAAAAATATCTATGAGTTAAAAAAAACTAAGCGATTATGTAAAGAAAAATTATTAGTTAAGTAATTATGTAAACAACTGTAAATCTTAAAATAGTTGATAACTAAATAAAGATTATTATTATTATTATATTTTCTATTTGCACTTTGAATGTTGTTTTTGAATAGGTACATACTAACTGTATTCTATAGTAAATAGCAGAAAGTTAAAGTACATTTTCTCATTCATGATTACATGTTCCTAGATTCACTGAACAACGATATCCTATATTTTTGAAAGAGAGATTTTTTATGTAAGCTCAAGAAAGTTTTTATTCATACCAGAAGTACATTTCGGATGCTTTTATGGAAAGTTTGATACGATTTATTAATTACGCCCGCTCCCGCGCCCAGGGCTTCGGTCGCCGTTAATGCAGGCGTCCCAATGTTTACATTTTAACCGAACAACGAATGAATACAATGTTAAACTCTTCGCACTGTTTACGTACGATGGTTAGAAACAGGACATTAAATCGCTTGCTTCTGAAAGCAAATTTAATCGTCGACATTAAACAACACTGTCTATAACTGCACGTCAATAGAGCCATGTTTGGTATTAACATGCAAGGATTTCGGTAAGCTATAAGAGGAATTTAATAAAAGCAGCAAATTCATATCCACTACAACTTCGACCAGTGAAAATAACGAATTGAGTCCTACCGTGACTTCAGCCGTTGAAAATAACTGCAGATAAATACTGAAATGTCTCAAAGATCAGCCGCACAACACAGACAAACTCTGTAGGTTGAACCAACTCGTTCGCCTAAAAGTTTTGGCATCCAATCTCTATAGTCGAACCCTTAATTTGTATGAAATCACCATCGGCGGACGAGCATCCCGGATCGCCTCAAAGCTACTATTTTGCTCCAGGCGGCCCCGCTGTTCACCAGTTTCACAGCCCCATCCAGGTGGAACTTGTTAAAGCCCGGTACTACGCATTCTAAAGAAGGCCGATCCGTAGTTCACCATCTCCGCAACTTCGTCCAGGTAACATTTCTCAACATCTAGGAATAAGCACCCTCCAGGAGGCTAAGCAATAACCACCTGCTCCGCCACCATCGCGTAATCACACACCCTAATAATTAAATTGTAATTATTGTTCATCTATACATGTATATTAACAAATTAAGGTCATAATTAGGCACCGCTTCAGCGTTCTGATTGAGATACCAACCCCAGCAAGCTTAACCGAGCTCAACCCAGAAATATCTGTCGTCGTAGTCAGCTTTGTTGTTACATGTCGTCGCAGAGACATCAGCCTCTTTTCGTTGATGAAGTTTAGGCATTAACACCCAACGTTTTGCGAAAATTGGTTTGAGGAATTGCAGTGTGCTTGCTCGGTGCTATATTTGTATGACTGTGGGAATCGAATTACATTTACTGGTACGATCAAAGGCTTTACCTTTACGCGTCTTCTACTGCTTATGAGTACTTGTACTTGAGAAAATTTTTTACTTAGTATAACTTTTACATAGTGTGCTGCTACGCCATAAACATAATGTAAAAATATGTCTCTAGTTAGAGAATCTTTATTTAATTTTCAAGCAGTGTATAACGTTTTAGATAACTGTAAATTTCTCACAAGGGACATGAGCTCTGTATTTGCATATGAACAAATACTTTTCTTTTATATCTCCATTTACTCTTGTATTAATATTTTATTTCGCCTTTCTTAACTACTTGAAGCAATATCTTTTTGTCAGTTCTACGACTGGTAGCTTGTACGGTGTGTTGATGTCAATTTGACTTATTTGCCTTTTACCAGGGAATGGGCAAATCATTGCCCCCTCCTACTCTATAGTAATTTTGAATAAGACGTCTACTTATTTCTTTGTTCAGTTTTAGTAATAATAATTGACTACTAGATTACAGCTTATTTTTCATCGTGATGGGCGTTCATTGGTTAAATAAATATAGTGACAATTCCGCCTAATATATTTGTCACTGATTCTAAGTTTCTTGATTTATACTCAGGTAACTAGAATTACTGTGTTTATTTCATCCATCTAGACATTGGGTTTATTACTTCATATTCCTAAATAAAAATCTAAGAATACAGATTAACTGATATTATTAAATATAAAACCTGTTCTACTATTATAATCTGTAATATAGTAGTTTACACCGCACAGGTTTTCTAAAATATGTGACGACTTACCAAGAAATTAATTATACAAACTGCAACTATTTAATACTAATAATAAACAGACAATGTATTTTACAGATTATTAAGCAGTTTATCTTATTTCATAAAACCTCAATTAACACCACTAAAATATCTATATAATGGTACTATACCATGTTTGAGTAGCACGAGCAAAATTCTCTCGGCATACAAAAAATGTTAACGATCGCTATAGAGCAGGGGTCGGCAACCTGCGGCCCGCGGGCCGCATGCGGCCCTTTGCAACTTTTTGCGCGGCCCGCCAAAGCACCAATATAACTTTAGGAAAAATCAACAAATTTAGAGCGTAAGCGTGCCGAAATGTGGCCGGTGACAAAAATGCGCGACAAACAGAAGCATAGTGGGAAACCTATTTTACTGCGCAAGTTTAATCCCCACTCCCCAGCGAATACGACGTCTCGCTTGGCAAGTGTAGCATTCTTTCTAGTGATGGGCATAATCGGATGATTTCAATAATCGGAATGTTCCACTTCGGAATGTTTATAAAATCGGAATATCATCCTATTATTTTACATTCCGTAAATGCAAGCAAGGGAAAACGAGCGAAATAACAACAAGTGGAAGGAAGATGAAGTGCGTGCAAATTTACGATGAGAGCACTCGCCGTCGCGCCGTAAGCCCTTATCTGCGTTGGCATCTATTGTTTGGGTTTGTAGGGCGGTCAGTAATAGCTATTTACGTTATTAGACCGGTAGCAACATTTTTATGGCCGCGCCAATACTTTACAGGTCGAACCGTAGGGCGAGACCTGTATGTTTGGCAAGGCCATAAGAATTCTACCGGTCGTGTATCGTATAAGATTTTTTAGAATAGGTACTGCATTAGTAACTAGCGTTTGTAACTATGTAGACGCTAGTTAGCAATGCAGTATCCTAAAAAAACAATTTATGAGTTTGAGTCGCACAGTGGGATATGAGGAAATAAAATATTTTTTCAAATTATTACAGTAGTTACGTTAATAGACTTTCGGAAAATGGTAGTGATATTTTAAAGTTTAATAGCACATAAAGTACATAATAGATAGTATAAAACAATATTTGAATTTGAAGTCTGTAGGTGTACTATCTAATAATTAATCTACGAAATACCACTGCCATTAGTGCCATTCACGTATCATACACGTGCGCACACGGCGCGACCCGTCGACATTCGCCAACCAGCATATAGCAGTCAAGTGAGTCAATACAACATTCCGTATTCCGTTCAGTTCAAATTGGCATTTCGTTTTCTCATTTTGTGTACCGAATCGTAAAATAATCGAATTCCGAAAGTTCCGAATTTTGTGCACCGAACAGTAAAATAATCGAATTCCGAAAAGTTCGGAAATAATAGGAACCTTCCGATTTTTTGAACAATCGGAAACTTTACGATTATTTATTCGGGATAGGCCCATCACTAATTCTTTCAATTCGCCAGTTTGCTACTGTATGTTCATATGTGCGTTCATGTTGACAGCCGTATGACGTTTCACTACAATATTTTATATTTTTTATATTTATATATTTTATATTTACATATTTATACATATTTAATTGGAATTGTATTTTCTTTTTTTTTCCTTTTAAGAATTGTAAAATTTTTGTTCTCTAACATTATTGTTATTATAGCATGTCAATAAAAAATAAATTTTTTCTATATTTATTTTTAATAATATTTATACTTGTATATGATATAAAAGCACTATTTAAGTTACATTCGAATGTGCGGCCCGCCTAAAAAAATTTATTTTGAAAGTGGCCCGCCGTCCGAAAAAGGTTGCCGACCCCTGCTATAGAGTATACGCATCGTTAACAAAGTGTGGCGGTATACAAGAGAGACCCTCTATAAATACTACATTACTAAACTGAAGTTAATTTGATAGGATACCGAAGCGTGGAGTTCAAAAGTTCGCTAGGCAACTTCATCCGCAACTCCGCCATTAATTATGAGTCACCTAACTCTACTAATTTAGATCGTCTATTGAAATGGCTAAACAAATGTAATTACGAGTAGAACGGTTTTGTCATTTTACCATTTCCCGACAAATATGACGTTATTAAAAAACAGTTTTAATATTTTTTTCTCCAACCACAAGAATAAGACGCCATATTGTCGAATAGTTTTGTATAAACGGTAGCTCTTTTCGGGATGTTCATCAATTACCTTGGCAACTGCATTCTTTCCGATTCATATTTGCACTAATACAAAGATGGACGCAAGATAGGGTTTTACAAGGTAAATTTTAAGTAAAAAACAAACGCTTTGTCAACATTCGTCGTTATTGTTTATTTTCCTCGTATAGTGTTTATTTGCGCCATGAATGTTCTACAATGTTGCCTACAATGTTTGATTGCAAATAAAATAATAATACCGAATTTATGAGTAGCTAGATAAAAACTAGTACCTATGTTTCATTCGCACAAAAAATGCGTTTTCGGGCTGGATAAGACTCTGTCTTACTTGTCTCGAAATAATGCATTTTTGTACTAATCAAACAAATAACTATTTTAGGCACCCGTCCAAAAAATCATGTATTACTGTACAATTTTTATACTGCAAAGTACTGCTTTACAGGACTATCTTGAAAACTTTTTCTTTGCAGGGCTATTTTGGAAAAATGGCATTTTGATTGGTTTGTAGTATTTGTTGAATGTGGTTCCTAAGAAGATCAACTGCAACTATCTCTAAATTTTTACAGGTGTATAATGATTGTTTGGTATTGCGTATTCTGTGGTGTTGCAATGTTTCAATATTTAGGTGAAATTAAGAAGATACACGGATGCCCAATAAATGATGTACGTAATTCATCTGGAATGGCCCTTTACTGGACTTGTAGGCTTTCAGACCTCGCCTTCGGCATCAGCCTCAAATTTGTTTACGCGGCCTGTAAAGATGCTCTTTCCGGACCTGTTATGTAAACTACTATTACACCATACATTAAATATTAGAATATAATTTTATTCTTCTATACAGATGTGTTTACCGAAGCGTATGAACTTTATTCTGAGAAAACAAATCAATAATTTCATATATATTTGAAATCCGTATCTTATTTAATTGGACAAGTGAACAATATCATTATTAAAAAAATAGTAACTCTTATTTTGTTTATTTCTCTAAGGAGAAATGTGAATCTTATATATCCTTTATCTAATAGACGTGTCTGTCCAGGACGCTGTTTTGTCTGTCTGGGACGCTGTTTCAGCAGCCAAACCGTAAGACATAGAGAAAACAGTTATGAAAGTTATATGTTTGGAATGGTCATGTCAGGTCAGGAACCGAATTTCAGTCTCTAACACTAATTATTATCGTAATTATCCTAATCCGAACTTTTTAGGTTAGATTCTAGGCAAATTTTATCAAGGCGAATGCGACTGGTAGTTTGCTACCAACAATGACGTCATATACGTACGTGTGGTGAATACGCGTTCTATTTGCAAAACGGCCTTTTTTGTTTTATAAAATGAGACATTTGTCTCACTGGACTGCTAGTTTATATCTAAAAGCGTGTGATAGAAGTTTCTCTACACGACTAAGGTATGTATTTCAAGCATTTCAGTTCTGCTCATACTTGCGTTAAGCATTCGGCAGGTATTTTAAAACCTACTCAATAATATATGCAGCTTGGCATTCGGTCAAATGTGAAATATTCTTACGAAGTAAAGTTATTTGTGCTGTAGATTGCTTTCTAACCCCCCAACAACTTGTAATTCTATTCAAAGTGGCCGTTGACATTTGTAAACACCGCTGTCAGAGCCATTGTAAGTTATTGTATAGGTACCTACCACGAAAATCAATAATTCAAAAGGTCAATACTAGTGCTAAAATATTAAATGTCTCTGAAAACACAATCACAGTTTTACTGCACCTAAACGCAGGTTATTATCAAATAAATGTTCAGGAAAATACAATAACAATAAACAAGTTATAACTAACATAACTGTTCTATTTACTACAAGTAAACAATGTAGTTATGTCTTTCATTATTCTTCATATATATACAGTGCTTTCGCAAAGTAGTGGATAAATTCGTTAAAAACTTAAGGAGTAACTTTTGGAAAAACGTTTGGACCCGTCGGTGTTATTTTTATTTGCACATTTTTTCAAATAAAATTCTATACTCAGGGTGACCCGTGTAAGAGATATGACGTCATCGATGTTATTTTTAAATAGCAGCCCCCTTTTTTCGTACGAAATTTGAAAGAAAGCATCTTTTTACCTACTTAAAGCTGATTTTTTAGTATAGGTCAAATGATCAAAATTTAAGAAAAATATTTAAAAATTGCAAAATACTAAATTTAATTTCAATAATAATTTCAAAAACAACTAAATTAAATCTACAAATTTTCCACCGTTGTCTGCCTGACAGTAACTAAGACGATCGACACGTTTTTTATTGATTGCTGTCATTGATAAAAGCGTAAAATCATACTTCTTAATAGCTATTTATGCAACAAGTGCTAAAAGTCGACGTTTATGCACGAGACATGAAAATTATGACACGAAGCCGAAGGCTGAGTTTCATAACATGTCTCGTGCATAAACGACTTTTAGCACGCGTTGCATACAATATTTTATCTACGACCTTAATTTTACCGTTATTAATCCATAAATATCGATTTAACAAAAGTTTGCATCTGCGACACTTTTAATTTATGTCATAATAAACAGTAGGCCACGCCGCGCGGGCGATTGTTTGCCACGCCAGTGCTGTCAAGGTGAGTTACAAAATGTAATTATTGATATTCCACATCTGACTGTATTTATTACATAGTGCTTTAATTATTTCAAAAACACTTTACCTGTAACGCAAGAAGCAACTAGAATAACTTTACAACTTCACTTCCAGTTAGAAATTGTAGTTTTATAACCTCACTTCACTTTTCGCCCATGTGCTAAAAGTAAACAGCTGATTTCTTTAACCACGGTAAACTATAAAACGTCCCTTTTAGTGAAACAAGCTAGCGCTAAAAGGCCTACTTTTAGTAGTCGTAGATAAAATCAAATTTAGTATCTTGCAAATTTAAAATTGTTTCTTAATTTTTGATCATGTGACCTATACGGAAAAATAAACTTAGCGTAAGTAAAAAAATTTGTACTATCAAATTCCAAAAGGGGTTGCCATTAAAAAAACATCGATGATGTCATACCACCTGCACGGGTCACCCTCTATGTATAGATTTTATTTGAAAAAATGCACAAATAAAAATAAAAATCGACGGGTCCCAGCGTTTTTTCCAAAAGTTATTCCTTGAATGTTTAACGAATTTATCCAATACTTTACGAAAGCACTGTATATTCTAGACAATAGGGATATGTAATAATGACCCCGTATTCTGTTTCTGATTGGAAACGACAATTCTTTAAATACAAGTAACCCACGTATGTCATAACTTTTGCCACAATTGCCAGGGCTTCCATATTAATCATAAATAACAAAGTAGAAAGTTGGCGTTGTAAATAGAATTACCTCAGTATTACACCTTTTTAATGATAGTTCAATTTTAGAGTGCAATTGTGCATTATTCCTTACAAACTGGAAATTCGCAATTTAACTATAATCTAGTTGAGCGAACGCCTAAACCCGAAATTTTGTGAGTAGTTGTAAATCAAACTATATCACGCAGAATGTGAAGGCGGCATTTCGTGTACAAACTTACCAAAACAGGACAACCTATAATTTTCACTCGATCTTTGGTAAATAGATGAGAAGTGTCAAAAACAGGGTTGGAACTATGGTTCGAAGGTTATGGCCGCAATTTGGTGTTTCAAAATAAACCATTTCAAGGAAACTATCCAGAAATCGTAAAAAATCGGAAAAATAGAAAATTTCGGAAATAATCACTGAACCAGTTGCAACGAATACCTGCATGTTGTCGTGTATTAAAGGGAGTTCATTTCACAAACAACAAAATGCTTATCATGAATGATGATCCCTTCCAATTTACCACCCGATTGAAGATTTTTGGTAACTTTGTCCAAGAAAGTTTATGATGAACGATGGGAGGCTCAACATGAAGACTTGTTGAGACGCTGGATTTCTCAGAAGTTTCGAGAAATAAATATTGCCACCATCTAAGGACTGATGCGGAGTGTAAGAAGAAGATAACACATCGTTGAAGAGAATGGGACGTTCCAGTTAATTTAGAATAATATATATTTACAATAAGTATATTAACTCATGTTTATAACAACGATTTCGTATAAATGAATGTAGTATGTTTACAAAAATTAAAGAGACAGAGTTGTGCCAAAACTTATGACACATACTTACGTTATTATACCAGTTCGAAGTTTAGCACGATTATAAAATATGTTAAAATAAATTACAAATGCATCTGTTTCATAATATAATCAAATAAAAATAACTGAATTAATTGGTTATTATAGGTAATCACAGTTGTCTAATAAGGGGAGATCCTTTGGCAGACGTCGTTTGAGTTGCACGTTCATTTCCTGTAAGTCTAAAGAGTAGCACTCAGAACTTGGACAAAGTTGATGTTCGCGTACAACGATTTAGACGGTTTATTAGTAAACTAACTATGATATGGATAGTTCCTCATGCAACTGAGTCTTTCGAATGAACCACGATGCGCCAACTATTATTATTCACAACAGCTTTGTAGCACTTGTAATTTTTGTACATGTGTTGGAGATCTCAATATTTAAGTATATATTAATAATGCCTCTTGGCAAGATATGTAACTGATAAATGTTTGGGGCTCCTGATATTTCTTGGCCATTAATAGTTGCATTAGGTGGATCAGAAATATTTCAAATAAACATTTACTTTTATTTAAAGTTATACGTCCCTTGATATACCGCCTATTTGCGCCCGGCTCATTTGCGCCCAATCAACTGTAATTAACGTCTCATTTGCTCCCATACTTGCAACTCATTAGTTATCAGGACACCTGAAGTTGGCCGACTAATGGGGCAAAATAGTTATTGCAAAACACTAAATGTAAGAGTTTTTCACTTAGCTGTCCTAACTTCCATACGTTTCCATTGGTACTTTAATTTAACAATTCATATTATTGTACAGATAGCGCATTTTTTCAGGGTGTCAGTTATAAATGGTACAACTTTTCCATTTTGTCACGGTAACGACTTATCCGCCCTCTCCGCTATTAAGTAACTCCATCATATTTTTTTCTAGACGTAGATGAGAACTATATAAAAAAAGGTTAGTTCGTTTAGTTGGTATATTGTTTAATTCCGATAACATTATGTTCAAAAACTTAGTGCCACTGCCACGCTAATTAAATGGGCTAATAGGTCTAATAATAATATAAATTATGAATCAATAAATTTGACACCGGTGTAAAAACTCTTATTAAAGTTTTAAAATAAATCTCAAATAAACACAAAAATTAAAGTACCAACGGAAACGCATAGAAGTTAGGGAAACTAAGAGAAAAATTGTGAAATTTAGTGTTTTTGTAATAACTATTGTGCAGGCAGGAGACGGCCTCACTAGTCCGCCAACTTTGGATGTCCCGATGATTAGTCAATTGCAAGCATGGGAGCAAATGAGACCTTAATTACTGTTGATATTTTTTGGGGCGCAAATGTGCCGAAAATGGTGTTGGGCGCAAATGGGCCGGGCACAAGTAGGCCAACACCGGTATACCACTCCGTTAGGGTATTTATTTGTTGCTGTAGCGGTGCTATTCCTATAATTAAACTATTCTTTAAATATTTATTATTATGTCATCGGGAATATTGATAGACATGCGTTTTCAGGTTCGGGTATGTCATAAGTAAACAACCTATAAAACATACAATCTAAGCAGAGCTTCAAAAAACCCCAGAATTTATTTACAACAAAATTTATGACTTCTTGTGTATTTCGACGAGGTATTAACAAACTGGCATGGGTATTAGTTTATAAATTTATCTATTTATCTATATTCGTTCAAACGATCGATTTAAGTCGACAAATACAATTGTTGTATTCTCCGAATCCTTGCTTCTTTGCGATTGTCCAGCTAGTTGATGCATAGTAAAATTATTACTATGGAATACAAATCGATATCCTGAAATAACATTGCGGTTTTGAAGTTTAATGTTCAATCAACCTGTGATTACGTTTTATAAATAAAAAAAAAACATGAACATCTGCATGCTTCTAATTTGTAAGAAAGTATCCCAGTCGCAAGAAACAATCAGAAGTTTTTGTTAGTAACACAAACTTAGTTTCATTACACTTGATTTTGAATATCTGGATTAATTTTAGTAATTGTATGAAACTTGTAGGAACTAATTCATGTCCCAGTGAAATTTTAGTAACTGCTTGATTGATTTTTTCCAAAAATTGACGGTATCCTGCGCTACAGTAGCTGTGAATACGCCCATTAGATAAAAATCAGCAAACAAGTTAGACGTCTCGCTATCGGTATGATCTACTTTCAATGTTGGGATAGTTTGAGTTTCTTTTTATAGACACATTAATGTTTGGTTCCAATTCCTTAGTATAGTTGCTCTAAGAATATATTCGTTATGCAACCAGTTCCAATCTTATGTGCCTAGAAATTCCATTAAGTTCAACTTTAACTTCAACATTTTTAGTTCGTTGTCATTGTCGTCTTAAGTATATGTTTCTCGTTCCAGTTTGTAATTGTTGTGTTATTGGTGGTAATGGAACTCTATGTACTAACGTTGAATACATGATTTTAAAGTAACTTGGAACACACGAAAACAATTAAAATTGTCATGCGCACTTTCTAAAGTAATTAAAATTAATATTAAATAAACTACTTAGTTCTTGAGGTAGCGGTATCTTTGTTTCGAGGGTTGCTCTACTATCACATGCTTTTTCAGGTGGAACAAGAGATGAGAATTTGAGTGAAAGTAGAAATAAATTGCGTTCAGAAACGTATAAAGTGTGGAAAGAAGCTTACAAAGAGAATCTCCAACCTCATTCAAAAACGTACCACTAATACGATTATAAGCATTTCAACGAATTCTACTGATTTAAATAGAACCACTTTTAAAAATTCTTAGCGTTTACAATTACTTCAAATATTTGTATAAGGCATCGTTCTCATTCTAAAGAACTTTACATGTAAAATAAAACAATGGATATCTCACAATAGGACGTGGGTAAATATTCTAACGCTTGAAATATCAATCTGGATATTGTATTGGTTTTCTTCAGTTTGAATTGGAACAACGGCCTTCGCAGGAAATACAAATAGCTTTGAATTTATACACGGAAAAATATAGCGATTATATTTTCAGTGCTGCGTTTAGTTTTAAAATTTACACAGTAAACACGGTTTACATCAGTAAAATATGTACATATAGTAAAATGTTACAGAGAATACTTTTATAATACAAAATTAATGCTACATTTAACCGATAATTAAAAATTAAGTTTGAATATCCACACGCTTGGATGATATTATTAAAATTCACATTGAATTTTCAATAAAATTCCAAAATATAAGTAACTACCATATTTGTAAAAATATTTTTATGGTTGCATTGCCTTGATAACAACAGGAACTTATGATTATTAAAATTAAAATCTAATTTTCTCTCAATATTTGACATTCAATACAATTCTTATATAACTATATTATTTAGGTCATACGAGCGTAATCAAAAGGACACATTAATTACATTAAGGAATAAGAAATCCTCCAGCTGCGACGGAATTATGGTGGTAAATCTTGAGAAACAGTATTATGCAATAACATAAAAGCACTACAAGAGTGAGAAATTAGTTTTTTAATATTAATACGTAAGAAGAAGGGTGAACCTAAAAACATTCGCGACATTATGCTATTGCTGGCATGGATATTGGCACACAGTAATTACAGTTATAGGTAAACGATGAACAACAGGGATTTTAGGCAAATTGATCCACTGCAGATGTTATATTAATAATTTTCCCACTTCAGCTTTTACCTGTTTTGTAGATCTCAAATAAGCGTTCGATCGACTAAGGTTCTTTCAGGTCAACAATGACATAGTCCAACCCGTAAGGTCGTTCGTTACACAATAACAATGGCCGTGAAAGCCTCCAACACATTAAGCTATACAATCCTTAGCAGAAAATAAAACTTGCATGTATAGTGAAATAAATAAGTATTGGTAAAGCATTAGATGTAAACATTCTTAGAAAATTTCAAATTATTGTTAGCTACTGCCAGTAGTTTCAAGATATCTATACTTTTTATTATAGACTATAGAGCATTCATTCACTGCCAGCCATATACCCTGAGAAAAATGTTTACTAGTCAGACAACCAGTTAAGAAAAGATACTAACAAAGACAGACATAAAAAAAATCTGTAAAAGGCTTTACACAGAACTTTCCTCGTCGACATTGTGACAATAATAAATTTTAAAAATCAAATTAAGTTAGGAGTAAAAATATCGTCACGTTTCTAATAGATTAAATACATTTTCAAATAAAAACAAATTATCCCGCTTGGGTTTGAACCCGCCGCATCTGCAGAGCTCCTCAACATAGAGACCCTATCTGCATCGATAAATCCATCTACGCTACCAAGGCGCTTTCAAATAAGTCCGGCGCGAGCTGTTATTGTTGAAATGTTTTAACTCTTTTGTGACATTATTTTCTATCGGTTGAGTCTTATTTTCGGCAAATGTAAAGCCTGAAATATGTGAAAGTTACTACTACTTCCTTTTATTTTAAAATTAACACAAAAATAAACAACATTTTATTTTTTTATGGTTTGTCTGTCTGTCTGTCTGTCTGTCTGTCTGTCTGTTGGCAGTATAGCTCAAAAACTATTTGTCGGAGGAAGACGATATTTTGCATACATATTATATATCTACCTCGCATAAAACCGGTACAATTTCATACAAATATATACAGGATGACCACTTTAAAAAATAAAATTTTGTTTACTTTTGTGTTAATTTTGAAATAAAATCCTCTGCGGAGATTCGGTTAGCATCGAACATTCTGCAGAGCTGCAGGTGCGACGGGTTCAAACCCTAGCGGGATACATTTTTTTATTTGAAAATGTATTTAATTTATTAGAAACGTGAAGATATTTGTACTCCTAACTTAATTTGATTTTTAAAATGATTTAGTGCCACAATCTTGACGAGGGAAGTTCTGGGTAAAGCCTTTTACAGATTTTTATAATATGTAAAATCTTTAAAAAGAGTCAATGAATATTCTTCCTGATTATTAGTTAGAAGTCCTTTAACCTGAATTACAACTTATTGTTATTGGTAATTTCGATAATATAAGATGGAAGATAATGGACGTAGAACATTTTGACCACCACTTTAAATTGAACTTCAAAATAATTTAATCACTTAAAAAGAGTATTGTATGCTCGAATTAAAAAAATTATTGAGATTTATGGATTTGTTGATAAATACAGGATGTAGGTATGATGTTTTCGACTTTTGCGCTACTAGAATAGCGTATGCACTACACCCCTGTGAAGTTAGCACCACAATTTCAAAACATGTTGTTTTTTCAGGAGTTCCCGTTGCACCCCAAAGAGTTCTAGAGTTCCTTGCTATTTTTAAAAATAGTTCTATGTATTTAAGAGAAAAAAATGTCGATCGAAGATTGGGGGTGCTAACTTCACCTTTTCCTCGGACAAATACCACTATAACTCTTTTTTGGTCATACTTATTGAAAAATTTCTTAATATTTTTCGATAGAACTCGTCGGGGGGCCACTAGAACTCTAAGAAAAAATAACGATTTTCAAAAAAAAAAATATGAAATGAAAAAAATTTCTTTTATAAATTTTTTAAAGTTCCGGTAGTTCTAATGAGAGTTCTAGTAGCATCCCGACGAGTTCTATCGATAATTATAATAACATTTTTTGATAGGACTCGAAGTAAAAAAGTTACACATATTTTTGTGTTATCACTTTCACAAATCGACCAATTCCTGGAAGCTTTTTTTTAAGTTCCGGTAGTTCTAATGGGAGTTCTGGTAGCATCCGGACGAGATCCATCTATAACTCTAATAACATTTTTTGATAGGACTCGAAGTAAAACAGTTACACATATTTTTGTGTTATCACTTTCACAAATCGACCAATTTCCGGAAGCTTTTTTTTTAAATTTCCGGTAGTTCTAATGGGAGTTCTAGTAACACCCGGAAGAGTTAATTCCAATAACATTTTATGATAGTACTCGAAGTAAAAAAGTTACACATATTTTTGCCTTAGCACTTCTACAAAACAACCAATTCCTGGAAAGCATTTTTTAAAGTTTCGGTATTTTTAATAGGAGTTCTAGTAGCACCTCGACGAGTTCTATCCTTAACTTTAATAACATTTTTTGATAGGACTCGAAGTTAAAAAGTTGATGAAAATACGCTCGCGAGTGAGTTGGGTTGTATATTAAAACTGTATAATGACTAGAGTCCAACATACCGCTAAAAAAGTTGCAAAATAGTCCATATCAAAAATTTTGTGCTTAAAATAAAGCTTTTTTTTGTGAAATATTTATGCTTTGTTAAGCGCTTATTTTTCATTTTTTATGCTTATAAATCCGCTCTCTAATAATGACAGTAAATTGTCACAAAAAAATTATTACGTACTTAAAATTTGTTGGGTTCGGCAAAATTCTAAGTAGGACTTTGACCATATGACCAAAGCAGTCGGTGTCTAAGGTACCTGGTATTCTGCATGCCTAGACCTTGTCCATTAACAAACAAACAAACAAAATTTGTTGGGAACCGTTACCATGTTCAAATTCATTTTAAAATCTATTACGGAAATTACAGTAAATACATATTTATTAAACCTTTTTAGCCAATACACACTTTTTTAATAATTATATTTTTGCACATAGAGAATTGTGTTAGTTAACTGGAAGATGGTGAAAGTTGGATATATCAGCGCCATCCAGGTAAGCAGTAGGTTGACGATTCTCGGGGGTGGCTAACACAATGGCGATGATCTCGACTCTATAGGACCCCCGCGAATAGGCCTTTTGAGTGCTTAACTTTGGATCTTCCCTTGCTTACTTATAAACAGTTACACATCATATTGTCTTTCCACGTAATGAAGAATCGTTACAACAGACACACAATCAAAGACTGCAACTAATCTATATAAATTACAACGACATACAGCAACTTTGAATCGAAATTCCCAAGAAATCGTTATGTGACCCCGTTATGTCAAACCTCTCCGCCCCCCCCCCCCCTACATTACTCTACTCTTCCGATGAACGGTCAAACGACAAAATAAACTTAATAAAATGCTTCTACCACGCCATCGACAATATAGACGAAACTAATTATTATATAAATGATTATATAGAGTAGGTATCACTAACGTATTTATGAAAATATATGTTACCTGTTATCTACCACTTTCTGTATAATACACAGAAATGCTCCAAATTTCCACACGAACTTTAAAAACTTTATAAAAACGACACTTTTCGAACAAAGAAGTTTTCGAACTGATCTCACTGTAAAACGAGACTGAGCTGGACATTGAACAAAGAATATAGTTAAAAGAGCCGGTCATCACTGTGGAAAATAACTCGACATGTATTTAGCGAACCTATGAATGAGGAACTAAGATCCTCCCTCCTTAAGTCCTTCCATCTTGGCAGATGGGTGGTGATTATGGATTTAATTATATTCCTCTTTTTTATAAGTTGCTTTTCTGACTGCTTCTCGCCATCTTTCTCTGTTGCTCGATAGTCTGATGGCTTGTTCGACATTAATTTCCATTGTCGATTTGATCGTGTCGATCCATCGTGTTGGCGACCGTCCGCGTCTGCGTTGTCCATCAGGCTTTCCTTGCACTACAAGTTTCTCTAAGTTTTCTCCTCGTGTAATGTGCCCAAAAAACTTAAGTATTCTACCGTAAATAATAGACGATAGCCTTTGTTTCGGTTTAATTTCTCTTAGAATTGAAATATTAGTTTTTCGCGCTGTCCACGGAATACGTAGCATTCTGCGCCAGATCCACATTTCAAAGGCATCGATTTTTCGGCGGTCTGCTATCCGGATGGTCCAAGTTTCTGAGGCATATTGGAAAACAGGCAGAACCAAAGTTTGCACTAGATTCATTTTAGTATGTCGGGTTATATTCGGACTTTTCCATATTTTTTGGAGTTGTGTCATTGCTGCTTTTCCGAGAAGTATTCTGCGGCGGATTTCATGTACGCAGCTTCCGTCATTGGTTATAAGTGCACCTAAATAGACAAATTTATCCACTACTTCATAATTATAGATATGGTGATGGGTCGGGTTGTTCTCGTTTTCTCTGTCTATTATCATTATTTTGGTTTTAGAGGCGTTAATACGTAAACCATATTTTTCGCTTACTTGCTCGAGTCTCCTTATAAGCGTTAAAAGTTCATCCTGTGTCTTTGCTATTAGCACAGTATCATCTGCGTATCTTAAATTTGATATTTTTTTGCCCCCAATAGATACTCCGCCGTCCCATTCTTCCAAGACTTCTCGCATAATGTGTTCGCTGTATAAGTTAAATAATATGGGCGAAAGGATGCACCCCTGTCTTACACCCTTGCTGATTTTGCATTGAGAGGAGTATGAGTTCTCAATTCGTATTAGTGCAGAACTGTTGCAATATAGATTTTCTATGATATTGACTATATGCACTGGTATTCCCATTTCTATCATGATTGTCCACAGAGGAGCCCATCGCACATTATCAAAAGCCTTGGAGTAGTCAATGAAGCATAAGTACATAGGTGTATAGTATTCTCGGGCTTTTTCAATTATTTGTCTTATGTTTAGGATTTGTTCCCTAGTGCCTCTGCCTTTTACAAAGCCAGCCTGCTCTGGAGCGATTTGTCTGGATATATATGGTTGTAATCGGGAATGAATGATATACAGCATAATTTTGCTGATGTGTGGTATTAATGTCAGTAGCCGGAAGTTATCACAATTATTGGTAGGGCCTTTTTTATGCAATGGAATTATTATTGAAGTCGTCCATTCTTGAGGCCACACCATTGAGGACCAGATGGATTGACATATAGCATGTATTATTTTTATGTATCTCTCTGTTGTTATTCTGAGAATTTCGGCTGTAATTAAGTCGACTCCAGGAGATTTCCGTATTGCCAACTTAGCTATTGCTTGTTGCACTTCATTTAATAAGATGTCTGGTTCTTTTTCAAAGTCAGCTATCCTTCTGTTTCCATCGGAATTATCATCGGCATACAGATTTTCGCAGTAGCGCCGCCATGTGTCAATCACCTTTGCAAGCTCATTGATTAGTAGTCCATTCTCATCGATTACAGCCCACGTACGTGCTTTAAAGCTTCTGGTAATTTCCTTGATCTTTTGGAAAACTTCTCTGGTATTTAAGGACTCGGCATGTTTTTGGAGATCAGTGCAGATGCAGTTCAAATGTTGATTTTTGTCTTGTCTGCATTTTCTTTGTATAATTTTCGATAGATTCGCATATTCCGATAGTTTTTCTTTGGTGTTTAGTCCTGTAGCATACAGTTTTCTTCTCTTTTCGATAGCTTCTAAGGTACTCCCTGTGATCCATGGCTGTCGAACTTCCAATTTTTGTTGTTGAGAATTGGCTATAGCTTTTACTACTGTGTTTTTTGCGGAACTAAGATAAGAGCCTTTAAAATCCGATAAAATTATTATTCCACTTAAGTTCCTTATTAGTAGCTTCAGCGTACTTATGCGAACGTTTTGTCCGTCCGTCCGTCCGTCCGTCCGTCCGTCTGTCTGTCTGTCTGTCTGTCTGGATCGCCTGTAACTTTCGAACGGCTACAGATATCGAAATTTTGAAAGGGGGCAAAGTTGTTGCTAAGGTCCCGAGCACCTTCATGCGCTATTTGGTTTTGGCGAAAGGTGGCGATTTTCCACTTGCAAAATTTCCAAGCATTCTAGCACAGTGGCGGCTTGTCCACTTGGCGCCATCTACAGAAGTTCGGTGGTCACGTTTTGAACCTACACATTCTGGGTGCACTATAATACTTAATGTTTTCGCAGTGCTGAAGCTACTCTTTAGACCTGTACTTGTGCAGTTTATTCTTAAAAAATAACGCAAAATACGTACTGTAGAGGCTCAAATAGCTTGTAGCAAAATTTCTGCCAGCACTTCGTCGTTTTGCAAGAGTACAAACACAGAAATGAGCGTAGCTTTTTTACTTTAGGTACTATTAAAAAATGATATTAAGGTTAATGATAGCACTCGCCGGGGTGCTACTAGAACTCCCATTAGAACTACCGGAACCTTTAAAAAATTGCCTTCAGGACTTAGTCGTTCTGTAAAAATACTAAAAAAAATGGGCGTAACTTTTTTACTTCGAGTTCTATCAAAAAATGTTATTATAATTAACGATGGGACTCGCAGGGGTGCTACTAGAACTCCCATTAGAACTACCGGCACTTTTTAACAATTGCTTTGAGGACACAAAAATAAGCGTAACTTTTTTACTTCGAGTCCTACCAAAAAATGGTATTAGAGTTATCGATATAACTCGTTGGGATGCTACTAGAACTCCCATTAGAACTACCGGAACTTAAAAAAATTAAAAAAGATTTTTTTTCTATTCATAAAAATTTTTTTTTGAAAATTGTTATTTTTTCTTAGAGTTCTAGTGGCACCCCGACGAGTTCTATCGAAAAGTATTAAGAAATGTTTTAATAGGTATGACCAAAAAAGAGTTATAGTGGTATTTGTCCGAGGAAAAAGTGAAGTTAGCACCCCCAATCTTCGATCGACATTTTTTTCTCTTAAATACATAGAACTATTTTTAAAAATAGCAAGGAACTCTAGAACTCTTTGGGGTGCAACGGGAACTCTTGAAAAAAACAACATGTTTTGAAGTTGTGGTGCTAACTTCGCAGGGGTATGCACTACATGTAGTTGCTTAATAGCAATAATTACAATAATTATGGATGTGTGTATAACTTGGGTGGGCAGTGTTTACAATAATAATGATTGCTGCTCCGACCATGTTACTCTGTTATCTACAATGCCATAATGCACAATGTAGATAAATGGCTAATCGTAATCAGTTCAACCTTTACAGTTACAGTGGCTCAATAGCTATTTTGTTGAAATATAATTTTGAGTTCAACAACATTCACTGCATGACTTGTATGTGATATTCTATTTGACATACCAGTAACTTATATCTGTTACAGTTATGTAATTTTGATAACATTTAATCCTTATACCGCTATATTGTCTTAGAAACTATTATTATGAATTTTTGTATTAGGTTTTAGTTAAAATTCTACTAAAATATAACAAGAAGTTTAGCCAAAACAAAATGTTAACTTAATGCTGACTTTTAGTTGGGGTGTCAACCGAAAGTAGAGACCTTTGCTCAAATTTTGGTATTTATTTACTGATCCCATACAAGAAAGAATAAGTTTCACCCACTGGTAAACAATTCGTCTCCAGGAACTGATGTTCAAATAAAAATGTTCGCTTGCCTCTCAGCTTCAGTTGAAGATTTTATCAAGTCAATAGCCTTGAGTTTTCTGGGTTGGAAAAACTCAAAGTCATTGGATGAAACTTGTTACTTTGATTTAACAACCCCTTAACCTAAGTCTGCATAAAGATACTTTTAAACTTTTATTTTCCAAGTTTCCCAAGGAGATTGCAGCTAATGATGTTGACACTATTGTTTCCCCTGATCTACAATGTTATTTTTAACATGTTATACTATAAGTGTTCTATTATTACATATTTTAAAATGTTTTTAATCTGATTGTACAACTGAAAAAGACACCATGTGTGTCGAAATATATTTTGTTCAACATTATATTTTAATTTAGTGATATCAAGGAAGGGTCAACATCATTAGCTGTAACCACCTTGGGAAATTTTGAAAATATAAATAATTATGCCAGCTACTTATATACAATTGTAATAATTTTTTACGAAACCTTCACATCAAATATATAAACATATGCATCATACGCGTCTCAAAAACATCGTCTGAGAATTTATACACATGTTCAAACGTCGCAAGGAAATACACTTTTAGCTGCTGAATCACGATGGAAGATAGAATACGTAACAAAGAATGGACAAAAGAAGAAAGCAAGAAATATTGCTAGTTCAATGGCTTTTGCCTCGCATGAACTTCGACGCTTCGTATCATGCAGCTGTAAGTCAGAATGTGGATACAAAAAGGCGGGCGTGAACAATTGTTTCGCAATGCTTGAATACTGCAATGAATTGGCATGGCTTCACTTACCTGCTTGTCTAGAAGAAAATGACACTTTTTTGGCTAGTGTCTCTGTATGCATTGTACATTTTAACTATATATACTGTACATAATTAAACCTTATGGTATTGTTACTTATTTTGTCATTTTTAACAAGCTGCGAGGATAAAACTTTTTTTTATTTCGTTAAAATTAATAAACATTATCGCAAACTTAAATATACTTTTCTAGCAAATTATTTTGGAACAGAGCCAAAACAAAGTGAAGCGTTACAACCATCCGTTACCGAATTTTTCCTTAAGTATTCCCGACGTCATCCCTTTATTTCTTGAGTTCAAATCAGTGATCGGAGGGGAGCGACACGTATAACTAAAACAACGGAGCTCTAAATTCATCGTACTTTTTACAACACTTAAATGTTTTCACTAAACATTTCCTTATTCTTTTCTGCACATTTCATACACGAGAAGCATTGATTTATGTGCAATAGTTTCCAATATACTTCGACGCTGAAATGTATACCGCACTCTTCCGCTAGGCTTTCTTTGAACAATTTTTGTAGGATTTGTTGAAAATGATATCAAGATTAATTTGACATTATTTGAAACTAGAAAATGTAAGTTTGGCACTAGTTTAAAGATCATTAATAAATAATCAAAACTGACATTTTACGCATTAAATTTATCAATCTTCAGCAATCAGAAAAATGGAAAAATACATTTTTCGCTTTTTTGCAATCCCAAACAGAATGGAGCCCTCCACATTTAGATCTGCAAGCTCGTACCAGACAATGCAAATTTTTCACCCACGTTTTCAGAACTAGTTTTTAATGTTATCTTAGGTGAAATACTAGTAATATACTTTAAATAAATATCAATATTTTGAAGAAATTGAAGGAAGCCGCGGTGGTAAAAGACATATTGAAATGTATTCAATATTTTCGTTTGTGTAGCTAACTACCTTTCAAATGATTTGTAAATTCAGTTAGCGGCAAAATACTACATTCCCGTTTAAAATGCTTTATATGCAGAATTAAATAAAATTTAAAGGGATGTATACACAATGATGTTCACTTAAAACATAATGATTATGCGATTATAACATAGCAATTATTTTCATCACAGTTATTTAGATTGACATATAATATACTCATTGACTTATTGTAATTCATAAATCAATGGTTAGCAAGTACGCATTTAAGTAGAAACGATATGCTATAATTGCTTGTAGTGGTTGCTTTTATCTTCTTTATTGTTCTGCAGAGAAAACTCCCTACACTCACATGAATTCCGAACAACAGACACTAAAAGCTGATGTGGTCTTTTCAAATGATGCCACTTCTCTTGTTTTAATTTCCTGTTGGTCGGTGTAACCTTATTTACTGATGCTATAGCTATCGCCTGGTTGACTTAACATTTTATGGTTAAGCCATCGTAGAAATGCGCTAAACGTGTGTAATGCTCCTGCCAGATGTAGCTAACAAATGTAAAATTTTCATATCCTGTTTAAAAATAAATGGTGCAAGTTGTCGTGCAAAACTATCTTGACTAAAATATTTGAAGTAAGCCTTCTCAGCAAAATTCCAACTATAATTTTATTTTACTACTAAACGCAAAGAAAGGAAGTCGATACTTGTTGCTAATATTATGACGCCCAGTTTTCTGAGTGATGGATATGTCTTTTGTAAGTACACAATTTAGGGATAGCTGTGTATGATTCGATTTAATACTGATTACGGTGATTACGCTTTATAGCTATGTAAATTAATTAATTTTAAATACTTGATATTATTATTTTATATAATTAAGTTTTACACTGCATCATTTCATCTCTTAAAATTTAAAACAGAATATTTTCGTAGATTTGCTTAGAATTAGAAATCCTATCACAAATTGAGGTTCCCAATCAGTATAAAATACTAATTTTTGTAGTCGATTGTAAAATTTGGCATTTCAAGATTTAAAATATGATTCAGATGACATAAGCCAAAACGATTAAATTAAAATTTTGTTTAAGCAAGACTTTTGTTTATTTTTAAATAAATAAAAGTCAATTTGTCTAACATATTTTTAATACGCAAAATGTGTCCCCACTTTTATGGCTTCCTCAGTTACACTAGCAATCGTGACTAAAATTTTACATATAAATTATTTAGTTAGTTACTAATAAAAATGTCCTTAATAGGAAAGCTACCTTACGACATGTATAAACTTTAGTTTTTATTGAAATTGATCTACATTTTTTAAACTATATACTGGTTTAGGTTTTCTGGGTTACTCGAATTATTCTTGTTAAGATAGAATTTCGGGTTGGACCGAGTACTCTTCGTGGATAGACACCCAGAATTCTCTGGCTTAATGTGCCTTGCACCTTGTGAACTCGAGGGAGGATCCACGCGATGGCCATGCTCTTTGGTGGCTCGTATTGTTTGAGAACGAGGATAATTAGGCAGATTTGGCCCTGTTGCTATTTGTGCACCTATATTGACTAACGTTTTGCAAGACCTTGCAGCTTGCATCTTCAAAGTGAAAGTCGCACTAAGAACTGAAGGTCGGTGTGGATCTATTTATAGCCCTCTGTGCCAGCCGCTTGGAGCGACGTAAAGCTGATTGGTCGTTCAAGTGCAGCGTAATCCGTGAGGCGTGATCGTATATCGAACAGTGATTGTAAAGTTTAGATTGAGTATTACAAGAGTCTACGTTTTACTAAGCTTGAAACCATCTTTCCTGTTTAAATTAGTTGAATATTTTTCTATTTCTATGGCTTCACGTATCACTCGTGGGAAGTAGTAGTGAAGTATTCTGGCACGTACGATGGCTTGCTCAAATTCTAAGGTGTGCCCATTTGTAAATGTATGCTCAGCTACGGCTGATTTTGCGATGCGTTTGTTTTTGCAATCGCCTTTATGTTCTTGAAGTCTTAGATCAATGGAACTTCAGTTTTAGTGCGACTTTCCCTCTGCTGATGCAAGCTGCAACGTCTTGCGAAACGTTAGTCAATATGAGTGCATAAACAGCAACTAGGCCAAATCTGCTTAAGTATCCTCGTTCTCAAGGTACTTAAACAACACGGGCCACCAAAGAGCATGGCCATCGCATGGATCCTTGCTCGAGTTCACAAGGTGCAAAAAACAGCGAGCCAGAGAATTTTAGGTTTTTATCCACAAAGAGTAGCGGGTCTAAGCAGAAATTCTACGTTAACAACAATAATTTTTAAAATTATTTATACAGTGTGTCCCCGGATTGAGTTCACTATAGGTATAATCGACAAAAAATTTTACAATTTTATTTTAATGTTTTGGGATCCCGCCCTGCTTGGTCTGAAAACAATTTTAAGCAGACTTTTAATTTTTAGAAATTAAGTCGGCCATGAAAAATGTGAAAAAACTATTTTCTATTTAGGTAAACTACCCTTTTTGTTCATGATACGGCAGAATTTTGTTAAGAAAAGTTGTTTAGAATGATAAATTACGGCACTATGCAAAATTTCAGAAAGATCTGTTGACTTAGAAAACACCGTTATTTTTTAGATAATTGTATTTTATTCTCAGGTAAACTACTTTTTTTGTTCAGGATACGGAAAAATTGTATTAAGAAAAGTTGTTCAGAATGAAAAATTATGGCCCTGTACCAAATTTTAAAAAGATCTGTCGACTTAGATTAAACCGTTATTTTTTAGATTAAACAAATTGCATTTATTAAAAATGACGGTTTCATCTAAGTAGGTAGATCTTTCTGAAATTTTGCATAAGGCCGTAATTTATCATTCTAAACAACTTTTATTTATAAAATTTTGCCGTATCATGAACAAAAAGGGTAGTTTACCTGAAAATTAAATAGTTTTCACTTCCCTGCCAAGGCCTACTTGTTTTTCAAAAACTGAAAATATTCTTAAAATTCTTTTTCTACGGTCAGCTTTAAAACTGACTATTAAGCGCTCACTGTCAATGCGAAAAGTGAGCGATTCACACATTTTTTCCCTAGTAACCATTTTAGCATCGCAACCACGTAAACAATATCTTAATGAAATAATCGCGTCACTTCATTTTACTTTACGCATCGCCATGGCTTACCTGATTATTAATTTAATTCGTTATTTTTCTGGAACTGGCTAAAATTATTGACAATTGCATCACGGTGCGTCCATCATCACGCAACAGATTTATTGAGTTTGTGAGTTTCTGTGAAGTTGAAGATGGAATCTGAAGGTAATTGCACCCCGCCTGAAGTATTTGAAGCGACCCAGACAGCAACCAACGAGTGTTGTTGCCGGCCAAGTCGCGCGGCCTTTATGAACGGCGGTACAACGACTTCATCAAATGGTGTGTATCGAAATTTCAATTATTTAACAATTTTGTTATTTATTTAGGACCGTAGAAAAAATTGTGTATGTATTTCGAGTGTAAAGAGCCATTTTGGTATTCGGTTGCTTTTTCGCGCCTCGCTGCCGCTCGGCACGAAACTCGCATCCTCATACCAAAATGGCTCTCTTTACACACTAAATACATAAATATCTATTTCAAACCAAGCAGGACCGAATCCCAGAACTTTAAAATAAAATTCAAAAATGTTTAGTCCATCTCACCTCTTGTAACATCAATCCTGGGACACACTATTGTATTTTCTTTTCAGGTAAACTACCCTTTTTGTTTATAATACAGCAAAATTTTACTAAGAACAGTTGTTCAGAATGGAAAATTATGGCGCTATACAAAATTTCAGGAAGTTCTACCTACTTAAATCAAACCGTATTTTTAATAAATAGGTACAGTTTTAACGGTTTAATTTAAGTAGGTAGATCTTCCTGAAATTTTGTATAGGGCCATAATTTCCCATTCTGAACAACTATTCTTAGTAAAATTTTGCCGTATCATGAACAGAAAGGGTAGTTTACCTGAAAAGAAAATAGTTTTCGCATCACTGTCAAGGCCAACTTGTGTTTTCAAAAAGAGTAAATATTCTTAAAATTCTCTTCAGACCAAGCAGGGCGGAATCCCAAAACATTAAAATAAAATTGTAAAATTTTTAGTCAATTATACCTATAGTGAACTCAATCCGGGGACACACTGTATAATTAAGCACTTGATATTTTACACACAAGACGGAATGTGAAAATGTAAAATTACATTTAGATACGCAACGACTTTGAAATTTTATGAATAATTTTGATGATAATATAAACACTTTGCTTATATTGTATGGGTAATATTTATCGAAAAACTAAAACAAAAACTTGCTATTGTGTTAACATGAAACCAGAGCTATAGATCGCAGTAAACAGCTACATAGTAATTTTATTCATAGTGTTGCTTTTTTCATTCGCCTTAATGAATATTAAGATAGTAGATTTAAGTTTTGGATTATTCTTACATATTCAAATCGGAGTAACTGAAGTAGAAAATTACTGTTTAGATGTCTTTAGACTTCTAGTCTAGATATTCCACATTATAAATTCGGTTCTTAAACAGCAAAAATTTCACATTTATTCGTAACATAATGATGTTTAAATGCCGTTAAACTTGCCTTTTTTAACAAACTTTTTATGATGTATAATAAAAGTTTAACCAGATTTTTCAGTATTGCATAAATTGCAAAATAATTACATGTCTTGTACTACACAACATAAACGCACCTTTAAAATTCCCTTTAAAAATTGAGATATAGGGCGATAAACGCCAACGTATATGAGCAGAAATTGGACCGAAATGGGGACGAAGTGCGCGTGATAATATACAAAAGAATTTATGTGGAGGTGGATTGATCTTTATAGGATACTTTTTATAACAATAAAGTTAAACTGATATTGCCTGCAGCTAGCGGAAAATTTATATCAAGTCTTTTATCATCGATTTGCTTCTGACTTGTATAATAAAATATACATCCTGTTGAGCAATAACTTTTTTCGATTTTATACGGATGATAAGCTAAAGAAAGCAATTAGGTTTAATAGAGGCACAATATTAGCGTAAACATTCAACAAACAACTGCCTATCAAAGAAATAAATTACGATTTGCCTACCATCAGAAACACTTTTGATGTTTATAATTACGGTATTGAATTTTGGTAATAAAAAACATTGACCCCTTTATTAGCTTTTTGTGTACATAAGTTGTATATTAATATATTCATTGGCATATATGTACATATATAACATCCATATTGAAAATGTAAGCAACAAACTTACTTTTACACCAGTTTTTCGTTATTCGATAAACACTTAATAATTTACCTGCTGTACGAAACGCTTTTTACTGTTGTACGTATTACACCATACCCCTAAGTTGATGCAATGACTTTCTTTATATCGTTTTAGGAGAATATTGTTTGTTTGAACTAAAACCAATTTGAAATGTTGAATACGTGTTAGCTTTTGTACATTTACTGAATACTTATGCTACCGTTAAATAGATTGACATTTGCAATGAAGATGCTTTCCAAGTAAGTGCTTCCGATATTTATTTTTACAAATGAAACGACGTAATTATTTTACTTTAACCATCAACATTATGATTTATGACGAGTTCTTCGAACTTTTATTGCATAGCAAAGATCATCAGCTCAATAATGTAGAGCAAAAGCATTAAAAAGCAGATGGCTTGCTAAAAACTGCGAATTTAGGTGGTAGTAGATGCAGAAGTGCGTTAGTTATTCATAGATTAATTAGTAATAACAAACGCGTTTTTGCTACTTTGTTGCAACTTTAAGTTCTGGCAATGCTAAATTTATATTTAAAGACAAATACTCGTCTTAAGAAAATCAGAAACATTTTCCCTTTTTTCAAAGTCTTGCAGGTTTGGCACACTAAAAGTTTGGGGCTGTGAACTGAAAACTTAAAAAGTTCAACCACAAGTATTTTATGAGACACTTTTAAATTGTTTTTCGACTACCATTTCCTAAGGAAGGCTATTATTTGACACTTTCCATAAGTAAATAGCATAGTGTACAATAAAAACGTTATTGTATACTTCTGTCACTTTATTGCATAATCTTGTCAAAACTATTTATTACATTTGACGAGTTTAATTTAAAACAATGAAATCATCTTTAAAAAGTTTTCAATTTGATATGACGTTGACATTTTATAATCTTTTTTAGCATAATTATGTGGTAATCAATAAAAATTACGTATAAAACTCAATCTAAAGCCTCTTTTGCACTTTCTCAAGCTTGTAAAAAAATAACACTTTATCTACTCGTTGTATAAATAACTATTATCCAACACCTTTTAGTTATACGGCTATTACTAGATCGATCTTAGACGTCTAAAGTAGCCCTTTATCCACTAGTGAGATAAAAACCATGTCACTCGCCACTGCATTGTTGATTGCACTGTCAAGCTATGTCAAATTCGAAATTTGAATTTGAAATAGACTGACAATACACTTCAGCACTGACAAACGTATAACACGAATCGCAGGCGAGTCTAATTATAAATGCATTTGATGTCTCGGTACTTTCCAAATTGTCACCATGGCTTTTCCTGGCTGTCAACACCAAATCTATGTTTTGAGATATTTATTGGGTTGTTGGATAAAACGTTATATTGTATTCGTGTTTTAGTTGAACTTTATGCACACAATCTTTCGTGGATAAAATGCCTTCTAAAATACTTATACAATAAATTACTCTTCACTACTCGTTAAGTAATCACAAATATGCAGAACAATATTGGAAGTAAGACCACCCAGAAACAGCAATCACCACAAAAATTGGATCAATGTTGTATGTTCGTATAACGAAGTCTCCTTTTAGAAGTAGAAATACACATAGGCCAGTTGCTGGGGATTAAAAAGTAACACAATTCGGAAATAATTCATGATAAAGGTTTTATCGCTTTAATCACTTAATTTATCTCCCATTATTACTATCCCCCTCCGCGGAGGTCAGCGTCGGCTCCTAGGTGCAAAAACGTAACCTAAAATTGGGCGTTTTTCTATTTTTCGAAGATAACTCAGAGAAAACATAGTAAATCATAAAAGTGGTTTATATAAACGTTGTAAAGCGTTAAGTTCTGCGTAAAATGAGTACCAATATGATATATTTTGTTCCAGCTATACCATACTGGCTTTTGTCAAAGTAGCACTATTTTGTCAACTTTCGAAAGAAAGTTAAAAACAATGAAGCAGAAATGGAGTAAGAATGATTTCTGACACAAGAAGTATTGCTACAATGAGAATCAAATAGGTTAATCAGTAAAAATAATAAATTCAAAATTTTTTTTGATAATTTTTCTAATTCCCTAAAATGTTAAGTCTTTTGTGGTCAAAGGAAGCTTTTCCTCCTCTCTAACATTCTATTCTCTTAAAATGAATTATATGTGACATGAAATGCTGTTAAAAGAAAGCAACTATTAATAAAGCTTTGTTTTATTGGTTCAAATTAAAAAAAAACAGTTTTTTTACAAGTACTGGAGAGCTTACTCATGGTCGCGGTATCTCTGACAGTTCTCTACGTAAATGGATGCTCACCATGCCCATCGTTAGTAAAATTTCACAACCAGTGGAAGATCATCCACCACCAACTCTGAACAACATGTCGATGCCAGGGATTCTAGAGTACTGCGTGACAATACAAATATACTAAAATTTGTGAACTGGTTTGAATCCCATAATCCACTTCCTATTTCAGAATTTGTGATATTATCAGCACAGGCATTATGGGGGAGGAGACAATGAACTGCCACATAGTTTTTGAAATTGGAAATTCTTCTATCCACACCATGGTCGGGAAAAACTTTGAGCAAGTCAAGTTGTAGGAAAAATCGAGTGATGCTCATCCGAGGATTCAAGTCCAAAGTGAACATTGGTAGTGAAGACTTACCGTTGAATCCCGAAACTATTTTCTGCCGAATTGCCCTGCTAAAGAAAACGGACGATGAGTTGAGGGAATACCCTACCCATTGTCACTTTTTGATGAAACTGGTATGAGGAAGTCTCCTAAGTCAGTGTTTTATGATTTGTTAGCTTCAATAACTGACAGTGTCAACCTTCTTGGTGCAGCTTATATTATTGATGCAGGATTCCTCCTGAATCGTGTGATTTAGAAGAATGGTGAAACGTTTGAAGCAATTATCGACAACTACGTTGAATACATAAAGAACCATTATAGTAAAGACGCTGCTATTGTTGTTTTTGACAGGTACCCAGAAGATTTACCTGCGAAAAGCGCCAAGTCAGCAAAACGCCTGCGGCGTGTTAAGAGACACATAGTATCAGAGGTCCTGTGCAACAAGTGGATGACTGTGACAATGACCCAGGAGCAGTTCCTCTCCAACGATCGGAACAAAGGAAGGCTTATAGCCGTGCTAACTGAGAAGCTTGAAAGCGAGGGCTTTTTGGTATAGCAAGCCAACTAGGATGCAGGCCACTTGATCATCACGACGGCTATAGAAGCTACACAAGAGCATGAATGTACTATTCTTGTAGGCAAAGACAGGTCTCTTTATCATGCTCACAGCATTAGCTTCGCCACCAATCAAGATTTTCTTCATGAAACCCGGAAAAGGGAGGTACCAATGATCATATTCTCAGTTAACGTCTTCCGACATTTAGAAAAACTGAAAAACGCTCTACTATTCCTTCACGCCTTTAGTGGTTGTGATACCATTTCATCACTTTACAGACAAGGAAAGAAGAAGTTTGCCAGGTGAACATCTCTCGAAAGTGAGTGATGTTATTTTGAGCAAATAGGCCAACCTGGAAATTATTGTTGATGCCGGACAAAAGTTCTAGTAGCACTCTGTGGAGGTAAGACTGGTGATACTTTGAATGAATTACGTTTCCACCTATTTGCAAAATCTTTAGTGAAAACGAACTTCAATCTGGCTTCTCTACCTCTAACGCTGGAAGCAGCCCGCCAACACTGCTTCAGGGTGTACCTGCAGGTACAGATGTGGTTAGGTAACGCCATCAATCCCATGAACTGGGGTTGGCAAACAACCAAGTATGGCTTGGCTCCTGTTCTCGAACTTTTTTTGTTGATTAACGTTATGGTTTTTCAGTCAAAACTAAAAAAACTATTTTTTACCTGAAAAAACCATAACATTAATCAACAAATATATCCTTTGCATAATTTTTAACTATGGAATCAGTAAACGAATCCGTTGTTACGCAAACGAAATTTTTTTGGTAAGTTGACAGCATGGTGCAACTTTGAAAAAAGGCCGTAAAGGTATTGCTGAATCCAAATATATCACATTGGTACTCATTTTACGCAGAATTTAGCGCTATACAACTTTTATATAAACCACTTTTTTTATTTATTTGGTTTCTCAGAGTTACCTACGAAAAACTGAAAAACGCCCAATTTTAGGTCACGTTTTTGCTCCTAGGAGCCGACGCTGACCTCCGCGGAGGGGGAAAACTTAGGATAGTAATATTGGGCCATAACTTAAGAGATTAAAACAGTAAAACCTTTACCATGAATTATTTCCGAATTGTGTTACCCAGTAACTGGCCTAACAGTAGACAGAATAAAACGAAAATCGAAGTTTTAGAATAATCTAAGCCGGTATTCGTAAAAGTTGGAGCATTAAAATTTTAAAATGTTTAAATGTCAAAACCATTCTCCGCCTGTTTTCTTTCTTACGTTTCCTTTTATTTTAAAGAACCATAGAATTAAGCTTTTGAAACACACAAATGTATTTCCTACGCGAGCTTGTTCGCTTAGGGGGAAACATCAAAACAACCGTTATTTTAAACAGAGTTTTCCTTCTGTCTGTCGGAGTAAACGTCATACTTGAAGAGCTGTAACGCTAAAGGTCAAAGCAGTTTGAAGATATATACCAGGCACTACTTGAAAACCTTTCTCAGATATTTAATCAACTCTAGAATCTATAAATCTCAAAATAATATTAGATTTTAACAGTAATAACAAGACGTTCTAAATGTATAGAAGGTATAACAAATATTAATTTAGTTAAATATAAATGACATATTCACTATAGGTACATACAACTTCAGACTATACCAATACATACGCCTTTAAATAACTTAAATCTACTCTCAGCAATGGACGACGCCGACGCCAGAATAGACTCCAGGTATTCGCGGCTCATAAAATAGTATATTATGATACAAGAGTGTATAAGTACGACTTTAAAGCACGTGCGACGAGTTTAAGAGCACGACGCAAAGCGGAGTGCTTTTAACGTCGCTAGTGCTTTAATGGCACTTATACACGTGCATCATACGCAACTTTTTTTGTGATCGTAACAGAAATATAAAAAGGTGACACTTTTTCCGTCACATTGTGTTAGATATTCTAGGTTATGTTGACATTAAAATTTACGCAAAGCGCGGTTTAATATACCGAGTATTAAAACACGCCACCAATGGCAACGTGCTAAAAAGACCGAATTTGGGCGCTAATATTAAGAGTGCAACAAACGTCACTTTTGATACTAGAAACTGTGTAAAAAGTTGTCATTTTGACACGATCTTAGACAAAATATATATCAAACTTCCACTTTCTGCGTTCAAATAGACCGGGATTCCAAGACCAATGAGATCTCAACAGGCCGAGGTGTACGTCAAGGGGACGTAATCTCCCCAAAACGGTTTACATTTGCCTTGGAGAACATATTTAAAGAAATGCAGTGGGAGAATAAAGGAATTAAAATCGACGGTTCATAGTGAAATCATCTACGTTTTGCAAATGATATAGTACTCATTAGTTGTGACATAAACAAACTTAAAACAATGCTAGAAGTTCTAAAGCACGTATCATCAACAGTGGGGCTTGAAATGAACACCAGTAAAGCAAAAATAATGAGCCCAACAGGAGAACATCTGGAAATTCAAGGCCAAACTATATAAATCGTCAACATATACCTTGGACACATCGTAAAACTTGGCAAAAAAATCAAACGGCGGAGATTGCTAGAACAGTAGTGTGGAGTTGATCGGTCTTTGGAAAGCTGCAATATATATTAAAAGATTCCAATATGCCCATAGGCCTGTCTCAACGTAAGGTCTAAAAACCGCCATATGAACAGACAAAAGTGCAAAGAGACTTAGAACGATGCAAAAAGCAATAGAGCAAAGAATGCCTGGGATCAAGTCTGAGTACGAAATAAAACCAAAGTCACGGACATTATAGAACGTGTCGCACACCTTAAGTGGCAATGGGTTGGGCATGTAGCAAGGCAAAATAACAGCAAATGGTGGAATGAGTTAATACAGTGACGCCCTAGAGAAACAAAAAGAAGCATAGGTAGACCACCAAAAAGATGGCTGGATGATATAAGGAAAACAGCAGGCACATAGTGGCAGCAAACTGCTCAAGACAGAAAAGTATGGAACAGATTAGAAGAGGTTTATGTCCTGCAGTGGACAGTAAAAAGCTGAGAAGAAAAAGAAGATCTTAAATGGCATGCTAAACTTAAAAAAAACGCTCTTACTATACATATACAAAACGAAAACTGCAAAGTTAGGTGACAATTATTAATAAACGATGGCAAAGTGCAAGGAATTTAAGATGGCGATAATTTGGGGTGAACCTAAGGATGAAAGAAAGTGATTGTAGTAGTAAATTATCAGTTAGATGTTAATAGCTATTTACGATACAAGTGCCAAAAGTGAATGTTTAGTGTACGAGGCATGACAATTATTAAACGAAGCCGTAGGCTGAGTTCATAACTTGTCGAGTGCAATAACACTTTTAGCACGAGTTTGCATACAATATTTTTCTGCGACCTTAAATTTATGGTTATTTATCCATAAATATCGATTTAACACAGATTTAAATTCTTGACAGTTTTATGGCATAGTAAAAAAATAGCCGTGGATAAGTAATCAGCACAGTGACTACTTCTGCAGCCAATTGTTGTCAAAGTTAGTTATCAAAGATAATTATAATAGTACACATTTTAATGTATTTATTACATAATGCTTTAATTATTTAAAAAGACACGAAACGAAACGAATAGTGAATAGAACAATTTTATAACCTCACTTCCAGTTTAAACACGTAAATTCAATATCAACTGTTTACGCCGGTGTCGGTAGCTCAGTGGTTAAGCATTCTGACTGCTGATCTAAGGTCTTAAGTTCGATCTCCGGTCTTTACAGAATTCCATCATTCGGAAGTGATGTAAAGCCGTGGTGGGTCTCATGTTACTACGATGTGTAGCATGTAAGAGATCCCTTGCCAGGGTTGGAACTCCTTAGTCTCGGCAAAATTCTAAGTAGGACTTTGACCATATGACCACAGCAGTCGGTGTCTAAGGTACCTGGTACTCTGCATCCCTAGACCTTGTCCATTAACAAACAAACAAACAATATCAGCTGTTTACTATTAGCACGGTGTTTTATATGTCACTTTTAGTTCGACAAGCGATTGGTAAAATATCTACTTTTAGTAGGGGTAGCTAATTATATGCTAGAACTTTAACTTCTTCTTCTTCTTCCTCTTTTGCCTAGGATTTCTCTTGTTTGGCTTGGCATTTTTATTCTACTGATGATGATCCAGCTCTCTGCCCACCGTTTGGGAGGTCGTCCAGGCAGTCTGCTTCCAGGTGGGTTACAGTTCTTGCAGATTTTTGCAAGCCGGTTATCTTGCATTCTTTCTACATGGTTGTTCCATTCTTTCTTCCTGGTTTTTATCCATTTCACTACATCTTTAACAGTAGAGGAAAATACCTAATTAAAAAAAAAACATGCAATTTACTTATTACAACAGTGAAGTGCATGGTTTTAGGGTGGTATTCTATCAGAATGCTTTTAAAAACTGAAACAATGTTGTTCCCTATTGTCTTTATGTTCCTCAGGGTATAATTTTGCCATTCGCTCAAAACAACTACAGCGGACGCTGCATTCTAAACTGGAATACTTTCCTAGAATATCGATTTCCTAAACACGAAAGCTTTTAAAAACTACAATATTGTTGTTGCACGTGAAAAAATTGTACGCTCTACTTTGCATCGTTTGAATTCTAGTTATTAACTGTTTTCCCAGAATAATGTTACATCTTTCTTAATTGTTATTATAGAGCTTTTACTGTGATTGGTTGTTCTTGTCGTCATTTCCTTTAACTAATTACGTATCCGTTCTTTATTGGATGCAATTAAAATTGTAATTTAATATATTAGCTTCGTAAAATTTCCTGAACCAGGCTAGCTTTTACCGTGAAATTTCAAGTTTAATTGCTTCTTCTGTAATCTCTTCTCTCAATTCTTTCCTGCGAAAATATGTAATAAAAATATTAAGGGTTTTTAAACAAGTTGCTCGAAATTATTTTTAATTGAGGTTAATGCACACAACCAATCACAAGCCATGAACTTTTGAATGTTGATCAATAGCTTTAATTTTACACTGAATAAACACCAAGTTGGTGATTATTCAGTGTAACAAAAGTTTATTTGTATTTAATATCGCTAGCGCTGCTAATTTTGTCAATTTTATTGTGGTCTGTCAAAAGCACGAGACTGACTCCATTATAAAAAACTCACAAGTTCGTAGTACTAGGGATATTTTAATGCAGGAAGAGCTTTTACCTCCTGGCAACAATATAAAAGTAAAATTTGTTGATAAAGTTACTGAAGCGCAAGTGGCATTTGCCAAGAATATTTCACGAATCGTTCAGTCCCAAAATCCAAACGCTAGAATAGAGACAGAGTATTTATTATTTCATAATATAGCATACATTAATAATGAAATTTGTTTATCAGAATGCAACTGGACAACAAAATATAAAAGCATTGGAAGTAATCCATCGGTAATAATGTACTAAAGGAGAACGGTACTGCGGGTAAAAGGTTGTTACGAAAGTTTGTTGTTTTGTCAAAGTCACGAGACAAGCTGTTGAGGGACATTGCCAAAAAAACAACACTTCAGTAAACATTTTTTTGGGTAAAATCGTGAGTCTGAAATACACTTTGTGAACTATTTTCCTTATATTGGTTCATTTTGTATCAGTACGCAATGAATCTCTCCAACAACAACAACGGAGGAGGAGGAAAAGAGAGAGATTCTCTCTTTTCCTCCTCCTCCGTTGTTGTTGTTGAGAGAGATGATAAAATAAACTGATTGAATAAGAGGTGAAAGAAATAGTCGCAGATAGAAATACTCAACGCGGGTTTCTATTCGCGACAAATCACCTTCCCTGCCTTTATGTTTTTACTTCCCTCGTCTAAAAGACGAAGGAAGTATTGTAATCGCGAAAAAATCACCTTCCGAGATTTCTTCAGATCTTTACGTTTCAGAGTGCCTAGATGACGAAAAACAGGTTTCCTCAATTCCGTCTATCTGTCTGTCTGTCTGGTCTGTCTGTTGGCAGTAAAGCTCAATAAGTATTTGTAGGAGGGAGACGATATTTTGCATATATAATTATTATATATCTACCTCGCATAAAACCGGTACAATTTTATACACATATATATACAGAGTGAGCACCTTAAAAATTTTTTTTTTTATATTTGCGGTAAGTGGGAAATAGATTAAAGTAGTAATTTGCACATAGAGCAGGCCTTACACTTGCCGAAAATAGAACCCAACAAATATAAGATAAGGTCGCATAAAATTCAAAAAGTTTCAACAATAACACCGTTCGCTTAAATAGAGCCGCGCGTTGCACACATATCAGCGATCCTGCATGGCGCAGTTAAATCTATTTGACTATTGTACGATTGTATCCGCAGGTGATGTAGATCGAATCCCTCCCCGGTAATTTTTTAAATTTGATAATTGATTTAATTTGCATGAGCAAGTGTTAAGATATTGTTAGCTCTATTTTCCTTTGATTTTTAGGCCGCGAGCTGCATAAATGCGTAAATCTCCAACCTTGAAATAGACGGGAAACGCATATTTGGGCGAGGCATCGAGGTATATCGTAAAAACTATTTCACATAAATATATATACATCCTGCGTATATGTTTAAAAATGAGGAATGTTCTGGGTAAAGCCTTTCACAGATTTTTTTAATCTTGCGATTTGTAAAATTTATCGTTGTAAAAAGGACAAATATGGCGTTAGTGTAATTAATCGGTAATAATGTATTAAGGGCGAATAATTTCGCCGGTATTTTTTTTACGAAAGTTTGTTGTTTTGGCAACGTCACGAGACGTATCATAATGAATTTCGTTAAGACAGTACTCTATCTCAAAGTTCTGGTTTTACTTTCATCGCCAGACGAAGAAAATACTTATTGTAATCCTGAAAAAATCACTTTCCGAGATTTCGTCAGATCTTGTCTGTAGATAACGAAAAACATGTTTTCTCAATTTTGTCTGTCTATTTGTCTGTCCGTCTGTCGGTTCGTGTGTGTGTGTGTGTGTGTGTGTGTGTGTGTGCGTGTGCGCGTGTGTCGGTCTGCCTGTTAGCGGTATAGCTGGAAAATGCGGATTAGATATTCACGTGGTTCGAAACCGAATATACTCTTGGTCAAATATGTACAGAGCACCTTAAAAAGTTAAATGTGCGCTTTTGCTTTTAACGTAGGAATCGATAAAACTAATAACTTGCACACAGCTCACGTATTTACCCATAATGAAAATAAGTCCCAACATATACAGAGTGAAAGTTGTAAAAAGGAGGAAAGAAAAGTGATCGCTACGGATCGTAGCCTGCGAAACGACAAGTTGTTGCGATCAATGGGAACTTAATTAACACAAGGAATAGAAATGTGCAACGATGGCCGCGTACCGCTGTATCGCAGATAGAAATGTACAGCAATCAATGCTCACCGTACTTGTGAGCGAAGTTCCGTGTACAACACATATTTTTTTACTTCCTTCTCCCAAGGGGATGGAAGTATTGTAATCGTGAAAAAAATACCTTCCGAGATTTCTTCAGGTCTTCACGTTTTAGAGTACCTAGATGACGAAAACCAGGTTTTCTCAATTCCGACCATTCGCCTATTTGTCCGTCTGTCTGTTTGCCTGGTTGTCTGCTTCTCTGTCTGTCAGTCTCTCTGTTAGTATTATAGCTCACAAACAAGTTTTTGGAGGAAGACGATATTTGTATGAGAATGAGAGATCTACCTGGCTTGAAAGCAAGTACACTTTCTGTCAAATATATACCAGGTGCACCTTAAAAAATAAAATTCTGCCTATTTTCGATTTAACTCAAGAATTAATAAATGTAATGATTTCCACATAGCTCAGGTATTTACCCTTGACGAAAATGCGACCCAATGGATGAAGGATGAGCAAACGTAATAACTCTGCTATGTGGCGGACGGACTGATATAAGCGTCTGACTAGCAATCGGATTCCACCGAAGCTCCAGTTCGAATCCCACCGGCTCGGCTGTATCGTTTTTTACTTGAAAATTGGTGAAATACTCATTGCTGTTTCTATTTACAGTTTTTGTATTATTAGCAACGTTAAGATTTTATAAAAGTAATTAGCTAATTTTGTCTGAATCTTTATTTTTTGTAAGCTGTATTCAACTGCAGTATTTGTATTCTTCGTGATGTTAATAAATCTGGATAATTTGTGTTCTGTTCCGCCCAAGAAATCATTACATTAAAACCTTTAAACAAGCAACCGATATGCATTGTGGGTGTGTACAAACAGCTAAATATTAAGCCGTAGTTCCATTATGCTGCATGGCGCCTTCCCTTTGGTATATAAAAATTATTGACTAAATAAAAATGACAACTTACAGGACTTGACAGACAAGGTAAATGCGTTACTTTTATGCCTAGGCATAAAAGTGGTTACTTTTACACAGGCGGAGTAAAAGTACTTTAAAACTTGATTAGCTTTCGAATATTTTTGACATTGTTCTTCTTGATTGCCAGGAATTGACGTAAACGTCAATTCTCGATAATCGTCATATTTGAAATATATATTTATTCATACTAGTCCTCGCCACACAAAGTATAACTTTTACTCCTAATAACATAATACACTATTGTCTTCGAAATTTTTAAAATTTTTAGTTTCAACTCTTTCACTTGCGAGAGAAGTTCCGTCTAAAACTTGTCAGGTCATTTTGGTATTTTAAATAGCCACCTAGGCTTTAGGGCAGCGTGCCCGTATGCTAAACTCTTTTAGTTACTTATTTGGCTCCATCGCCTAATTCCAGAATCATGATTTTGCACATATTTGGCCCCAAACGCAGTATTTCTCGTCGGTTGGAGCCCCCCTCTGATGGCGCTTTGGCAGCCGAGCGTTATCGCTCGCAAGAATTCCGAATCTTCTAGAAAACACGCCGTTGCGGCGTGCTACCATCGTCGCCGGCATTAATTTGTTTCATCTTATCGCCTCGCGATTGGCTGCCGAGGTTTAGTCACGTGGGGACGCGACCGATGTGACCTGTGGGAGCGCTTCCCTCTGGGCAGTTGATCGCAGCCCGTTGCAGAGAGCGTTCGTGTGGTGGTTGTGTGGGAGTTCCGATTTGTTTTCGGCGTAGCGTGGGTGCTTCTTGAGCCCAGTTCCTGCTCCCGTAAGTAAGGGATCGTGCCCCTTCATCTCGACCTTCGAGGATCTGTCCCGCAGAACGAAAGTGGCCCATTTTTCGTCGTCCAGTTGTACGCGTCCTGACGCGTCTCACGTCGCCATTATGGCGGATGTCCACTCATCCCTATAGCCGTCGAACATCGAAGGTACCTGCCACCTAAGACTGCAGCCTGTCGCAACTCAACTGTACCAGGCTCCCCAACCGCCTACATATTAAGGTATGTGTCTTTGAACTGATTACCGCTGTGAACGCGAGTGTACCTGTCCCGCGGAGAGCATTAAGCCCCACGTACGAGCTGTATTGGGACGCCGCGAGCGAGCCCGTCACATCTCTTGTGCCTACAGGCACTGTCGTCATATTTGTACATTCATTCCAAATTACAGACTGTCTATGTTACAAGTGCTACTTTGTTCATTACTGTTTGCTGCATAAGGCGTCGCGCCCGCATATTTGTACATTCATTCCAAATTACAGACTGTCTATGTTACAAGTGCTACTTTGTTCATTACTGTTCAACATCTGTCGCTAGGTTTAGAGCGCGCGCCAGCTGGTGTTTTCTTAGATATAATCTATTTATAGATATAGGGCGACGCACTCCGCTGCCCCATTGTAACCCGTGAGTCAATACATGATTTGTTAGTTAAGGGAACTATTGTTTTGTTTCGACTTGTGCATGTTCTGTTTCAGATAAGCGCCCCCTTCAGTGTACTGATTATTGTGCGACGGGACGAGGGAGCTTTGAGCGTACAGGTGGGTGAGACAGCTGCGTAGTCGCGGTCGGATTGGCACCTAATTACAATCCTTGCATAAGGCAATCTCGAAATTGATATTTGACCTTGCAACTCTTGAGTAATCCTATCGTCGGAGTATTTTGCGTGCTTCGCTCCCGTCTAACCGTCCAGGCCCGGTTAGTCGGGTTAAGACAGGCTTGGTGGCGCCCTCATAATTCTGACTTACCCTATATATATATGCCGCAACACGCTTGCCCAGAACGTATCGTGTGACTCACGCCCGACTCCCTGAGCGTTCCAGCCGTGGCCTTTAGCCTATTTTTAGCCGATCTCAGGGCAAGTGTGCCAGTTTTTCAGGACTGATTCCGTGGTGCGATGCTCACCTTGGGTGGGTGTCGTAAAGTTCTTTTAATACCGTAACAAACTGTTTAGAGATTTTTAAAGTAATATTCTTTATTTCATTTTGGAACCATAATCTTGTTTATTGGCCCTCGATAGAGGGCGTAAAATGGCTTTTATAGCCCTAGGGCCTATAACGTTGCTAAGCAGTATAAAAAGCACCAACAATGTTGTATAGATAAACCAACAATTTGCATAGAAACCATAGCACAGCAGAAATGCACAGCGCCAGCACAACGACGACGCAGTAGTATGTAGCCAAAATACTGAATAATTGATTTTTGTCCATTTTGAGCACTAAAATGAAATAAAACGTTGTATGTACCACGTGCCTAATCACGATTATAGCTTTCGGGTAATTTAAAGCTCTGCGCTTCGCGTCGAGCTTTAAACATTCCCTAGTGCTATAATACATAAATAACTATTATAGCAATAGAACTCGTGAATTGGTTTGCATAATAATCACAATTTGGAAATGATAGTAGACGCAATAATTTTTTTGCGTCTTCGTAATTTTTAATACCTCTTACGATGTCGACAAAAAAAGATGTAATCTAGTTTTCTGTTTGAAGAGAAACGGTCTGATATAAAGTATTATTAGTGACAAATAGTTATATTATAGTATATTATGCAACGAGCATTTAATGATACTTATTAAGACACGAGTAGGAGAATTACGACACGAGCCGTAGGCGATTGTCATAATGAATATGAGTGTCTTAATAGCCATTAAATGAAAGTTGCATACACTTTTTTTCTACGACTAGTCCTAATAGTGAAAAATAAGCACTTTATTTTCCACATTTTTTAAAAATTATAATGGTATTATGAGTTGTAACTAAGGAAATATTATGGAAAAACTTTTAATATAAACAAAACAAAAAAATGTCACAAAATCAAGGTTTAAAAAAAAATTTTAGAATTATTTTTGATTTACAGTTTTATTTGTGATGGTACAGTTATTAAAATGCAACTGCGGCGCTTCCGGTAGTTTTGTGACAATATTGGTGGATGCCATTGTTGATGTTGATAGAGTAGTAATGTTTATTGAATTGTTGGTTTGGTTATATTCAATTGAATTCATAATTTGATTGGCTACGCTGACTTTATTTTCAATTAATTCGTCAATGTAGTTTTCGGCCACTGTTGTGGATTTCCATCCTCCGTGACGTTTTAGTGACGTGATGTCATCACCAGCATCAACCAATATTGTGGCAGAACTGCGGCGAAAGCAGTGTCCGGTATATAAATTATGATCTGGAAGATTTAAGTAAGTAGCAATTTCTTTTTCCATGTTTCCAAATTTGTTTATTCCTACGTTTTGTACTGTGCATTTTCCGTTTACGTAATTGATAAAAAAATATGGGGTTGTACAATTGTTTGGACGCAGATTCATGTACTTCTTGTATATTTCATAATACTTTCCCGTTACTGTGAATTCGTGTTGTTTTAGTTTTTGTATCATTAATTGTAATTAAGGGTTGATGTATAACCATTTACATCTCTAAATTCCAATTTGTGTAGCTCATTCCTTCTACAAGCTCCCATAATACCAAAGATACATGCCACCTATGAAAAAAACAGTTTTTCATGTACACTTGATTGCAAACTAAGATTTACTTACCTTGGACAATAAATATTTAACATCTGGGGCTTCTCCAATAAATTGCTTTATGTCATTTGTAGAAAAGGTTTTTGATTTTTGGTTTATAGACTTCAGATTTTCTTTGCAATAAGGCGTGCAATTTGGGATATTTGGTTATGTCCACTTTTTGTTGCATAGATAATGTAGATTTCAAAATTGAATAATATGTTCATAAACTTGTGGATTTTCTCTTTTTTGATAACTCATCAAAATAAACAATTAATACGTTTTCCGAAAAGCTGCTAGCCTTATTTTTGTCCCTCCAGACCATAAACTGAGAATATAATTGTTCGTATGCCTTTGCTGATTTTACCGGTAATAAATTGTTTGCGACATTTGTGGCGTGTTCCAAATTTACAGTAAATTGAACTGTACACTGCAACATTTGTGAATGGTTATCAACTGAGAAATCTGACAAGGAAAGAATGGCTATCACAGTAGTTACCTAATTTGTTCCCTGACATCCATATTTCGTCCACCTGTAGTACACCGGTAATAACCAATAATATCTTAAATGATGAATAAACGCATAGCATGTTATACCAAATATTATCCAAACTGTTCCAAGCGTGCTATTGTTACAAGCAAAATTAGTTTTTCTAAAGAACTTTAAATCAGAATTCTCGCTTACAAAACGCATTTAAGTTGAGTTAAATTGTCTTATTTTCGCTTCAGGGATATGTGATTAAGACATCGACATAGTTTAGAGACACCCGGTGTAAAAGTAATTTGTCGCCACATAGGAAAAACTTGTTATTTCCTTGTTACTGTTGATTAAATGACGTAGGTAATCAACTTTATTTTACTTAATTAGATAAGAAGCTTGTATTTTTTTTACAATATTCATAGTGCACAAATGATGTAGCTCGTTCATGTTATTTCGTTTGAGGTTATAAATCTTTTTTGAAAAATATACCTTATCTGCACTCGCTAAAATAGAGATAAACCAACAAAGCAAAGTTGACTATTTGTGAAAGCACAGGTTCCATCACATGAAACACAAAGGCAGAAGAACATCTGAAACCTATGAAAAATTAAAAGCTTCAAGGCAGCCAGGAGTAAAACGGGAAGCATTTGCTCTCTAGATCTCGGATGAGAGATTTTGGGGCTTTTGAATATTAAGCGCGCAATTATAAAGTAGTAGGGCAGAGAGGTCCATATAACTGAATATTTTACTCTGTGTATCGCACGTCCTGGTGTGCTATCCTGCTCCATGGGCATTGAGTTGAGACGTTGTGCAATGTTCGGGTAAGCAAATGTAATTGTGGGTAATGATACTCAAAGACACTAGATCCTTTGATTGCAAAGAAAATTTATCTGGCGCTTTTGTTTGTTATGACAAGCTTGGAAGTAATAATTAAATCCTGGCGGCAGATTTATAATATAGAACTGTAGGCATCGCTACACACCTAGACAGAGAGTGATGATCGATAACACCTCGCAGCCAGCTTCTAATAAACCAGTTTATGCACTAGCTATGGAAATGCATATTGGATTGTTTTAACGTGTTATTGTCTTATAGAATGCAGAGCAGGTAATTAATAGATAACTACAAAAATTTAACTGCGTCTTATACAAAGTTATTAAATGTTTTAATCTTAATCTTAAATAATTGAAATTTTGTTAAATATGTTTTTACTACTATTGTAACAATAGCAATTTTGTTAAGTCAGCAAACCGAGAAATATACTTTACGAAATGAGCTTCTCTCGAAAGAAAATGTAAAACAAACAGAAATGATAACATTTAATTTCCAGATGTTTGATGGAGTCACCGTTGAAAAATCTGCAGACTACAATGACAATTTTGTACACGCAAAGCTAGTACTTCCATTACTGCAAAAGCAGCAATTTGGATCATTTAAAAAGTACGACAGCTTAGCTATTGTTACAGGAATATAGACCTAATATAATAGTGGAGGTACTATAAAACAGAATATATTTTTTTCTATAGCACATGTTAAAGTGTGCTTTTATCAACTCAAAACAAAAGGTCAAGTTTTACTTTAACAGCAAGGGTAGATAAAGTAGCACTTTAACATCAAGGATAGATAAAGTAATTTAATTTCCTAACTTTTGTTTAAATTAAATATGACAGCTGCGCATTATCGTAGCAACCCAATCTAGCTACTGACATTTTGAAATGTGATTGACTGTCCTTATTTTCTTTTAAAATTGTTAAAGTTCTTGCTATAGAAAAAAATATTGTATTATACACGACGATAAAGTTATTTTTATCCACTCTTGAATCATTAACGTCTCGACTTCGTCTCGACGTTAAACGATTCACTCGTAGATAAAATTTAACTTTATCGTCTTGTATAATAAATTACTATTATTTTCCATAATTAAAACGAGAAAGAAGAGTCAGACACAATTTACAAAGTAAAATCTGACAATGAATGTTTTAGTTAGCTATGATTAAACGAAACCTAATAAGGACCAAAGTTAACCATTATAATCAATTTGTTTTCTAATGGCATATATATATATATATATATATTCTAACACCATTTATAAATTTAAAAAATTCTGTATGTAGCTTATTACATTTAATCTGCAAGGTTGGCTTCCCTCATAGAAGGATCTTAGCTATATCAGAGAAGACAATTAATAAATGTGAAAAGACATGTAGTATTTGCAATATGATTTAATACAATATTGGTTTTTATAGAAAACCCACGGCTAAACCAATTTTTTAATAATTCAATTTTGTCTTTATGGTTTTAACATAAGCAAAACCGTTAACTCTGTTTTAAAAACATGTAATATATACTGTATGTCCAAAACAGCGCGTTTAACATGGGGATCGCCTAAATCAGTGATTCCCAAAGTGGGCGATATCGCCCCTTGGGGGGCGCTGGAACGATTCAGGTGGGCGATAGTAGCCTCCGGTGCATTTGGGGGGCGGTGATTAAAAAAGGGGGCGGTGAAAGCTTAAAGAAGGAAGAGAAGATAAGAAGATTTAGAAAAACCATTAGTACATATTTCATCTGTTGTGTAACATAGTGTAACATTATTTTCCAAATAAACACACAAAATGCAAGTTACAGATTTATTTATTCCATGACGACTATTTACCATTATTAAATGTTCTTATTCTTCTTCATACAATTTGTTACTTTATTTATCCAGTCTGTTTATTCGCCGTTTCTTTAATTTTACTTTATCACACCCTTTTATACACCATCCAGAAAGTAAATACCATTATAATAAAGGGCTTTGACTATTCAAATTTGCTTTTACTCAAAATACAGGTTACAAATTCAGAAAAGATTTGTTTATTTTAAAAATATCATTTTCTCTAGCAATAATAACATAAAACATTTCTATACGGTATATTTTATTATAACATTTCATAATTGACTTTTTCAGATAATCATTTGAGTTTGGCTTTCATTTTAGTTATTCCGATTGTGAATTAATACCTACAAATTAAAATCTTAGCTCTGATGTTACCATCCCAACTAAATCAACTTATATGCTCGAACCTTTTTAATAAACTATTCACAATTTAACAGTAACTGTATCTAATGTATCATTCATTAAACAATTCTCAAATATTTATGTTGTTCTTTTAATGTATAAATCCCCCCTTGTATTTTTTAATTGCTAATTAATTAATTTTTTCAATATAATTTCCTACCTAGAAATGCTCTTATAGATAATTATCAGTCTCAAGAAGCTACCACTACAATATCTTTCTGTTTGTTCGCTTGAAGAATGTAGATTTCCAGGGGGCGCTCAGTAATTTTTTTTCTGAAAAGGGGGCGGTAGGCCAAATAAGTTTGGGAACCACTGGCCTAAATGGTTAGAAATAGATTCTACTGCCAAAATAGTTTTTGGTTTACAATTTTCTCATTTGTAAACATGGCATCGGTTTTTTAAATTAATATTTGTCACATAACATTGATGTTATACATGGCAGTGTTCTATTACATAGCAATTATTGATAAGAAACTGACCCACTGCATTACTTGCATAATTTCATATTTAAATTATTACCTCTCTCGTCTGAAACACGAAAGACGTATTGTAATCACGAAAAAAACACCTTCCGAGATTTCTTTAGATCTGCACGTTTCCAGGTCCATAGATAACGAAAACCAGGTTTCTCAATTCCGTTTGTATGTATGTCTGTCTGTCTGACTGTCATACACATTACATATATACCTGGCATGAAACCGGTACAATTTCATATATATATACAGGGTGAGCACCATCAAAAATAAAATTTTGTTAATTTTTTAATTAACCTAGTAATAGATACAAGTAATAATTTGTACATAGTGCAGGCTTTATTCTTACGAAAAAATGGGAGCTAACAGATACAGAATAAATGTTTTACAATACAAAAAAGAGGCGTAAATTACCGCATTACTAAATATAGCTGCGATGCAAAAATTCGAAAGGTCGGTGCTCCATGGCGCAGATAGAAATTGTCCACTCCTTTACAATATCCCACAACACGTTGGGGCTGCACACACGGTCCGACTGCCGTTCGAATTCGACCACCGGTAACAATTTTTTTATTTGCAAATTTATTTAATTTATTAGAAACGTGAAGATATTGCAATGGTTTTGTGCTCTCAAAAATTCTGCTTGCCAATTGAACTAAAAAATTGTGTATAATTCTGTTTATTGTGTATTTAGAATGCATTTAAAGGCAAACCGAGACAGATAATTCATTATTTTGATTAGTGCAAGCTTAGCTTACTTTTATTGAGATAAATGCACTGATGGGTGCAGTTGAGTTTCACAACTTGAAGCGAAGGTAACATGGAAAGCTAGTTCAGAAGGGTTACGTTCTTGGGATCGAATTTGACGAAATTTTTTAAGTGCGAATGCAGGTTAGACTGTATCTGCAGTATTATGTTTGTTATTGTACGAAATCGTTTGCACAAGTACAAAGTATGGGCATTATAGTAGTCAGAAATTTAGGACCAGAATGGCAAAGTAACTGAAGGGTATAGCAATGCAGTACAAGGATTAGAAACGTTGCAAGAAGCAACCGACAAGAAATGTTGCAAAAGAGTAACCAGCGAATAGCAAAGAAATAGAACGAAGGACATTATTAAGTGCATAATAAACTACAGAACATAACAGGGCGATTAAAAACACAGTGAAAGCGTAGAGTATCGAGTGTAGTACAATATAACCTAAGACAAAACATTTATTTAGCCTGTAAGAATTAAAGACGTTATCAAAACCTTATTCTACCGGGTGGCCATAAACATCTAAGATCCCGGTAGCAATGGAATTAGCTACTTATAAATGTTGGTTAGCATTATACATATTTCAATTATAATAAGTGTTGGTACAAAATGTAATAAAATACAAATAAGAGGAGAAGAATGTGCCCTAGATTCTGCAGTTTAACCTACGAGTCGATTATAAAAATCTCCTGTTCTAACTTCATTACTTATTGCAATCTGTAATAATTTTTGACAGATAGGAATTCTAATTGTGATGACATTAATTACATTTAGTTTAGTTGGATTCATCACTTTAATAAAGCGGTGTTGATTCCAAAGGTAATGTGATATCAGATATTTATGGCCACCCGGTATAAGTTAATTTTAAGTATCAAACCTTATTTTCTTTAAACAATTGTGGTGATATGTTGCTGAGATCCCTGACCTTCTTTTGTTTAACAACCACAAAGAGAACTTTGAAATTGTCCAAGCTGTTAACATTGTTCTACGTTAGCTCCCAGAAAAGTTTGATTTTGTTAATAAAAACACATTCACAAGTGCAAGTGTTGGTTTTATTTAACCACAAAAGTGTTGGGCACATTAGAAATGTGTGTGTAATTTGTGCTTACTCGTCGTCAACAAAATTTAGGCAGGTGTGGTCCAGGTACGGGCTGAGTCGATACCGTCTGCACCGTCTGCAGCAGCTAGTTGGAGCCAAGCTTGGTGCCTTCAACACCTAGAGGAGGCCTCTACTCAGAACTTCGTGCAGAAATTAGAGTCGCCAGGCCAGCAGCAACCAAGAAAACGCGTTGGCGTCCCCTGAGAGGTGCGATCAGCAACGGAAGGATCTGCAAACCAGGTATTTTGCGCAATTTTCATCAGAAAGAACCCGTTTATTTCGCTGGGTCTTGCAAGGTTGGAGTTTTCACTACGTATTGCCGCAGTTCCCGTTTCTCCAGTGCATCCCAGAACCCAGAAATCGACGAGGCGTATTAGAAATTTTAGGAATTCAAAGAAAAATTGACCATTCCTTTGCAAGCTAAAACATCTGATGTTGGCGTCACTTGTACGTCACGCTATAACAATAAGCCGTTAGTACTGTTACTATGCGAGAATAATGATTACCTGAGGTATTTTGCCGATTTTGGCATTGATTTAAATTAATTACTGCGATTTATACGAGTGCACACCGCCTTGTGTTTCATGTCAATTTTGAGGTTAGGTACTTCAGATTTAGTTTTGGTGCGTTCACAAGTAAAATCCGAGTTAAATTGGAGCTACTAAAAATTAGTTTGCTCTACCCAGTATTTCTAATTTTACGAACACCCCTGAGACAGAGTATTTATGTTCACCGGAGCAGCCGAATCTTATTGCATGTCACTATATATAATAAAACAAGGGCACAAAATCGTGCACTTTTGAATTAGAATGTTTGTACATTTTAATAAGCCAAAGATCGTGCACAGGCAGCACTATTCTCATTCAAAACATAAAATTTACTTTTTCTATTTCATAGCAATATTTTTACTCCTAACTTAATTTGATTTTGAAAATTATTTAGTGTACAATGCCGACCAGGGAAGTACTGGGTAAAGCCTTTTACAGATTTTTTTTATCTTACTCTCGGTAGATGTGCATACAGCGTCTGTATAGTTCAACGCTGCTGCAGGTGTTGATGTTCTAATGGAATCTTCTTGTGGCTGTTTTGACCTACTCGTTCATAGTTTTAATGTCTAATTCTGTGTATAGTTGGTTGTTTGTTACGAACCAGGAGTATCTACTGCTATTCGAAGTACCTTGTCCTGCAGAACTTGTATTTTGTGCAAATGAACTTTTTAAGCCTTTCCCCATACCATGCTGGCATAGGTCACCATCAATGTTAGTAGTGACTTATCAATTAGTACGGTGCATTTCCTTTTCAGTTAAGATTTTTTGTTTATTACAGGATAGAGCTGTGATAGTCTCAAGTATCTTTGATTTAGTTTTCGGAGAACGTGGAACTTCTAGTTTACCTTAGTAGCAAGTTCGACGCCAATATACAAGGTGTTTCATCATTTAAGAAGGAGACCGGAAAAGTAGCTAGACGGGACCAAAATAATAGTAATTTACGTTACAAGACCGAAATGTAGTGTTTTGTAGGTGGAACCAAATAGATTCCGGGGCCGCAGGCGAGCCCTGGAAGCTTGGACAGACCTGCAAAACACTTTCCGGTCAAGTATCGTACAATATGTCTTTTATTCGAGTCGATACTTTCAAACTTGTTAATTCACTTTCGAAAACTCAAAAAAATTATGACAATAGTAGCTATTATTTGACTTATCCACACAATAACATAAACTTGTGTTCATAGTAGCGAAGGAATCAGTTACCGGCAAAAGCTTTCACCGGTACCTGATGCCCAATTTCCGAACTTGACCGGCAAAACGTTACTTTCTGGCAAAAACTGCATATTTTCTGGTCGGTCGTAAAAAAAGTTATTTTTTTTTAATAAACTTGGCCAAACCCCAATAACATAGAAATAACAGCAGCTTAAAGTTCTTGTAAATTAATGCCCACTTATTGAATCATTACGTTTTCGTTTCAGTAAAAACTTATTTCTTAGAATACCTGATAATTTGCTGATAAGGTAGTTTAATTTAAATTATACAGAAAACACAATAAAAATATGATACCTTTTTAAATAAAGAAAATGTTATTTTAGAAATTACAATTTTATCATTAAATAAGCTACAAAAATTCACCATAATAAAAACATTCACATTATATGTTCGAAATTCTCACTCTGCATTTCAGACGAATCCAGTTTTCCGATACTCTTGGAAATTGTTAGCGTAACTGCTCTGTTGCAGCTTCGATTGTATCAACTTCTGTGGCATGTATCAATTCTTTCATAAAACCCCAGAAGAAAAAATCCACTGGCTGAGATCTGGGCTGCATGGGGGCCATGAAATGAATCTACCCCGACCGATCCATTTTTACAGAAAGATGGTGCCATGCATAAACACATACTAAGGCGTACATTCAAAGGAATATCTTCGAGGAGCTCTGGGAGAACTTCTTGTGAGAACTTCACATAAGAATGTCCATTAAGGCGTGCTGGTAATTAGCAAGGCCCTATTAAGGTGCTGTTCAAAATACCAGCCAACAGATTCAAACTAAAACGTTGCTGAAAGCTACTCTGGCGAATGGCGTGCGGATTTTGATCAGCCCATATGTGAGAATTATGGAAGTTGAAAACACCATTCCTAGTAAAACAGCATTCATGCGTCACCAGTACGTGTATTGGAAATTCTGCTTCCCTATTAGTTCGATTTAGCAAACATTCGCAAAACTGCTGCCGCAGCAGATAACCCGTAGGAGTCAGTCCTTGCACTTTTTGCAGATGATAGGGATACAAACCATTGCTGCTCAATGTGTGCCAAACAAAGGTTGGAGAAACTCCAACTTGGTGGGAAAAGTCGTGGTCTGAGCGGTATGGATAATATATATATTCATTAGGGCCGATAATTTGGAGGTTGTGCATTGCCGATATATATACGAGTTTGTTCCCAGTTGGATTCGATTTTCGTCATCCCCATGTGGAACTTCAGGAGGTCACCAAACGCTACGGTTGGTTTACTTATGCCAAGATTATTAGTGCATTTATTTTGTTTGGTGGTTTATATAAGCATGTTATATCTATTAACTTTGTTGTATCTCATCTAAAGGTTGATCCATACATTTTCTAAAGTTGTGTAACCTAGTTTGGACGTTGCAAATTGAGTGAAGTTGTTTTTGACAATCATATTACTACTCATGCAGCGGGTCTCCGTCTTTGCAGTAAATGCTGCACCCTGATATTTTACAGTTTTCTCCTGGTAGCAGATGAGTTTCCGTTATATTATAAGGTACATCAATGTTGTATTTTGCTAAGAAGGCTAGCAGAAATGCCTCTTGATTCCGTCGGAATTCTAATTTAGAAGTTTCATGTTCGTGTGTGTGTATATTTATAGTTGATTTTCCAATTGTTATATTTGTTAGAACTAAGATTTAGTGCGTCGTAAGAACCTCGTTGATAGTGGAAGACGTACGGATGCTGCTGATATTGGCTGAAAATTGGTCGTCAGTTGAAGAAGCGTAGAAGTGAATTGTAGTTGAGTTGTTGTTTGTTATAGTTGCGTTCCTTGCGTTTAAAATTTTAGTCAAATATCTGCGAGTCGGTTGACCTTTCGGGGATCATTCATCTACTACAAGTAGAATAATGGTGACTTCTTATATTTTCTCTACTGGAATATTTCGATTCTACAAAATCATGAAATGATATTACTTGTACTTGCCCGTTGCAAATATTTAGGGGGATAAATTATGTAAAATGAATAAACCTCAAATAAATTTTTAATCAACTATATGCTCCAAGTGTGCTCCATTATGCGCCAGGCAATAAGCTGTTCTATCTTGGAACCTCCTTATTGTGCCGCCAAAGGATGTCTGAGATATCTTGACAATCTCTACCGTAATTTATGCTCCAAAATCTTGCACGTTTAAGGCGGTATTTAATTAAAATTTTATGTTCATATTATAAACAAAGCACTCTCCTCAAGGCCTTTAATATAGAATTGACAAACGCGATAAGTATGCGTATAATTTTCATAAAAGAACTAATTAGCCAGTAAATTATAATTTTCAGAGCAACTCTCACAAAATACGTAAATTTGAACTGTTTTAATGGAAAGATTTTGTAAATGCTGAAAGTATGCATATACTTTTTTAGTCTTGCACAAATACGTACAGTACAGTAATCACCTACCTCGTATAGGTAAATGAGACGCTTTTTTAATACATCACAAATACGTAAATAGCTTTCAATTTTGAATGTACTGAACTATAAAACGTATTTAATTAATGTAAGCATCAAAACCGCTCACACCTTTCTGCGTTTCCAGAAATTTTATCTTGGTTCCACAAAATAATTACTTGGACTTTGACATACAATTCTAGTATTTAATAATCGTTAACTATTTACGTACCTTTTGCAAAAGCGTTAGAACAACGGCAGCTTGTTTGAATATCTCCTTTTTCACCGTATAGAACTCTTAAAAATTTGCTTTGACCTGTTCGGTAGTATCTTTTTAAAACTAATTGTTTCATTGAACAAATTATTACTTAAAGAACGGGAGAGTTTATTTCATGAAGGAATAATTAGAAAATTGTGCTTGCTTGGCTATTGGAAGTGATGTGGGTAAATTTCATGATAAGAGAGCTACAAATTTATAGCTATTGGTAAATTAATGAAGAGTAATTACCTGGAAGGCCAATAGATTATACGAACCTCAGCTTTATTAGTTGGAATGTCTACAGTTTATCCGAAAAATGCGACACTAATTAAATTATCTTGTCAAATCCATTATCAAGCAATTATACAGAGTTATTTGCAGAGGCGTCCGGACACTTTTGAACAGCTAAAAGTTTTTACAAATTGGTGAAATATTTAAAGTTAAAACCAGTTTGCACAAAAAATATAAATTTCTAATCTAACGCAAATAAAACTTGAGGCTACTAATTTACGTCGCTTTGCTCTCTTAAAAATACATGTACAGGGCGTTTCATTTTTGATGGGATAATATAAGGATTATTTTAGGTTGTTAAGGCTAATTTGTAGTTCTAGCATGTGATAGTCGAATTGGTTGAATAGGCGCTATTTTAAGTAGTTTAATGTTTAATATTCCCCTAGGGTATAGCGTATAGGCAACTTTAGTTACATTTTAAACATTTTCAAATTTTGCAGTTACTTTGGGCTATCGATGTCCCCACACTTGCATTCCAATACTTTTACTGGGGTCATTTCGTTTTATGAGTCTTAATAACATGAGCTAACTAGCTTAAATAGAGGATTTGAAAGCATCGAAATCTTTTGAACGCGCTGGTAGTTTTGGTTTATGTTACCTCCGTTCGCCTTGCCTTTGGGCGGATTTTCTAACAGACACTCGTAAGAAGCACCTGTAGGCTGTAGTCCATCTTAAAGGTTAGTGGTCGTTAGCTACAACTTCTTACACCGTTGTACACCTAGGGATTTATGTTTTAGCCTACTTGTGGCTGACACACTCTAACGCTTAGCCTATTTGTGTTTGGGAAAGTTTAATTGCGATAGGAACAAGCACACGTTAGCTGCTTGTATTGCTAACGTATGGATAAGTTAGCGAACGCATGAACGAGCCTTACTTATATCGGAAGGACCCCCATGGTTCTGTTTATTGCATTGGGTCCTATCTGGTTTTACTGCTTTTGGACAGGTTATTTCATTAGCATGCTTGCTGCGAGTTTCCGTGAAACATTGGCTAACTCGTTACGAGGCCCATTTGAGCCCGCTTCCTTCAGTTTCGCTACCTGGTAAGCCTTCCAGAGAGGCAACGCCCAGGTTACCTGGTAAACTTCGAGGGGTTTGTGAGATCAGTTAAAAGTTTGCTGGCCGTCGTACCCACTAGCGAGACCGCATTCACTTGTTTGGAATAACAGAACCCACGTAAGGCCTTACTAGTATAAGTTAACTACCGGAGTCGACACTTAGAGCCGGTTGCAGAAAGCAATGTTAAGTCTCGTGTTAGCTAACATCGCGTCAAAGTGAACAAAATCGCATCAAATTTTGTTTACTAATGTATTAGTTACCATAAAGATTTGAGATTTGATGCGATTTTGTTCACTTTGACGCGATGTTAGCTAACACGAGACTTAACATTGCTTTCTGCAACCGGCCCTTAGCCTTTTAGATCTGCGTCGTTCTTGCGCCAGAACCCTTTTAGATAGATCTCTGCTGCACAGAGTGTATGACTTTTAGGGATATAAATGTATTCTTTGATTACAAGCTGTGACTTCAGTTTCGATCAGGTTACACGTTCAAGAAAAGGTGTGACAGTGGTTAAGTAATTTTTGGCGGACTGTTCCGCAGTGTTTTAATTTGTTTTATTTATTATATTTCTTATATTTATTATATGTTATTTGTTATGGTAAATAATTCTATTGGCTACACCATAGAACAATATTGGTAAGCGTTGTTGTAACCCGTTATTAGCTTGAGCTGGTGCGTTAGTTTTTTGGAAGTTCGGTGTACCTCAGCCTTGGGGAGGTTTGACACAAGGATTATTACTACGTTGAGAACCTGGTTCTCCTTCCTACAATAGTATCTCTTTCAGTTAAGCATAGTTTCTCCTTATTGTTGAAACCCCGATCCTCACGGCGAGCTAGCCGACCTAGGCCGATATTTAACCACTACGACTTTTACCAATAGGTATAAGGCCAAACCTTCTTCCTTCGTCACAAAGTGACTATACATAGTGTAAAGACTAATATGGGTTAAGAATTTACTACCTCAGACCCTGTAAATTTCTAAATACTCTTCAGAGAGGCCTTTGGAAGTTCGTTAGCCTAGTCCATTGAATTATAAAGGAAGAATGGTGTCTCGCAGAGTTTACCATCACAAACACTTTATTATCATGGCCGAATAGATTAAGAAAAATCCAACTTTTTGGGTGTGAAGTTCGAACTCACTTCCTGCCGTGTGTAAGCTCAGCCTCTATGCCACTCAGCTATTCGTTGCTAAGAGAATATAAGTATATGTATATTTATTCCGATATCATACAAACGTCTACAGCATCTTTGATTACGTATAGATACTGTAGCTAGAGTTTTAATTGAAATAAGTGGTTTAGAAGAATTTACTCAATATATACGCACATGCTAATTTTTGTCTCACTTGCCACTCAAAGAGTTGAGTTATTTCCCTTATTTTCCATAGATACCCACTTCCTTATCGTTTGTGGTAGATTTTCTTTAAGCCATTTTCTCATATGCCCGTACAATATTAATTATTTTTCTGTCACTCTTGTTGTTTGTATGTACTTCCATTCGTACTCTAATTTCTATGTTTCTGATATGCTGCAGCGTAGTAACTTTTTCCTAAATTTACATTTTGCAGCTTCAAACCTGAGGTTTAGTGTCACAATTTTGCTCCATCATGTTCAAGCCGTAGTTGACGCAGCTTTCGAACACCGTCTTATACATTGTCTTTTTGGTTCATAGCGTGGAAGTAATGCTATAGTTATTATTTGTTACCTTTTTTAATTGTTTCCATATTTTTCTTCTACTGAAATTAAATGACATGATGAAATGAGTCGAAGCCACAATATAAATGGACCTAGAAAAGTAACATATTCGGAACCTTGTAACGAAGTATTGTGAAAACGAACAATTCGAATAGCAGTTTATCATAACAAGAGAATTATATTCCATAATATCTACAATTTAAACTTTCCAAGTAAATTCACGTTAGATGTTTACAACTTTTTTTGCACTCATTTCTGAGCGCATTAACTTTTCTTTGAAGTGACATCTTAATTGAAGGTTCCACATTTGAAAAGTGCTGGATGCTTATTGGTTTGTGAAGGACTAATGTTCTAATCAATATCCAGATAATCGCTAGACTCAACCATTCACGCGCGAACTTAATCAAGCAAGCCGCACCTTTGCATTACCTTTATGTGAACAGTATAAAGCGAAATTGTTAAACTCAAAAACTTCCTTGGTCTTTCTACATTATGTGTGTGTAATAATAAAACAGTCCCTCAGAGACTATGTTAGACGCTATTTCATATTTTTAAGGAAAATGGCAACTGTGAATTTCGCAAATGGAATGTGGCATGTATGATTTATGTTGCTGCGCTAATTCAAAATTGTTATTGCCGACTGAAATATTGGTGTATTCAAATACATTTGTTTATTCTGAAAGAACACTCGTTGCAGTTATAACATTGAAATAGCAACGAAGTATGATGAAAACCTACAATTCGAATAACAGTTTATCATAACAAGAAAATTCGATTCCATAATGTCAATAAACTAAACATGAAAATTCATGTTTAAATGTCTGGTGTTTTGAAATGTCAATTTTCAATTCGATATTGAATTTTTACGACACTCCAGGTATTTGAAAAGCTGCTAGTTATATTTTATACGGACAATAAAATCATTTTCGATTTATACCAAATTGGTTTTGGTGGATTTGCTTTTTCAATGCATAGTAGGTCACATAACTTATATTACAAACGCAACTACTACTACAATAGAGTAGGGTATAATTTATAATTTATTTTCCATAGAATCTACGCGTTTGCTGTATCTGATTGTCTAAATCGTGAATTCATGCTAACGTACTGGGTAATAATTAGACCGTCGCGTTCCAATTATGGGCGTTACATCGAGATAGAAACGATAAAAATTCCTATTAAATTAGTAGCATACGACCAGCGAAAGTTACCAACTGATTTAGTATGAAATTACTAAAGGCACGGCAAGTTGAATAGCAGGTAACACGTTTTACACTCCCATCTATTTTTGTCAAACACATAATCAGTACTCATTTTACACGTTTTTGACCAAACTTCCGGTTACTTGGTTATTTCAAGTCTAGTTTACAGCCAAATTTTAAAAATACTGTCATTTGACTGCCACTTTTTGTAGATATACTTCGGTATTCTACAGTATATCCATTTTACCTTAATAAACGTTGGCAGTCTTTTTCTTCTCAAGAAGTATCGTGATCCATAATCTATATTCCCCACAAAACATTTTTTAGAATGGTGCAATAGTTTTCTACAATCATGTGGAGCGATCAGAAAGTTTTCGCAAACGTGTGAAGTTGAAGCCCTCAGGTTTTACTAGTCCTCAACTGACTAAAGTAACCTAAAAGTAAGACTAACACTCCGTGGGATTCCTGGTTATTATTACGAAATTTACAGCAAAGTTTAATGTTCACAACACACGTTTGGAAGGTAGGAAGGTTATCGCCAAATTTGTCGATCCCGTCTCGTATATACCTCCTTGTGTAAAGACGTTTTCGCCGCAACTAAATTTTCTGAAATAACAGAAGGGTTGACTGGAGGCTTATTTATGATTGTTAATTTTATTGCAATTTTTAATATACAGATATTTTTGTACCGAATGTATTTGAGATTGTACTTTAGGGCATACTAATAAAGCACCAATTAATGGCTCAGATGAAAAAAGAGTAGTACATATTACAAAGTAAATATTTTTGCAAATGAAGCTATTTTTCAAAGTTCTTTCAATGTTAAAAGTTACTTAGTGTGTGTGTGTGTGAGAGAGAGAGAGAGTTAAGCAGTCATATAGTACTACCATATTTTGCATCGTACAAAAATAATCGCAATTAACTTATGGTTGATTTTTTCAATACTCCTGCACCCAGAAATATTTAGGCGGTAGCAATCGTTACTATTGAAGGATTAGTAAGTAGTCTATTGATATTAGACCTATAATGGTCTAACAGAAAAAAACAAATTATAAAGTTTTGCCGTTTGGAGATTATACGCGCCAAAGGAAGAGTTTTCAAAAACAAAAAAGTTTCCAAGTCCCAAGTGGTTGCTTGACCCCCAAAAACCACCCCTAACAGGCGTTGCGGTGGTTTTTAGCGTTTTTCTCAGAAACCATTGATCGCACAGAAAATTTTATACTTACAAAATTCTCTACAAAAACGATTCACAAATATACATACAATAGATATAATACTGCAAATTATAGACAAAAACATGTTTTTTATTTAATAGTTTTGTCCTGTTTCTACAATATTTTGACTTTTTTGATGTTGCCCGTTTCTACACCACCCATGTTAGAGCCACTCGCGTACTCCACTAAGATTACTTTGATTTACATGCCATCGTCTTCAGTATCTATCATGTACTCTGTATTCGTACAACTTTGTCCACGACAAATTCCATACATAGTTGTGCAACGCAATTCAGTCTTAGCACAGTCGCAACTTTTCACACAACATTGTTTGCTATTTCAAGTTATTAATAAGAGAATTTAAGCCGGTGCAGGCGATTCTGCTGTGTATATTGGTGACAGCGGATTATTAATTTGCTTTCAGCCCCATAGGTCGGGTTTTAAATGTGTTGCAGCTGATGTGGGAGGTAATTTTGATACAACTACACTGCTATCTGTGGTGCTTGGTGTGATACCGCAATAATTTTCCACAGCTTCTCATACGTGGTGAGTAGATGGCATTCCGAGAATCCACTTATTCAGAACACTTCCTGAAAAACCTCTTCCATGAGTCAGACCGTCAAGACTTTTCATGCCTCTCAATAGTCATATCCGACCAAATTATGGACCAACGTTTTTCCGAACGACGAATTGTCAAAAAACCCTGCTGTGTAAATATTGCTGATATTCTTCGTTACTCATCTTCTGATTAAAACAATCCATTTCCTGGAAATACAGCTGACATGACTTTGCATATAGAAAATTACCAGTTGTATGAAATATTGGAAGCGTTGCTCTAACGCAACGCAAATGAAGTTCCCAATTCTCCGTGCATTCCACTTGAATAAAATAGATTACAATGGTCACTAATTCTATATACTGCAACCATAATTTTGCAGTTTTTCCATTTTCTCGTAGCCGGTCCTGAAACTTTAATCCAAGTAAGGGTATCGTCATTTAGTAAGCTTCAAAAGTTAAGGTGTTATTTTTTAATGCCAGTGAGGAACGCTTTGATATAGTCTTTGTCTTCTTGTGAAACTTCAATTTCATTAAGTATTATGATAGAAATAGCCCAAAAAGTAAGACAATGAGCTCAAATCACTTTTGCGTATGCATGGCCCGAAAGCATCTGAGGAACAGATGCAGAAGCGTACACAGTTGACCATAATTCTGTTAGTCCACTATCAGCCATAATTAATCCGATTGATTCCAAGAACGACATTAATAACAGACGGAATCCGCCCAAGCAGATGACGACATTCAATAATATTGCGTGTTTACCGCTTTCTTGTAGTACTATGTCCTTTGCTTTTCTATACAATGGTTGGTCAAAGATCACGATGCACGTAGATTGTCCACTTTTTTGCTTCCCTCTACTGCATAGGTCAAAACGGTCACTATAGTATTTAACTGGGTCGGAGAATGATTGGCAAAAGGTAGTGTACTACCAGTGGTTTCTGACAAAAACCGCTAAAAACCACCACAGTGCGAGTTAGGGGTGGTTTTTGGGGGTGAAGCAACCACCTAGGACTTGGAAACTCTTTTGTTTTTGAAAACTCTTCCATTGATGCGTATAATCTCCAAACGGAAAAACTTTATAGTTTATGTGTCTAATTTGGCTACTATAGTGTTTGCTGATGACAACTTAAGTGTCGGTCTTTTATATAAAAATCTGTAAAAGGCAATACTCAAAGCTTCCCTCGCAGTGGACGTTGTGACGCAAAATTGAGCAAAAGTGTATTTTCGATAAACATATATTCCTTTAGCAGAATGACGGTTAACCGCAATGTTTTAATATCTTGAGTTACTCAGAATTAGGGGCGGATGGGACAACCGAGAAACCAGGAAATTTTCAGATGGGCACGGGCCCAGCGGTCCGCTTTCTGCAAGCAAAAGCAATTGCCAAAGCGGCATTGTTCTGCGCTAGTTTATAGTTTTATGAGGATACTTTCATAAAGAAACCAAGTGGGCGTTATGACACTAAATAATTTTAAAAATCGAAGGAAACTGTGGGTAAAATTATCTTCACGTTTCTAGTAATACCTACTAAATTCAATTTTTAAATAAAAAAACATTATCCTTAATGAGATTCAACTAGTGCCTGCGAACGAGACCGAACATTCAATTCCTTTGCTCCTCGGTGAACTATGGCTGCGCTGACTGCTCCACGCCCGCGCGTGCAATTCTTGCGATCCAAGTCTATTTAATGTAATGCACTTATTCGTTGTTCGTTTTTGGCTCCGTACAACAGTTATCCTGTATTTGTTGATTTGATTTTTTGGCAAGGATAAAGCCTGCACTATGTAAAAATTAGTACTTTTATGTATTCCTCAGTTCAAGCAAAAATAAACAAAATTTTATTTTTTTAAGGTGTTCACCCTGTATATATTTGTATGAAATTGTACCGGTTTCATGCCAGGTATATATATAATGTGTACGCTAAATAGTTTTTAGTTATACCGCCAACAGACAGGCAGACAAACAGACAGAATTAAGAAAACCTGTTTTTCGTCATCTAGGGACCCTGAAACGTGAAGATCTGAAGAAATCTCGGAACGTGAGTTTTTCGTGATTACAATACTTCCTTCGTCTTTCAGACGAGGGAAGTAAAAAAGCTGCATGTAAACAATTCTAATTAATAGATTAGTACACTAATAGAAGAAGTTACAAGAGAGAACAGAATCAAAAACGTAGAAATTAGAAGAACTTTAAATGTAAAATCACTGTTTACCTATTTAGAGGAAACACTATTAAGCCGGTTTGGACAGCTTATAAGTATGACGGAATCGAAACTGTAAGAAAAGTATGAGAAATAGGTATGTACAGCAAAATAAGAAGAGGAAGGACGAGAAATACATGGAAAAAGAAAATAGGGAAGATATTTTAAAGAAGAAAATTAACTTGGTCGAGAACAAAAGAGATGACCATGGACAGAAAGCGATGTAAACAATTTTTTGAAGATCAATTATAAGAGCAGAACCTCTCGACACCGAAAGATAGAAGACGACCGGATTATGTATGTATATATATGTAGATTAATACACTACGATTTTTGAAAGGTTTTATGATGTTCGAATGCAATTCTTTGTTTTTTTACTTCTCTCGCCTATAAGGCGAAGGAAGTATTGTAATCGCAACAAAATTTTCTTTCAATATTTCTCCAGATCTTCACGTTTCAGTGTCCCAAGATGACGAAAACTATTTTGTTTTTCATTACACTCTATCTACCTCTCTGTCTGCCTGTTACCGGTACAACTCAAAAACTAGTTATTTGGAGAAGACATTTTTCATGACAGGTAGACATATAATAATAATAATAATAATAAGTGGTCTTTATTGCATTCAGAAAATTACAAAAGAAAAAGCAAATAAAATTAACAGTACATGCAAATGGCGAAGTTCAGATGCCATTACGTAGTAATGGCTCTGTTCTTCCACTTAACCGTAGAATATGGCATGCAAAAATAAAATTCTGTTGATTTTTGCTTTAACTGAGAAACAGATAAAAATGTGCACATAGCTTAGACTTGACTATTGATGAAAATGGATCTTAACGGATATAGGGTAAATTTTGTAAAAAGAACAAAAGGGATATGTTTATCCCTATTTGCCCTTGATTTTAAATTTTTTTAGTGTCACAACGTTCAATTGCGGGGGTAGTTTTGAGCACGATACAGTGTATTGTGGTTTTGAGTATAGCACTTAACATATTTTTTTTATAACTTGCTACAGTTGAAAATTTAAAAAAATTAAAAGATCACAATTTAAGCTTTTCTATGTACTTTGATACAAGCGACTGAATCTTGGCAATGTGTTTAATATGAGAAAAAGATTTAAACTGAGGAATGTAAGCTGAGAGCTTGTTGTTAATTTGCTATTTATAGTTACTATAACCAAAACATACAACGAAGAAGAACATTTTAATAAAGCGCAAATGGTGATGGGAGCGCGAATATTTTCCACGTATACACGTTTTTTTTCAAATATAACTTTCTTTTAATAAATGGTTAATATTTAAACTATTCCGTAGGATACCGTTTCCTCTTTTCAATACTTGTGTTTGTATAATAAAAATTTGAGGAAATAACAGGAAAAAGAAATTTTCCACTTACAGAGCTTATTTTTGAAAATCATTTATTAATTTTCCTTAGTAAGCTTTCTAACACTATTTAAAATACCAATACAACAACAATTTCTAAATTTTATAAAAAAATCCCATACGAAAAAAAAGCAAATATTAAATTGACAGAAATAAAATAGTAGCTTGAGCAATAAAATGCAATGCTTTCGCTAAATATCGGAAGAAATAAACAGGAAATGTGGTACAAGACAAACAATCAACAAAGGGCAGAGCTCTACGCTTACGCAGAATTTTAACCAATTACCGTAGCTCAGGCTGCTGTGCCACAGTACGGGGTTCAATCCCCACATGCGGCGCTTTAAAAATTAGGTACCGAAACCACAGTCGCGGAAGTAGGGAAAGTAAGGCAGTCGTTGAAGGCGTAATGCTAACCACACCACCCAGTACGCCGTTAAGGGTGTGCCAAATTGACTGGGTTTCGGAAAGAGATATTTCGGCGACCCTGACTCGCCGCATCTCAAGCCATATTCCTACATGTGGAATAAAGTGTTCTGAACTTTACTTTACAATAGCTAACGTGAAGGAAACAGAAACAGCAAAGTAGTATACCATTTGTTATGAATATAAAATCTAAGATTTCTGTACACTTCTCCGAGTACTTGCGAGTACATAACTTTAAAAGAGATATAAAAAGTTGTCAACAAGAATGCATGTTGTCTGTTTCAGTGTCGAAATAATTTAGTCATGGTCGTTTTGATCACAACAGTTGTATGATTTTTTCTTAGACACGTTATATGTTTGTCTAAATTTTACATTTCTGAAAATATAAAATAAGTACCTTAAGCATAAACAACCGTATGTTATGATAAAAAAGACTTTTATTTTTGTAAAGCTATTTGAAAAGAACTAGGCTCAACGTTGAATCTTCCCCTCGATAACATGTTGGATTTATAATAAGCAATTTCAAAGATCAACTAGATGAGGTTAGGTACAAATTGTGTAATATTATATCAATTTTGCATTCCAATTTGTCCGCTCTTATTTGGCAAGGCTCTAGATGCCTAATGTACTACTTAAGTGTGCATACTAATGTTTGAAATACATTTAAAGGGATTCCAAGTAATGTACGGCGTCAATGAACTTTGAAGATCGTTACCCTCGAAGGGTTAAGTAAAGGAAAGCCGTGCAGATTTTACCACCGTAATCGATGCATTTCCGTATGTAATAAGGTTACATTTCAGTTTCTTTAGTCCCAGATTATATGTTTAGATTATATTGTTTTACTACTATGTAGCTTAAATTCCATATTTAGATTTATTCAATATAGGTATCTATATTGTATTAAGCTTAAGGCTAAAATTAAGCCAAAACCAACCTAATTTGTTTAAACGATTGTCTATAAAATTAAAATGCATTTAAAATGTAAATACTTAATTAATATGGTTTATATGCAGTATCCAGTAAAATACAATAATCATGATAAACAGCAACGATCTGTTTCTTACTAAAATCAACCATTATATAAGTTGCCAAACATTTGGGCATCTTTTTAAGTAGGAAACACTCGACGTGTTTAGTAAATCCAGGATACGCTTATAAAGCCTAATGCTGTGTAAATATTTTAACTTTAGTGTGCCGATGCCACCCTTGTTTTGCAGTAGGATTCCTTATTAGCTTAGAAGGGTATTAGTTCGCTTAATTCAAAATTCGCTCTTCTGCTTTGGTGCGATATACTTGTATTCCGAAGAGACACCGGTAATTTCAAGTAAAACTTCCAAATCGGCATATCTATGCCCACATACTGAAGAATATGTTTAGTTAAATACCACACAGGAAATATTGGTACATACCAAAAAGATTTTTTTTTAATCCGTCCGCATTTCAATATATAGACGAACACAATTTAAAATTAAATTTTTATTAAAAGCTCAAAACTAAATTAATATATTGTCACTGAGAATCTTCCAACAAGCATTATTTTGCTTTAATTTTAACAATTTATTATTGCCATCGAAATTGTCTGCGTTTGCTTACTGTGATGTAGATTTTTTCTTTTACTGTGTCCTCGCTAACAGTTTTAATTTGCAATAAAAAACTACATAAACAATAAATATCTTTTATCGAAGGTACAATTCCAAGTTTCCAGACTTGTTAATTAATGTAAAGCCACATAATTTGGTGAAATAGGATGGTAAGTTAGTATTTGACATTTAGACATAAGTTGTTGCGTTTTTCAAGTAATTCTTGGTCTAAAATAATAACACCTCACTAATATTATGACAAATAGGAAAATCAGTAATGGGCTTTACTGAGAACTTCCCTCGCAAGTGGACGTTGTGACATTAAATAATTTTAAAAATCAAAAGAAACTAAGTGTAAAAATATCGTTACCCTTCTAATGGCATTGAAACAATAGTATTAAACACTTGGCAATGCGAATTAGATCGTTTTTCAAGTAAAAAACCGCAGAGCCTGCGAATGCCATTAAACGTTTGGCAATATCCATAGAGTAGTTCTCACATCATTGGGTTGCGTCTGGCTTAAACATAACTCATTTACGGTTGACCTTCTTTCTCTCATTTACAACACTTACCCTGAACCTGTTGGGTTCCATTTTCGTCAAGGATAAAGCCTGAGTTATGTGCAGATTACTACTATTTTTTAAGGTGCTCACCCAGTAAATATTTGTCCTACATTTTTTCGATTTTATGCGAAGTAGATTTATAATCTGCTTGCAAAATATGATCATCCTCTAACAAATAGTTTTTGAGCTATACCGGCAGACAGAGACATAGACAGACGAAATTGAGAAAACCTGTTTTTCGTTATCTAGGGACCATGAAACGTGAAGATCTGAAGAAATCTCGGAAGGTTATTTCTTCGCGATTGCAATAATTCCTTCGTCTTTAGCCGAGGGAAGTAAAAATCTGTAAAGGGCTTTATTCAGAAATTCTCTCGCAATTGGACGTTGCGGCGCTAAATAATTTTCAAAATCAAAGGAAACTAGGTGTAAAAATGTCTTCACTGTCCTAATAACACTGAAACAATAGAATGAAACATTTGACAATGCGAATTACAAAATTGTTCAAACACATAAACCATTACAGGCTAGATTTAAACCGCAGCGCCTACGAATGGAAACGGAACTTTTCTCCCATTTACAACATTTACCCTGTATCTGTACGGTCCCATTTTCGCCAAGGGTACAGCCTGAACTATGTGCAAATTATGACTTTTATCTATTTCTCAGTTAAAACAAACATAAACAAAGTTTTATTGTGTTAAGGTGCCCACCCTATACAATTTTTTTCGAATTTTTTTCGGTTTCATGCATGCAAAATATCGTTTTCCTTCAACAAGTAATTTTTGAGCTATATCGGCAACAGACAGATAGACGGTATTGAGAAAACCTATTTTTCGTCATCTAGGGAAGATCTGAAGAATCTGAACCTCGGAAGGTGGTTTTTTCGGGATTACAATACTTTCTTTGCCTTTTAGGGGAGGGAAGTAAAAACATATTGATAGAAGTTATTTACGTTCACCCAAGTTTTGTTTTCTCTCGTATAAATCATGAGCTTATATGATAACGGCATTATTTTTCAATTGCTAACAAGTAATTCTAACGTTATTGTCATTTGCATTCAAAAAGAGGATGCTGAATTTGAACCGAGTCGTTGTTCAAGTACCTACAACAACTAGGTTTCCGCATTTTTACAGCACTTACGAGTGAAACCACAAAGGTAAAGGATGGAAAATAACAATAATTAACGTGGCAGTTAAAATACAAACCAATATTTATACGGCGTTTTTTTAATTTCACAATGTCTAAAAATTGTAAAATCGCCAAGAGCATAGAAGATTTCCATAATGTTTTAATACTTATACGCGTTGGTATTCAAAACAGTGATCACTATTAACGTAGTCGCGAATATTTTGATATTTCTCAAGTTCAAGAACAAAGGGTGTAGCAGTACCGAGTTTAGCTACTAAAAGGTAATACATTTGAATAATCACAAAAACCTGATAGTTAGATAACAATACAGGTTACAGATTCATCATATAGTCCTTTTTGAATTGAGTTAGGTAGCTAGTTGAAATATTTTGATATTAATAATAAAAGAGAAACCACTTCCTGTTTTGAATAAAAAACAGATTGAGGCTTCATAGCGTCAGCTGAAAAAACAAAGCTAAGAACTGAATCCCAGCATAAACGGATAAACTTTGGAATTTTAAGCTTTTAATTAGTATACATCTACAGTATATTAAGAAATAATAATTTTTCAGGCAAATAGGATTGATTCATTGGGCAGTTTCTCACTACAAAAGCGGTTATTAGTTAATTGGTATGTAAAGAAATAGAGTATTTCATACATATCTTCATTGAAAGTACCATTGGTTTAGCTTTTTGGCCTCCCCTCTAATCCTTGCTCTTTAAAAGCAACGATCCATTACGATAGGGTGGAATAAAATCTTTTAGGGTAGTAGCGAAACCTTTCGGAAGAGCATAACCGGAAAAGGAGGACCATATTAGACCTGTCTTAATTATTAATAGAGAAATCTTACCAGAGAACCACTTCATTGGTTTGGCGATAGGAGTCGTTCCAGTTACATAAAGTTCAACTCGATGGGCAAGGCAGCAATTGCTGGCGCCATGGATTGTTTTTTTATAACTAGGTTAGTCCTAAAACTTAATTCATAACATAAAATATGTCAAGTTACTACCAAATAAGGGCATATGCCATATTATCAACAGTCAATGACTTCATGATAACGTAATAAGATAATTAATTACCTTCTTGGTAGCCAGGCTAAACAAACCAGGTTATAGTTTTATAAACGTCAAATCATAGGGATTTAATGTTGTAATGCAGACATCTATCAAATAATGGGCACTTCTTATACTTTAGAAATGTGAATTGAGTTAAACGTGAAACCCATTAACAATATTAATTAAAACTATAAATAGATTAAGAGGGTATAAAGAGCTCCTTAGATTTATTTTACCTGAAAGTGTTGAATGCTTGTAAAATATAGAAAACCTTATATAAAGCTATATGTTGATTAATCAATAGAAATAAAAATTTTTACTTTAATTCAATATTTCAGTATAAAGTGAACTGTAGAAATTGCCATACTAATTAACCATTTATTATGTTAAACTCCCATTTGACATAAATATGAACCCTGAATTATAAGATTGAATGTAAATAAATATCAAAGAAAAAAAATCACAATTTAAATAAAATTGTTGACGCCCAATACTTCTTGTTTAATGAACTAAAACCTTTTTTGACAAAGTGAAGTAAACTAAAAATATCACACACTTATTATGCCCATATCGCAGCCGAGGATTGAGCTAGTCGGAGATGTGTGAGCTTTCTAAGGTAGGTTACATTAGTTGGTACAAGAGCAAATAGATTGTAACTAGGGTTTGGGAAGACTCGGACTTTTCGAATCCGTCGAGTCCGGATAGAACTTAGTCGGACTAGTCGAGTCCGAGTCCGGGTACGGGTATTTGATATATCTATATAGTATATATACGTAGTGTTCTCTGGTTTTATTAATACTTCATTATTATAACAAACACATATTATAATCATCAACCATTAATGATGAAAAGAATATACAAAAGAGAATTATTTGTCTACATTTTAGTTTAAGAACAAATAAGTAATGTACCAGGAATACAAATAAAAAATAAGAAGCTGAAAAACACATTTACTAATATAATACAATAAAGTTAAAACATAAAAATCCAATCAACGTAAGTATAATTTTACAAGCAGGTACCTAATAATTACAACAAAATTAAAAATATAATGTTTATTGCACGTACCCTTTTCGACTCGGGTCTCGCCGCGTCTTAGACCGGGTTTGGGTACGGGTATTCCCAACTGGACTCGGCGGGTCCGAGTCCGGGTACCCGGAACCGAAAACCCCTAATTATAACTAATACGACTTTACCCGTTTGTAAAACAAGTTAACTTGGAAATATAGTGATTAGTTCAATAGAAGTATTGCAAAGTGATGTACATTTTCTAACTAACTTGACATATTTAAGTACGACTAACGTTGAAAAAAGTAGATGATCCTGAACGATCGTTTAGCATTTACTTTTCTACTAATTAAATGTCAAGTATCTGAAGTAAAGTAATTAGCCTTCTTACGGTTGCGTACCGAGTTCACTCCACAACTTTAATACCTTTTCATGAATTCTTTAACGCTCCGTTGACCGCTGTATCCCTTAACAGCATTCTCTTGAATTAGCCTAATGATAATCAGTGTAAAACAATAGGTCAGTGTGTGAAGTTGTTGCATTGCGGTGGTTGTCCGCGCTCGAGCTTTAATATACCTACCTATTTTATATCCAAGTGAAATTTATTTATTTATATATATTGATAATTGTCATTATCAACGAGAAGCATGTATACGTTATTTCTGAAAGGTTGATAAATACCTTTTAGATGTGTTCATGGGGAAATAATAAGAATATTCGGAAAAGCTTATGTCAGAGTGAGCAATGTACTCAAAGAGTGGTTGATTTCAACAATGTTCAAGATGAATCACAAGAAAAAATTCAGATATACAAAATTACGATACTGACACAGCAAGAACTGTTTTACATTATCACATCGTAGATCTTATTTTAATGCTGCAACTTGCCCTTATGTGCTTTTTTGCAGGAGTATTGTGCATATGACTACGCTATATGAGTTTATAGGTTTTCTCGATGCTATCGGAGCACAATAGTCATGTGTCAAAATTTGGTGGCGCCCTTATCAGTTATAATTAGGTATATTTAGTCTTGCTTTTGAACCTAGCCGTCTTCACTGAGTCAGCCGGCAGGCGATTGTGCCCTCGTAGTCTGGAGATTGTGAGAATTAGTCACTTTACGATTTTGGAACTTTAGTTTAAATTTAGCTGGTTTACCAATACTGCATTTCTTGAAAATTTGTAGAGCAATTTCAATTTGAGTAGTTTGGGTATAATAAGAAAAACAAGGAAAGCTGCTATCAGAATTTTCTCGTTGTTCAGGTCGTCCTCTATGAAGCACGCCTGCTGTACGGGTAACGTTACAATTTTTCTTCATTTTGACGACCAAATTAATTAAGACACCAATAAGCTGGCAAAAATAATAGATTTTAACTCGACCAAAAGAAGCATCCGTGACGTTGATACATTTTGTGCTGTTTTAATGTGTTAACCAACACTCGAAGGTTTCCGATGGTAGTATGTTGCCCGCTGATGAATGATATTAGCATAAATTTTACATTTGAGCGTTATCTTTTCAAACGGTTGAAGGCTACCTTTGTTGCTGCGCAAGCAGTTGAAGCTTCACCACCTTCGGTTGCCACTAAAAAAATTGTAAAGGGCTTTACACGAAACTTTCCGGCGCGAGTTAGATCAATTCGAAAATTTAAAAAACTGTAGCCCGCTGGGATTTGAACTCCGCCCCGCATTTGCGTAGCGATTGTAACCGCATCGACTTGTCGTACTGCGCCATCCAGACTTATTGGAACGAGTGCGGGGCCTCTATTGAACAGAACGGTCTTATTGTTGAAATGTTTCGACTCTTTTGTGACATTATGCTGTATCTGTTGAGTCCTATTTTCGTGAAAATTATTACTTCCATCTATTTCAAAGTTAGCTCAAAAATAAACAAAACTTAATTTTTTTAAGGTGTTTACCCTGTATATATTTGTTTGAGCTTTTCACCGTTTCATGATAGGTAAATATATAATCTGCATGCAAAATAGAATTATCTTCTAAAAAACAGTTTTAGAGTTATACCGCCAACAGACAGACAGACAGACAGACAGACAAACAGACGGAATTGAGAAAATCTGTTTTTCGTCATCTAGAGACAATGAAACGTAAACATTTTAAGAAATATCGGAAGGTAATTTTTTCGCGATTACAATACTTCCTTTGTCTCTTAGACGAGGGAAGTAAAAATACACCAACGCAATTTCCGTGGGGAAAATGTAACAGATTTGTTTGTTCAGAGCATTCACTAAATATTTGTTGTGAGTGTTCTGCTTTTTTAGACTAAATCAATTAATATGTGTTTTAGTTTGGGCGTGTTTAATAATTTTTTAAATTTTGGACATACTGTGTTGTTTTTTATTTCAAGAATTAATTTAGTATGACAGTTCATGTTCCATGCGCGAGCTTTCTCGTCTTAAATTGTTTTTATTCTACTCAAAGAATTCCAGAGTTATATCTATAGAATGTTAATTAGCATTTCAGATTCGTCTATTGCTTTCCCAAAGTGTTTGTGTCGAATCGTTAGGACTTCTTTACAACTGCATAGGCCTGCATTCTCTTCTTCACAGAACCTACAGTATGTCACCCTTATTGTTTGCATATGTTTATCCATATAATAGTGTCCATTATGTACTCTTGCTATATGTTTATTTTGCCTTCAGTATTTCAGGAGTGTCACTTTTTTGCAACGTTCTCTTATGAAGATTCAGAAGTACCTTCTAGTAAGCTTCGCAAAAGGCTAATATTTTACTGTAATTCTGCCCAAATATTTAAATAATAATTATAATCTTTTAAATTGCAAGTTAGTAGATATTGTAAAATACGTTTTTTAATAATGCGTTCTATGAATGGCTAGTTTTTAACTTCATTCTTAACCGTACCGCACCGTACGCAATATAAGGCAATTGTTTTTCTGTTTGATCTCACTTCACTTTTTAATAAACTAAATAAATTTTCAAATAAAAAAAACGTTACCGGTGGTCGAATTCGAATGGCAGGCGGACCGCGTGTGCAGCCCCAACGTTTTGTGGGATAGTGTAAGGGACTGGGCAATTTCTACCTGCGCTACGGAGCACCGACATTTCGAATTTCTGAGTCGCAGCTATATTATTTAACAACGCGCTAATTTGTGCCACCTTTTTGTATCGTAAAGCATTTATTCTGTATCTATTACCTCCCATTTTGGTAAGAATAAAGCCTGCACTATGTACAAATTATTACTTGTATCTATTACTAAGTTAAATAAAAAATTAACAAAATGTTATTTTTTAAGGTGCTCACCCATTTTATATTTGTTTGAATTTGTTTCATGCCATATATAATGTGTATTAAAAATATCACCTTCCTCCGACAAATAGTTTTTGACAGACAGACAGACAGAAAACCTGTTTTTCGTCATCTAGGGACCCTGAAACGTAAAGATCTGAAAAAATCTCAGAAAGGTGATTTTTTACTTCCTTCGTCTTCCAGACGAGGGAAATAAAAAAGGAATGTAATCTGCGCAGTAATTTTAAACCGCATGTATTTATTACTTTTTTATGTCATTAATCACATTTGAAAATGGTTTTGTCCAACAGATTCATGTTATTGATATGCAATTTATTAGTAAAAACATTGCAAATTGATTAAATGCTTTAACGAATTTAGACTAATGAAACAGAAGGTTTATAAAGCTTTATCACTACAAGTTGTATACGTAATAACTTAATGTATGCGTAGCGCGTCCTCGGTTGGAATCCCGCGGGGGCCGGGGCTAGTTCAGCGTTGTACCGCCAAATGCAAGCGTATAAAGCACCAGCCTTTACACAGCAAAGTAAATTATGTTACAGATAATACATACACTAACTTAATCTTATATTATAAGAGCTGATGCCGGCCGCCGGCCGTCCAAACGTAAGCAGGCGCGCGCACACGCAGCATGAACGGCCTGCATATTAGCAAGTAGCGCGCGCGCACAAATGGCGAGACCGCATTTGTATTGTTAACGCTGGCAAGGCCGGACGTCGGCTGGCCACCAGCATAAGCAAGCATTTTTATTGTCAATCGTTTCTTTACGCTGGCAGGGCCAGACGTAGGCTGGCCACGAGTTCTAGTGTATACATATTGACCGGTAGTCTATAAAATATGCGAAATAAAGAAAACGTTGTTTCGAAGTAGTTATACGGCCATTCTCAAATATATTAACTGATTAAAGCAGGAATAATGTAGATATAGGATTGTTGAATCTCTTGTGTGTTTTGAGGCGGGGGAGCGCGGGTCGCGGAAAATTGATCGAAAAACAATTAATCGAAAACAAAATTTTCGAAAACAATTGTTCGAAAATACATTGTATCTAAAAACAATTAATCGAAATTCAATTTATCGAAACATTTTATTTGGTTAACTGTAAATCTGAGATAAAATTTTACAAAATAAGCAATTAAGAAAGCTATGCTTCGTAAATACTTGTCCAATCCTTCGTTACTGAAATTTATATCGAATTGTTTACAAACGTGTAACAGACGCACATTTAGGTTTTTGTACTTTTTCTTCGGTGCTTTTTCGCCAGTAAGTTCTTTGTTTAGTTTTAACTCCGTCATGTTCTGCTCCTTCTTTATTGCGTTTAAAAATTCCCACATTGATGGGTGTTCTGATTTAATCTGAGACAAGAAGCCTCGATGCCACCCTTCCACCATATTGTTGGTAATGGATTGGTTGTCCACGATGCTCTGGTAACAGTTCCACATATCATGTGGGATTGTGGGTGCATTTCGTTGGCGTCGTTCAAATTTGCCCACCCAGTTATCTTCAAAATAATTTGCAAATTCTTGCATCTCGGAAGTAAATAAGTTATGTTCCATAAGTATTTCGAATGCTCTTACGATGACAGCTACAGGAACAAAGGCCAAAGCTTCCAAAAGTTTTATTTTATATTTGAAGTCTAAATCGCTATCGTATCGTTTCTTGAATCCTAATTGCTGAAGTTGTCTATACAGACATTTCTGGAAATGAAAAAAACATCCTACGTGTTTGACGCTTGGGAAGACCTCTTTAAGAGATCCTATCACGGCAATTTCAAAATCGGTTAGAATAAGTCGAAGAGACGGAAGATTAGTACCTCTGTAATTCTATGCTTAATAATACTGAAAACTTGCACGTAATTTGCTTTCTTTCTAGTGGACATTAGCACATAAACCAACGGCACAACACATTCGCCGACTTTTCCATGCAACGTGTATAATTGTTGAAACAATTTGGGGACAGTCTTGAAGGTTCCGTCGCAAAACCAGGTAGTAGATAAGTTTAACTGTATTAAATTTTCGGGCGTGGCAAACATTATGAACCTCTCCTTACATTCACGTCCAGAATCGAACAGTAGAAACGGTTCTCCTCTGTCAGTTTTTTTGAAAATGTCTGGTAACATAAGTTCAAATTGGTTTTGGGGTAATACAGGGAAATCGTTTTGAGTCGCTCGAATATTCCTTATTCACCTTTTCATACTAGGAATTGAAGATAAATGGACTTTAACAACATCACTGGAAGTTGCAATGGCTTCTGATATGATACCATGAGTGGTTTCAATGGAAGCTCTTGCTTTATCTTTAATTTCTCCTAAAATAGCCCTTACGTCAATTCTTTCCGGTTTTCCCGTGTGATTGTAAACTCCTTTCGTCTCAATTGCGTCTACTCCTTTCCTAATGATAATCCGCCCTTTACATACTTTTTGAAAAGCTTCACATTTCCAGTATGACGCGTTGTCGGTTTCTCTGTCTCTTACATATAAGTATCCTTCATGACACAACATCTTCTTCCCTTTTTCGCTACTCACATACGACATCGTAGTAATAACAATTAATTATGTCGGATTACATAAATATACATGCAGGTGTCACAGTGACATTTATTACTAACATAGGTGTCAAATCTTTCTAATAAGCGTAGTGTAGTGTATTTTCGAAATTACTGTCTTTCGGTATATTGTATTTTCGAAGAATTGTTTTTCGAACAACTTCTTTTCGATAAAAAATTGTCGAACAATTATTTTCGATCAATTTTCCGGAACCCGGGGAGCGCAATGCAATTCGAATTCGACCCATTAGCTTAACTGCATTTCCCGCCCGGTGTGAATGGCCCTCGACACCGAAAGGTACAAGTGTGAATTCGTATATTCGTAGCTTGACTAACAAGCGGTTGTCGCACGGTTTTGAAATTCCAATAATGTATCAACCTTGCTATAAACAATTACTGAATGAAAAATGAATCTGACATTTGTAAACAAAGTTGTTGCGATCGGGAGACGCTTATTATAGAGAAATTCCAAAAATGTATAAATTTTAAATTATTACAGTGACTACATATTTACGAACGAAAGGTTTAACACCACAGCAAATTTTTATCGATATACAGAATAATTTAGGGAGCTTCGCTGCAGTTGAAAAATGGTGCGTCCAATTTAAATGTGGACCAACTACACGAAGAACGAGGAAAAAAAGCTAGGCGTTGAAAACTAGCTCACATAGAGGAAATGGTTGGAAAAGTGGAAAATATCATCGTCACACAACATTAAAAGGAATTGCAAAAGCTGTTAAAATTAATGAATTATCACGGCAGAAAATTGTTACGGAACGAAGTATGTGCACATTGAGTTCCGAGAATGTTGCCTCCAAAGAACAAACAAGAACGAGTGGACGCTTCTCGACAACCTCTTGCTTTGTTTAGACAAGGACCAGGAAGTTTTTTAGACAGGTTGATTACAGTAAATGAAACGTGGATCCATTACGTTACACTCGAACTCAAACGACAGTTCATGGAATGACGCCACACGGGTCCGCCACCACCAAGAAAGTTTAAACGTGTTTCTTTGGCTGGAAAAATCGTGGCTACAGCTTTCTGGGATTCTAAAGAAATCCTGATTAGTGCTTACTATTTAGGAAAAAGACACACCATTACCGACAAGTATTATGCATTACATTGTAAACTTTAACGACGAAAGCTCAACAAAGGAGCACTGCTCTTATAGAACAATGTCCTGGTTCACAAAGCTCAACCTGCACTTACTGCTTTGAGACACTGCTCTACTGAGCTTCATTCTCCCGTACCTTAATCTCCAAATCTAAGGGACTATTTTTTATCTCTACAACTAAAAATAAGTATTTCCGGGAAGCGATGCTATTCCAACGAAGGCATTATAACAACAGCAGTTGTTTGCCTGGGTTGAGGGATATTTTTTCTGGGATGAGTTAATAAAACTTCAGGAATGTCTTTTTATTCCTTTTTACTATAAATATATGAATCCACCCTAGTAAGAGAGGCTAAAGATTCTGAATGGATGCCGGAATTGTTTAGATAAAATATTTTTAATGTAGGCAGCGCATTGCATTGTTGCCCATACAAGTCTCTTTTTGTCTGTCCCTTCTAATGCCTTTAATATAAAGGGAAGCGTCGACCATGTAAATTGGTTTTATTTACCATCTTCTTGGTTCTGCAACTTGTGACCATATGTAATTTGAAATGTGGTAAGGTTACAAAAATGCTTATGTTAATTGTGGCAAAGGCCCTACATTTACACGCAAACTAATTACACCATCGTCTTCAGCGCATTTCGGTGCACAAATATCCGAATTTCACACAAATCCGTGTTGGTCACATATTCAACAGTTTCTAAATTGAGTCGGCCTTCTCCCACATAAAACAGAGATCTGATATCTGAAAGGCAGTCCTACAGCTTTAATGCACGTGTGTGACGTTATCTACGAGGGGGAAATGTTATTAACGAAGTTTTGCTCACATAGCCCGACGGGAAATTTGCATCTTGCAATCTCGCACGAAATCGCGGATCCAACAGCTCTGCTAGTGGATGTAGATCCCAACATGTCCATCGCACCTCCTACAAGTATGTGCCTTCTTTATAAACTGCACGGATTTGTCTGAAAATTTTTTGGTGCAATAATTTGGTTTGCAACAGCTCTAATATTACTGGTACATAAGCTCATAACTGTAATGTGCATAATATTCAATTTTCTCTGTCTGCAGGCTTCGAGTTTTGGAACACATGCTCTTTAGTTACAGTCCTTGAATTCTACAGCTGCGCGCCCAATCTTATGTTTTCGAAAGTCCTTGGATTCCACTGGAACCCAGGCCACCTCCCATTGCAATTCCAGCGCACACCAACGGCCCAATCTGCTTCGCAGTGCACCGAGAGTATAAAGTTCTGGGGGCTCCGGTTTTATGTGTATTTTTAATTGTAGCTACACTGCATGTCTTAGTTTTATAAGCGCACTTTGACGCACTGTACACTGAAATTGCACATAAACGGGTACAAAATGTTTTATTCTGTGCCAACTAATGCTAACATGAGTCGCTATACATTCGCTGGCTCTTCGTGTGGCTAAAATGCGACCTCCAAGTGAATTTCAACCAGGTTTTGCCAAAACATAACACCACATTTTGCTAGTAGGCAATGATAGAATCCCGATCATGCTTGGTGCTGCGTGAAATGCACCTGGCATGTGTTGTTAACTTAAATTAAGTGTGAGTTATATGGTTACTACGCCAGCGTGGCTTGGTGGTTAGAGCATTGGACTGCTGCGCGGACTGGAGTTCAAATCCAGATTGATGCCTGGCGGGCGGCCTACCCAGTCGCTTTAAATAATTGGGAACCTTGCGTTCGAAAGAATAAGGGGTAATAATGCGGTTGTCTAATGCGTGATGCTCACCACATCACCACGTGTCATGAATTTGACACGCGACAGCCGGGTGTGATATCGAGGATTCGGAAGCTCTGACCTTCCGCCTTGCAGGCCAAGCTCCTTCATATGGTGTTAAGTGCCTCACCATTATTATTATATGGTTACTATATATATGACAATGTCCCAAAATTTACTTTCAAACAACTTAAGACTTAAATGCGACTATTTACAAACCGTCGAATAAATTTTAGAACAAGGCAATCTGTGCCAGCAATTTTCTTTGGCAAATGAAACTTTATTATATATAGAATACGTCTGAACAATCATAGTTGTACATGGCTGTTTTTAAATGATGTAACGTTGTCCTCAGGTACAATGCATATTTTTCAACATATATCCTACTATAGAATTCAGCAGAAAAAAGAATATATATTGTACATATATTTATCAGGAACAAGATTGACAATTTTCTCAAGCAATATTTTTATAAAATTTGAAAAAATATATTCATAATTCAGTATTTCTTATTTAATTCATTTAAACTTATACTCTACTTCCGTTAAAAGGAAATGCTACTTTATATTTCTTCCACATAAAGCGATCCCATTATCAAGTTTCTAATGTGCAACAACTATCCAGACAAAGCTCTTACAATAAGAATAAATACGTATTTTATATGAGTAATACTGATATTTGTAATTATAGAAATTAAAAGGGCCCTACTACTGTAACAAGAAATTAGGTGGAAGACTATATATCTAAGTAAATATATACTCGACCTTTTTAATTGCTTTACTTTTCTTTTAAATTAAGAGCAGTTCAATATTCATGCCTAGTATAGGTTCAACATAAATGGTATAGTTACAGCAGGTTGATACATTGGGAACATCAGTAAAAATCATTAGTGTTTTCTTTCTACATAAAGGGCAAAAGCAATGGCATGTTTTACCTGTTTTGACTTTAAAGTGTGGCCCCAAATGTGTCCAGGATAAATATATTGATAATGTTGGGTTTGACCTGCGTCTTCAAAAATATGGCCTATTGATTAATGATTCCACGACCGCAGTAAGAAATATCATTAGATCGTTAGTAAACGGAAAACAAAACAAAGAAACACAAATTTAAAAAAATGTATATTGTGTCCTAGTATGAAAAGTGATATAATCTAATCCACAGGAGTTCGGGAAGTCTAGGTTTCGTATGCGTTACCCGTACTATTTTCTCTTTGCTCGGATTAACCAAAATAGTATATTACAGCCCGAGATGGGAAGTGTTTCATTACTGTCGAGAGATTAGTTAGCTGATTGAGACGCGAAGCTTCGAAATCAGCTATTATCTCGAGACTAAGGAAACTTCCTGTCGAGATTTGTATACTATTTTATTCGCAACCACTTTATTCTAAACAATAATTGGAAAAATTATTATATTATGATACGACAGGTTGTGACGCGCATGAATGGATCAACGAGATTCCCAGTGTCCCTACCTACTCAGCGGTCGGGAATGTACTTTCCGCACTCACTTGCCGCACTTGAGCGGGAAGTGAGTGCGGGAAGTAGCGGGCTGAAATGTACGACTTCCCCCACTCAAATGAGGTCAGGAATGTTAACATACATATATGGTTGCGAATAAAAATAATTACTTCATTATTAATTGACACACGGCACACGTCAAAAGCCATACTTGCAGTAGAATATTACTTTTGCAGTTTTAATTTTAATAACCTGCTGATAAATTCAGTTAATTGTTAACTTGCCATGTAGACATTTTTCTGAAGGCTTAAAATAATATGTAATTATGCTTCCCTAATTTGGGGATGGTCGATTTTTGATATATCCCGTAAATGCTTGTAGATTGTGGCAAAAGTGATCCCTTTATTCTTTATCTGTTAAAAAGTGTATGAAACTTTTTGTGTCCGTACCGTTATATCCATCTGTCAGTACAAAATGAAACTTACACAACTAGAGAATTTTTAACTCTAAAAAAATCAGCTGCTTGTTTTCAATATAGCGATGAACATTAAAACCATGCTTGGAAAATGTGTTTAAATAATTAAATTCAAATGTCGGAGCAACTGTTCTACACAGAATTAGCTACGTTTTATTGAATTACTCCTTACTTTTGAACTTTACATTTTATATATTTTTCTAGCTTTCTGATCACATTAAATAAATGTTTTTCTGGGATTACGGAAAATCTTTGTCACTTAAACGTAACACTTTGTTTATACATTTGTTGGATATAGATAAGGGTCTAATCACCAGGTACCTTAGACATCGATTGATATGTTCATGTGGGAAAAACCTAATTTTGCTAAAATTGCGGTGTTCCAATCCTGACAAAGGACATTTAAATACGGCACACAGTGTTGTTATAGAACTATGAAAAAATGGCGTTTTACCTATAAGTTACCTTTTAAGTAATTACACAGAATTGTTTAAGTGATGGATCGGAAACACATTTTTGTAGAAAGAGTAGAATATTTACTAATTTCAAATTATTATAAGTTTTGAGCTACAACATGCACTATGTGTCTAGATATTAGAATTGAGATTCTAGGCTTTGGTGACATTGTATATTATATTATAATTAATGTAGCATTTTAGGGCTTTTAAAAACATAAGTATACAGGGTGTCCAACTTAAATGTACGCAGCTTCAAGCAGGTGAGCATGCAACACACATTATCGCTGGACTTTTACACTTGAAATGTAATGTGTGTTGTATAGTCACCTGCTTAAAGCTACGTACATTTAAGTTGGGCACCCTGTATTCTACTTGCATAAAGTGAATTGTAAATTTTAATTATTACAAATGCTAATACAATCAAATTTAGCATCTCATGTTTCATCTAAAATCTGGAGTCCAGAAATTATTTAATTATATCTAGAACGTAGCTGTTAATCTTATCACTGCTTTTGTAATTAACTGTGTTCCTGTTCTGTATTCCACATTTAATGCGAAACTACAAAGGGTAATGCGGAACAGAATAAATGCAGATGATTAATATTTTCAGGAAACACCAGGCTTGATTACAATGCAATTTAATCTTTCACTAAGTATGTGAGAGACGTAAACGACATTGTTTATTAAAGCAGTTAAGCTATTAAATAAATTAATTAAAAGCATAAAGTTTAGAGCAACTGCGCATATAAAAATACGCAACAAAGACTGTTAGAGGCACCCCGTCATAACACAGCAGATAAAATGTCTGGATGTATTATGTAGCCGCCGTGCGCAATCGACCCCAGGGATTACCTTCGACCCTAATTAAAAAGTAACCGCTCTGCGCCCTGGTCCCATACCCTTCGAGTTAATCTTTTTCAGATTTCGAATGCGATGTGCAGTTCTCTTAAATCAAAATCAAATCACCTCGGAGCGTCACACCCTAATTTAATTTATTTTAATTCCCGCCCGCTATTTCCTACACTCCGTGATTCTAAATTGACCAAGAAATATATATCTTAGGCTGTGAAAAATATGAAAAGCAAGCTGCATTGTATTGCAGCGTGAAAATGCATAGTAAAGGCACCGTATCAGGCAATATACGTCATCAATGACGTATTCTAACCTATCCACTTTAGAAAAGTGACAAATTATATGTAATCTTGAGGTCTTCCGAAGATCAATATTTTTTAATGTTGTGTGTATCAGCGGGAAATAGATTTCCAGTCGTCAATTTCTTAATTAGTGTTTGTGGATTGGCATAAACACCACTGCGGTTACACATCGATTGCGTTATTCTAGTTTATAAGGTTACAGAAGGTACAAAAACTCTTTAAATATGTTTACCTACTCCAGTGGGATAAGTAACTCATTACGTCACTCATTTGACACTGTTATGATATAAGCTGTAACATGAATCTAGCATGTATGACCTGTCAATGTGGCAGTCAGGTCGACGTTAATAAACGCTTATTTGTGAGTATTGTATTGATCCTGCGTACAACCTGATCATTGATTGAATAGTCTCATACCACTGGTTAACTTGCAACAACATAATATTATACATAGTATAACATGGTGTCAGGTGTGAAATTCTTATTATAAAACTGTCAGATTTTAAGAATTGATTTGAACTAAACCAGAGCTATTCAGTAGATTTACGATGTCAGTGAACATTCCAGTGCCGAAAGAACTTCGTCTTCATGAAGGCAATGTTGCTGAGAATTGGAGAAAGTTTAAAACAGCTTGGAACAATTATGAACTTGCAGCGGGTTTTCAGCCGAAAGATGAGAGTATTCGTGTTGCCGCTCTGTTGTCAGTAATTGGTGAAGAGGCAGTGGACACTTATGAAACTTTTGTGTGGACTGATGCGAGTCATAAGACAAAGATAAGTAAAGTGTTGGATCAATTTGAGAAATTTTGCATTCCGAGAGCAAATGTACCTACTGTTCGAAACATACAGATTTGGATGTAGACGCCAGGAGGATGGTGAGTCAATTGACAGTTACGTGACGGTTCTTAGAAGACTTGCTGAGAATTGTGAGTTTCAAGAGAAAGATCGTCGTATTCGGGATCAAATTGTATTCGGTTTGAGAGAAGAGAAGGTCCGTGAGAGAATCTTGCGTGAAGATAAACCTGGTTTGGAGAAAGTACTCAGTATTATTCGTGCAAATGAAGCAGCATCGAAGCAGTCCTCTGTGATGACGGAAGGTCAAGGATCTGAGTCAGCAAACCAAATTAAAAGAAGAGAATACTCACAAAAGAAAGGTCAGAGGTATCAAGGATCTAAGAATAAGAATAAAGGGCAGAGGTCGAGTGACAATGTTCTTAAGTGTAAATTCTGTGGTGGATCACATGAGCGGAAGAAAGAGAAATGTCCAGCATATGGTAAAGATTGTAAGAGCTGTGGCAAAAAAAATCATTTCGCAAAGTGTTGCCATGGTACAAGTTCAAGTACTGGTAAAGTTGGTCATGTAGATGAAGAACTCTATGCCGTGACAGTAAATGAATACAAGAAAAAGACTAAGACCTTGACTGTGTGTTCTACAGGTAGAAAAATCACATTCCAGATTGACACGGGAGCGACGTGTAATGTCATTCCATTGAAAGACTACGTGAGTGTTACAGGTGATACTTTGGGCAAGAATTTGAACTCAAAGACTGTCAACCTTAAGACTTACGGTGGAAAGTCTAGTGTTAAATCGGCGGGATCATGTAGTCTCGAGGTGGAATACCAAGGGAAAAAGTACATTCTACATGCAGTGGTTCCTAGAATTGAAGCACATCCATTGTTGTCATTATTATCATCTGAGAAGTTGGGTTTATTGAAAATACTAGACTGTGACCAAGAGACAATTTCGACAGTGAATACAGTGAGAGGTATTACAAAAGAAGAAATTTTGTCGAAATACCCAGATGTTTTCAAAGGACTTGGTACATTGAAAGGTAAATATAAGATTTATCTTGATAATACTGTGAGACCAGTTGTACACGCACCTAGAAAATTCCCAGTTTCATTGAGAAATGATTTAAAAAAGTTACTAGACAAGTAGGAGACCGATCAGGTGATTGCCAGAGTGACTGAACCAACTGATTGGGTTTCTAGTGTACTGTTGACTCGTAAGAAAGGCAAAGACTGGAGAATTTGTTTGGATCCTAAAGACTTGAATAAAGCAATTAAAAGAGAACATTATCCATTACCATGTATTGAAGAAGTGGCTACTAGAATGACTAATGCGAAAGTATTTAGTACACTTGATGCAAAGAATGGTTTTTGGCAAGTTGAGGTAGAGGAAGAAAGCACCTATCTTACAACATTCAACACCCCGTTTGGAAGATTTCGTTGGTTGCGAATGCCTTTCGGAATTAGTTCAGCACCAGAAGTGTGGCAAAGGAAAATGCATGAATTTTCTGAGAGCTTGACAGGAGTTGAAGTAATAGCAGATGATTTCTTGGTGTTTGGTCAAGGTGAAACCTATGCAGATGCAGTAGTTGACCATGACAGAAATCTGCTAGAGTTGTTAAAGAAAGCTCAACATGATGATTTAAAATTGAATCCAGATAAGATGAAGATTAAATGGAAAGAATTACCCTTCATTGGACATCTGCTTACTGATAAGGGATTGAAAGTCGACCCGAAGAAAGTAGAAGCAGTTATAAATATGACAACTCCACAAGATGCTAAGGATATGATGAGATTCCTAGGTATGGTACAATATCTTGCTAAATTTCTACCAGAATTGTCTGATGTCACAGAACCTTTGAGAAGATTGACTGACAAGGGTGCAGAGTGGACATGGACAGAAGTTCAAAGCAGAGCATTTAATGTAGTGAAAAAGTTGTTGACGGAAGCACCAGTATTAGCATACTATGACAGTAAGAAGCCTGTTGTGATTCAATGTGATGCTAGTAGTACTGGAATTGGAACAGTTTTGTTGCAAGAGGAAAAACCAGTAGTTTTTTCTTCCAGAGCAATGACTCCAACAGAACGACGTTATGCCCAAATTGAGAAAGAAATGTTGGCTATAGTACATTCTTGTGTTAAATTTGACCAATATATTTATGGAAGACCTGATGTGAAAGTGGACACTGATCATAAGCCATTAGTGAGAATTTTCCGTAAGCCCATATCAGCGTCACCGAAACGACTCCAGAGAATGTTGTTGTTTTTGCAAAAATATCAAGTCGAGGTCAATTATAAAAGTGGAAAAGAAATGTACATTGCTGATACTTTGAGCAGAGCTTATCTGAAGAAGACTGGTTCAGCAGAGTGTAGTGATATTATGTCAGTTGAGGAGGAAGAGATTTGTGCTCAAATTGAACGTATTCAGACTATGAAATATGTGTCAAACAGTAAAAAACGGATCGAGGAAATTCGGAAAGGCACAAATGTGGACGAAACTTTGCAACAAGTGATCAAATTTGTGAAATTTGGTTGGCCAAATAATTTGAAACAAGTTCCAGTGGCAGTGAGACCATATTTTCCGATTAAAGATGAACTTGTGGAAGAGGAAGGAATTTTGTTTAAGTGTACCAGAATAGTTATTCCAGAGAATATGAGAATTGGTTCTTTGAAAAGAATGCATGCCAGTCATATAGGAATTGAAAACTGTTTGAGAAGGGCACGTGAACATGTATATTGGCCAGGTATGAACAAAGATGTGAAAAACTTTATCTCGAAGTGCAAGACTTGTAATTCGATGAGGTCAGAGCAGCCGAGAGAGCCTATGATTTCACATGAAGTTCCGGATAGACCATGGAAATTTTTGAGTAGTGACATTTTTCAACTGAGGAATGAGAATTTTCTTGTAATTGTTGACCACTATTCAGATTTCATTGAATGTGACAAACTTAAGCAAATTAACACTCAGACTGTGATTATGAAACTTAAAGAGCATTTTTCGAGATACGGAGTTCCTGAAAGACTTTACAGTGACAATGGACCACAGTATGCGAGTCGAGAATTTAAGAAGTTTGCCAGTGATTGGGAGTTTGACAGTATAACTTCTAGCCCCACTATCCGAGATCAAACGGTAAAGCTGAGAGTGCAGTGAAAATTCGTAAGGGCCTAATGATGAAAGCAATACATTCGAATGAAGATTTCCAGATGTCATTGATGGATTACAGAAACACTCCTTCAGCAGTAACCGGTTTGAGTCCAGCACAAAGAATTTTTGGAAGGAGAACTCGTGGACTTTTACTAACCAGAGATGAGTTGCACCTGCCCAGTACCTATTCTGACGTGAAGGAGAAAATTGAAAAATCGAGAGAAAAGCAAGCCAAGTACTATAATGCAGGTACAAAGCTACAACAGAACTTGTCCGAAGGAAAAACAGTTAGAATAAAGCTGCCTCGAGACCAGACTTGGAGTAAAGGTGTGATTTTGTCCGAAGTTGATAAGAGATCATACAATGTACAATCCAAGGGTGGTGTCTACAGACGTAACCGAAAGGACATTAGAAAGACACCAGAATCCCCTCCATCCAAGAGCGAAATGGAAGAATCCGAGATTGACGAGAATGAGATTGGAGCAGACCCTGAGCAGCAGATTACTGATCAGCAACAACCGCCCCAATCCCATGACCCTGTACAGATCCAAGGGAGCCCAGTTTCTACTCCAGTAGTTATCAGAAAGTCTACAAGGCAGAAGCGAGCTCCAGAGCGATATTCCCCGACCCCGTGGAAGTGAATAACAATCCTCTAATTTAATTATATTTGAAATTTATAATTGATTGTTATATTTGAAAAAGAGAGGATGTTATGATATAAGCTGTAACATGAATCTAGCATGTATGACCTGTCAATGTGGCAGTCAGGTCGACGTTAATAAACGCTTATTTGTGAGTATTGTATTGATCCTGCGTACAACCTGATCATTGATTGAATAGTCTCATACCACTGGTTAACTTGCAACAACATAATATTATACATATTATAACAGTTCCTTAGATAATGAAGCTCATTACACCACTCCGTTATGCAATGGCTTTATTACGTAACTGAGTGGTGTAATGGCTTCATTGCCCAATTGAAATAATGTCAAATGCATGACATAATGACATTTGCCTACTAAAATATTTTTGAAAATGACAGATCTGACATTTCTCTTAATGAAATTTTTTCTCGATTTTAGGTAGCTGTAGATAAAATTTTGTACAATACATGTGTGATAATACATTATTAATATACTTGTATGCTTACAGAACTCGTGCTACGCACTCGTTTATAACCGACACCAACGTATATTAATGATGCTCTTATCGCATTTGTATAGTAAATAACTATTAAAATTGTAACCTATTATATTTGATAATGGTGACAAAATGTATGTTTAGCCTGTATCAGGCTTTGCAAACAATTGTAAACAACAAATTTCAACATCTGAACTCGAGGGCGTTGTAAAAAATTCAATTCCTAGAAGAATAACACAAACATGATTGCTCATTGCATATGAAGTCAGAGAAACCAGGAAGTTAAAAGCTTGCCAAATTCCAATAAAACAAACAATGGGTAGCACTATATAAAAGGGTTCGCGGGGTTGGTCTCTATCTCTCTCTCTCTCTCTCAATTAATCGGCAGTCGGGTTAGCAATACTATAGATGTTTCTACCATATGCGTTTGGTATCTTAAATTAGTTTTGCGAATTTGCTTCGCAATTTATTTATTTTACGTGTAAGTAAAGCAACACAAACTAAAGGTCCTGCCTCAGTACATAGTATATTTCCACTTTTTATGGTTATCATCGAAACAATATGTAACTGGACGTTATACTATTCGAAGCGGTGTATACATTCTTTGCATTTCCTTCGCACATTTTCGGCGTACCACATTGAGAAACATATTGTTTTTCGATTTTTGCTAATACAGTTGCATATCAAATGAAGGCTTTTGTCTTCAGCGTTTAATCAAGACATACTCATCTGTGGGGAGGTATGGAATCAATAAGAACTATAATTCAAAGAAATTGCTACGGAAAACGAAATCAGTTAGTCTTACTTGTTGCAGGGCAGAATCGGTAAATGCTGTAATTTTAAATTGTCCAACAACATACGGCACGGATTTTCCTCTTCGAGTAAATTCTTTTGGCCTGTTCGTCATCAGAACGCTCTTCAATAATTGTCTCTAATTCAGGTAACGTAAGCGACCGGCGACTTTGCAATTTATCCATTGTTGTTTCTTAATTGTGTATACATGCCAATATCAATACTTACCCACTATATTTAAAATAATTTGTGGAACAACTTCCATTAGCGTCCTCAACTGCAGTTTACAACAAGCTGTAGCCTCATGCATACAAGTGCCATAAAAGTGTATTAACATGTCAATTTGAAATATATGCGGAGGATGATTCAGGAGGACATCGAGTGATATATAGAATTATTAGGAACATCTTTGACATTGCCTTGACTGCAATAAACAAGATTTTCCATAATCAGTTGGACATAAGAAAAGTCTATTGCCGGTGGATACCACGCAGTTTAACAGAAGCACAAAAACAACAGCGTAGGGAATGATGCAAGAAAACTATTAAGAAATATGATGAACATAGGTTTAAAGCAGTTTACAACATCATAACAAGTGACGAAAGCTGGACGTATGCATCTGAACTCGAATCTAAGCGGCAGCTTGCACAATGGGTGTTTCCAACAGACCCTAATCCTGTTAAAGTAAAGGGATCTCAAAGTTGGTTAAAAAATTATGGCTCGCTTTTTTCAAAATGAGGACCTATGTCCTGTTGTGTTATGTGAAAATAACCGTACGGTTACTGCAGAATGATATATAACAGTATGCCTGCCAGACGTTATTCAAAAAGCTTGTTTACGGCGCCCAAGAAGTAAGATCGTTCTGCACTATGACAATTTTTCAAGTTATACCGCACATCAAACAAAAGAATTCTTAAAGACTTCCAGGTTAAAGTTGCTAAGTCATCTCCCATACAGTCCCGACTTAGCACCTTCCGATTACATTCTATTGCTAAGATTAAAGGATAAATTTACGATGTCGTTAAATAATTATATAGAAACCAATTTTGACGCCATTTTCGCTCTTGTGACGTACCTATATTACCTGATGTTGTACTTGTAATACAGCTGGAAGGAGGTAGATCTTATCTTGTTCCTCTGTGGACATTTGTTTTTAATGTCATAGAAATTGAAAATATTAACGATTTATACTGAAATATTATCAAATAAATGATACGCCATGAATTGCAAACCAGTGAAATAGTCAGAAATCGTATAGCATGCTTTGCGCTGTTGTTAATGTCAGCCGAATTTTATTAAGACCCAAAAAGTATCAAGAGCGCTCCTATTCAATGGTGAAACGACTAGATCCAAGCGATCCCAATTCGACGTGGGTAAAACAAAACCCTGCTCTTAAAACACTAGCTTTCACGCTTTATATCCCGGCTGCCTCGATAAAGAGCTGCGAGGCAATACTGGTGAAGGCAGTGATCTCCGTCTATTCCTTCTTTTCCCTCATTTTCTCTCTCTGGTTTCGCTCCCCTCCCTTAGTAGTCGCACGAAGTAAATAATTCGCTCTTCTTTAGGGAAGCAATTAAAAATGAGTCACCCAACAGCAAATTTTACAATCGGTTTGACTTTACTTCTGCGTCCCAGTACATATGCCAACGAATAATATTATACAAAATTATTCAAGGAGACACCAACAAACCCTAGGAGGTTGTCGAGCTTCAATAGTGATGCTCTACGACTAGGTGTCTTGCACAAATTAGAGTAATTATATGTCGCTCTAGTGTTTATCAGTCTATAAGATTTTTTATCGTGTCGGATATGTATATACTTTACATGTCACTCAAATCTTAGAAACTATACTTCATCCACCCAATCGAGTTAGGAAAACCAGCAACCCAAGTTGCAAATATTAACAATGAATTGATTATTATTAATATTATTTTGTTAAAATTTAGATAATTGTATTTTTGCATAATATAGAGGTTCTATACAGGTCAAATATAACTGTGTTTGCAAATCTTGAAATTGTAAAATTGTACGCTGTCTAGCTCAAACAACGCCAATTCTAAGGTGGTAATCAAGTCGTCTTTTAAAAAACGTTATTAAATGAGTCCCTTGCTCAAAGATCGAAAACTATGTTGCTTAATGTACATAATAAAGACATGGCACAGTGATTATGGAATTCATAAAGAACAGCAAAAAGGTCATCCAAATTTTCTGTTAAGTCATATTGGTAATCCACTTACAACTGATATTTGTAACTTGGGTTGAAGACCATACTGACTGACTTCAGTGAATTTTGTAAAATTTCGTTGCAATTGTTAAAAAGTAAAGAAAGGATTAAATAATTTAAAAGTAAAATGGAAACGTTTGAATCTAAAAAAGCAGTATTGGAAACCAAGTTTTGGTATGAGTAATAAGTATTAGTTCTGTTGGAATTTAAGCATCTACTTTTCAACAATTGCGAAAAGGAATTAGGTATTAACTTTAAAGAGATCTATTATAGAATATTGTTGTCGCTATTCTGGGTAATGAAAATTACATCAATTTTCAAATAAAAAACCGTTACAGGCGATGGGATCCGAATCTTCCCTATTGCGAATGCGATTTCAACATTCGATCCACGCTGCCACTCGGGACAGTTCAGATCTTTGCAAAGCAACTTCTTTAAACGCACTTTACAATTTTTTTTGCCGCTTTTGGTCTTTTACTGCATTTATCCTGTATCTGTTGAGTTTCATTTTTGTTAATGGTAAAGCCTGAGCTATGTGCAAATTATTACTTTTATCTATTGTTCAGTTAACAAAAAATACACAAAATTTTTGTTTTTAAGATACTTGCCCTGTATATTTTGCGTTCAAAATATGAATTTCCGTCAAAAGTAAAAACCTTAGCTATGTACAAAATATTGCTTTTATTTAAGTAGTAGTTAGTAGTTAGTATTTGTTGTGGGGAAACCGATGTCAAGCAAGTAGAACTTCATAGGTCCTTTTTGGCAACCCCGTGGACAAACCCTAGGCATGCAGAGTACCAGTACCTTAGTCCTACTTAGAATTTTGCCGACACTAAGTAGTTTCAACTGTAGCAAGGGATCTTTTACATGCTACACATCGTAGTAACATGGGATCCACGGCTTAACATCACTTTCGAATGTTGGCATTCTGTAGAAGTTTTCATACACATTTTTAATTCTTTTTAAAAACCTCCCCGGGATCGGGGATCGAACTCTCGACCCTTAGATCATTAGCCAGAATGCATAACCACTGAGCTGTGGACCCGGCTTTCATTTAAGTAACATGTATATGTATATAGTATCTAATTTTCTAGGTTTTATGTCAGGAAGGCATATAATCTACACGAAAAATATCGTCTTCCTCCAATAAATAGTTTTTGACATATCGACAACAGGCAGACAGACGAAATTGAGAAAACATGGTTTTTGTCATCCATGGACCCTGAAACGTGAAGATCTGAAGAAACTTCGGAAGGTCATTTTTTCGTGATCAATACTTCTTTCCTCTTTTGGACGAGGGTAGTAAAAAAGGTAAATTTAAAGCATTTATAAAAATTATACCGGTAGGTATCTATTGTTTATCGATTGGCAATCAGCTGATGTCGTGGAAGATAGATCGGCCTAAGTAATTTACGAAAGTTTGTTGTTGGTGTAGTAAACAACACATCCTGTATTGTTGTTAAATTAGTCAAACTTGATTGTTGTGAAACTGCTGTTTTTATGATAGTGAGTATTCCATTTCTTTGTGGTCTTAACTCTTCTCAAAGGTTAATAAAGGATGACTTTAAACTCTTGGAATCAGCTCTTGCTATGAATTTAGAGAGGCATGCCATTACTTAATTCACAAACAATGACCACATCTAATTTTTCAGTAATTGTAATTGTTTCTAAATTATAAAGTGACATGCCTCTCCAAATTCATGGCACTAGTAGCTTTGTTTTACATCATCACCTGACTAACTGCTCCACCAGTAGATATCTAAACAGTGAAAAATAAAAGACAACTTTTTTATAATTACCTTCATGCTAACTTATAAATTCAAGCAAATTGGAACACAAGATTATACTGCTGCTTGCAATTTTTGGTAGTTTTTACTATATAGATCTTCGAAGTTTGTGTGCAGATTCTATATAAAGACTGAATTATTGAATGGCACTACAACCATTGAGGAATACCCTGTAATTAGTACCTGCCACCACGTAGCTTTCTTATTAACCTGCTATTTCCCGATTACAGCCTTTGATAGTTAAAATTAAGGCGATCTAGTAAGTTTTGTACACAGGTGCAAATTAGATGTTGTAGATTTATCATTACTGAATATAACTGACAGTTGACGAGTGGCGTCAGTGTCATAATCAGCTAGTGATGGGAACATTTCATAGGGAAATCTTATCTTCGCTATGTTACACGTTAGAAGTGTTTTGCAGTACTGGTAGAACAAAATAAATTCTTCCTAAGCGGAGTGTCCTTGCTTAGCTTTTGTGGTATCTAATATTTATTATTAACGTGTCTTATTAGGCACCTAAAACAAGCGATAAAAGTTTACGCAAGAGGCCGAATGTCGAGTGTTTATTTTCTTTAGGTGTCTTAGATGCCAATAAAACACAAGTACAACATTTTATCCACAATCCATAACTTGACGCTACGCCGAAGAAGATGGCTTACGACATTGATTAATAAATTATAAAACACTACAGATGTGTTTCCATACTGAGAATTTCTGGCAACCCTGCAGTGTCTTATGAACCTCATAATAGCGATTACAGGATGGGTAAGAAGTGCTTTGACTACAATTTAGCGTAAGTTCCATAGTTCGTAGCTTGTAGCGCTGAATCTGTCAAGTTCAACCCAAAATTTGTGATTAATTATCATAAGTGTCATAATTATTGTGAGGTTATGTTTATTACCTACCCAGTGAAAACAAAACTATCTTTTGCTGGGTCCGGTAGCTCAGTGGTTAAGCAGTTTCGCTATTGATCTAAGGGTTGAGCGTTCAATTCTCGGTCCAGGTGAGGTTTTTAAAAATAAAAAAATGCGGATTAAAACCTCACAGAATGACATCATTCTGAAGTGATGTAAAGCCTTGGTCCCCATTTTATTAAAATGTGTAGCATGTAAAGGGCCCTTGCTAAGGTTGGAACTCTCTACTCTAGACAAAATTCTAAGTAGGACTTTGACCATATCACCACAGCAGTTGGTATCTAAGGTACCTGGTTCTGCGCATGCCTAAAGATTGTCCATTGCAAACAAAGAAAGAAAGAAAACCATCGTTTGACATTTAACCGTAGTTTGTTGTTCAACTAAATGTATCATATGATGCAAGACTTACTCTATAAAAACTTTTTAATGCATTCCTGACCCGTTTGTTGTAGATTGCCATTACATCTGAAGTCAGTAATGTAATTCTAGCTACGACAGTGTGTAAAATTGACTTTTAGTTGGCACTTTTAAGTTTATAGAATGACTGCTTAATAATATAGTTTCATCACGTAGTCATTAGCAGCTTGGTTATAGTGTTTGCCGATATTGAGCATATAACGGAAGAGGATAAAATTCGTGGCCGAGGCCGATCAGGCCGGGGCTAATAAATTATCCGAGTCAGTTATATGTAAGTGAACTAAAGTACCGAGAGATCAAATAAATTTATAATTAAGTCGCCTGTGATTTCTTTTTTCTTACATTTGGCAGTAGTGAAGAATGGTGGCACTGTCAATCTATGTCAAATTCGAGATTAGCACGTTAAGTTAAGTTATATATACTGCTAGTGTCACCAACATACCAACAGTGTCCTTCTACATTCTTTCACTAGGTATAAATATATCACATTATTTATACAAAATCAACATAGTAATAACGTTATTATATGGAAGTGTTGGATAATAGTTTTTTATACAAAGAATATCTAAACCGTCGCCTTTTTACACGCGTGGAAAAGCTTAAAGTATGAGCAAGAGAAACCTTTAAATCTCACAAGTGCAAAAAAAGCTTTAGATACGGTTTTATACATAATATTTTCGACTACCACATATTTATGCTAAAAGATACTAAAAAAACGTCAACGTTATTTCAAATTGAAAACTCCCTAAAATCATGTTAGGTATGATTTTGTTGTGTTAAATTGGGAAAATAGTTTTGACAGAAGGGTGAAATACATATTTTATCTACGACCATTAAATCATATGTTAATTATTGGTACGCTTTCTACTCATTTCTGGTAACGTTGAACGAATAATTATGGCTCCCATTGTTTCCCATACTATTCAATTGTAACTTCACTTTTCAGATTTATAAGTGTAAGAGTTTTGTAGTACTAGCTAGTAATATTGTTTTGATAACAGATTAGTAATTTATCTGTTTTTCCCAAAATAATAAAAGTAATCATTTCATTATGCTGCAGATATTTGTGAAATGGATGACAGTGAAAACGATGAAAATTTGGTGGAAAATTGCACACCACCTTAAATAACAATAGCCAAGATTGCTACATTATACTGACTTCCTGAAAAATTAAAAAAACTATGAAATAGCTTATAAATCCTTTATGGACTGGAGTGCTAGAAAAAATACAAACTCATTTTCACAAGATAATGTATTAGTTACTTTACCGAACTAGCTCAAAAGTATAAATCGTCAAGTTTATGGACGATTTATTCTATGTTAAAAACAACACTGAATATTCACCATAATATCAACATCGAAAATGATCCATAATTAGTATCCTTCCTGAAACGAAAGCCTCAACGTTACAAGGCTAAAAAAGTTGCAATCTTTACTCCGAATGAAGTTCGTGGATTCATTGATATAGCACCAAATAATAAATATCTTGCAACCAAGGTAAGAAACTGATAGGTGATTATAAACATAATAATGCTTAATGTTTTTAAAGGTTGCCCTCATTATGGGTATAATGGGTTGTTGTCGTGTCATTGAATCGTATAGAATGAAAGTAGAGAATGTCCATGATTATAACACTGCATTTCTTGTTGATGTAATTGATATACAAAATAAAGTAGACATGCAATTTTCAATAAGGGGGCCATTTTACAACATCGTTAAAAAAATATATATAATTTACGTTCAGCTAATTGAACAGCAGATACATTTTTTCCGAATTTTCAAAATGGCAAATGTACAATACAGACAAAAATAATTAACAAATTCCGATTATTTGGAAAACAAATCGCAACATACTTGAAATGGGAAGATCATCGGCTACTACATATACAGATGGAGGTGCAAACTTGATGGATATAAAGCTGCATGGAGGTTGGAAAGCACGCTAGGTAGCCGAAGGTTATATTGAGAGATCAGAAGCTAATAAAATGGAGGCAGCTCGAAAAATTTTCCAACAAGTGCAATCATGTTCGTCTAATAATCATAGTGCAGCCAATGCTTCTGTTGATTTTAGTGTTTCAAATTCGTTCAATGTTAATAATAATTCAAACATTTCTAATTCTAATTCTCTCAAATTGTAATGTTACTTTTAATTTTCATTCCAAATAAAAACCTATCTGGTGTGATACATCCACACAAGTTCCTTTTACAGTGATCTTAGACGCGGTCTAAGCCGAAATTCTATGCTAAGGAGAATAATTCGAGTAACCGCGAAAGCCTCAAACAATACAGTGATCTTATAATTAGCCAAAAATTTTATTTTTAATTTTCAACAGTAATTACATAAGTGGTGCTAATTTTTTGATAATTCTAACTAGATTTACGAATCTTTGTTGCCATTAAGAAATTTAACAAGTGAACTAAGTCCACGAGCGGGATTTCTCAATAGCAACAAAGATGAGCGCTAATCTAGTTAAAATTATTACCACGAATGTAATTAGGCGTGATTATTTTTTAAACAGTCCTGTTGTAGATAGGGTTTTATGGAGCTTCCAGATGAGTGTCTTGTTATTTTTAACAACTGCTGCTCACCTACTCCACTTTTAGCTAGTTGTATTACAGCAGAAGAACGATTTGAATGGTTTGTGAAAAAATAGTCGCTGTAAGCAGCTACTAGCAAATAGTCAGTGTAATTTTAATGTTATTGGCCGATTTGAAATTTCTTCTCATTACTATTGGCTGAATTCAAAAATGTAATAATATACTATTTAAATAAACCCATTTTAGAGATATTCCAATGGAAAATCACCTATCTCACATAAATACCCATTAAAAATGTAATAAAAATGTAAAGTTTAAAAAAATCGTTTCAACCGTTTAAAAAAAATCGAAAAAAACTGAAAAATCACAAAAGTAAACACCGTACTTCCGGTTATGCGATTTTCTTCCAAAGCTTTCTGTCGCATATAGATAGTACACAAAATTTATATATGAAGTTTCAACGTGATATCTCTTTTCTGTTGGGGATATTCTGTTCACACACAGCCACACACACAGACTGACAGACAGACCAATAAACAAAAACATGTTTTTTGGGTTCAGGGGACTCTAAAACATGACGAGCTGTTGAAAACTCAATTTAGAATTTTTGGGGTAAATCCAATACTTCCTTTAGTGTAAAAGGAAGTAAAAATAAGCAATAACGGTCGTAGATAAAATATAGTATTTGTCTCCCATGCTCGTTAAATCATATACTATTATTGGATAGTATGCAATAATAACATAGCTGTGACGTATGGAAAGTGTCAAATATTAGCCTCATTTAGGAAGAAGTGGTAATCGAAGTACATAATTATTAATTGTAATCAGAGTCAAAATGTAAATACAAATTTTAAATTAAAATTGAAGAGTGTCTCGTACGAAAAATGATGTTGAGAACTTCTCCGTGGATGACCACATTTCCAAAAACTAAATAAAAAATTTTGTTTAATTATAATCTATACAATGCGTTTCACTCGACATGAAGAGACCTTGCATCTTTCCTATTTTTAATTATTTGAAATTCTGGTGGCTTGTATATACCGCCTACTAGTTATGATTCATTAAAAAAATTTCGAATTTTTCGAAACTTGCCCTAGTGATCAAGGTAGGCTGAATTTGATTTAAAAATCTTCTCAAGCCCTCAATGCCAATTTTGTTAAAAAAATTAGAAGCAATAATAATCGCGATAAGGTCGAGACACAAAATGAAAATATCGAAATGTAAAATTTTTTTGAGTCAAAAAAAACGCTAATTTTTGTTATACTCGAAAAAAATTATCATTTACATTTTGTTACCTTATGTTTTGACGATATTGAGATTGTTACATATTGCATCTATGTAACAAGTGGTAATAGATTTTACCGGTTTCAGGACATTAAGCATTTGTTTACACATACAAAAGTAGACTGGTAACTAAGTCATAACTGCATCTGTACGGTAATATTCCTTTACCATTCATGGCAACCATTACCATACTGAAACAACTGAATCTGTACCGCAATATTTCTTTACCGTACATTGCAACCATTACCGTACTGAAAACGATAATAGTATTTAACGTTACTAGCTGGATAGGAGGGTTTTTACTGACGAATAGAAGGATATAACTGGCGAGCAGCAGGCGAGCCAGTCACTTTCTTGAGCCAGTAAAACCTGTTACCTTGCTTGTATTGTTGAATATTTTATTTGTTCCTCACTTGTAAATAACTAGAAATTTACCATTTATTCAAAATGTCAAACTGACAAGCAACTAAATTCATCAATATGACATATACTAAAGAAGACAACTCTGGCTTTGCACGCTATCATTTGTCTATGAGCTCGCTTGTAAAACTGACAGTTAACTTGTAAAGATTTTACAAGTTACTAACTTGTTAAAATAAACTTTCTTGATTAATACAGTGACTTGATAAATTGTTGTTTACAAGTGAGGAACAAAAACCTATTGAACAAACCACGAATGTTATGACTCATAACAGCATTATATGTCTAACAACATCTGCGGCAGTTATGATACTCATAACATTTATAGATATGTTTATAGCTATTTATTAGTAGTTGCAGTAGACACTATTATAATAGTGAAAATGAAAACCTCGAATATTCTAAACAGCAAGTAACAAAACATTCTGCAACTAATGAAAACAAAATACAATTGCAATAGAGCAGTTAAAACTACAATTAACTTATTGCATATTGATTTATTCTACTTGATTGTAAACTTTAATCAAGCTAAAAGTATTTTATTTGAAATCGGCAGTGAAGTACGCCGAAATCGTCATTAAAATACGAGATATCGGCAGTGAAGTAATTCATTGTTTTACGACTTTTTTGTAGGTGGCGAGGCGACAGATAAACGTCAATTGACCGAACATAACCTACAAAAGTTGATTAAAATGTTGTAATTTCACGATTTCTCGATTTCAAATAAAACATAGTGTACACCTCGGCACTGAAGTTCCTTTTTATCCCTCATGTGGTTTATTTGCCTTGGCCCTACGGGCCTCGGCAACTAAATCCACATTCGTGATAAAAAGTTATACTTTAGTGCCTTGGTATACAAACTACTATTATTAAAAGTCGGGATTAAAGTACCTCGAAATCGTCATTAAAATACGAGAAATCGGCAGTAAAGTAATCCATTGTTTTGCGACTTTTTTGTAGGTGGCGAGGCGACAGATAAACGTCAATTGACCGAACATAACCTACAAAAGTTGATTAAAATGTTGTAATTTCACGATTTCTCGATTTGAAATAAAACATAATGTACTCCTCGGCACTGAAGTTCTTTTTTATCCCTCATGTGGTTTATTTGCCTTGGCCCTGCGGGCCTGGGCAACTAAATCCACATTCGTGATAAAAAGCTAAACTTCAGTGCCTCGGTATACAAACTACTATTGATTAAAACTGTATTTCGTAAAGAAGCTATTAAAAAGCCTTACCTTGGGGTGAGTTATGAAGCGGTATTTCATATTTCGACATATTTTAATTCACGATAACGTTCCCAGAAAGACTACCTAAGAAATAGACAGAATACTGGACCTCATCATCGCAAAATAATAATTAAAGCTTTAAACAGGCTATGAAAACCCCGGTCTTAGGAAAAAAGCGAATAATTAGGAAAAAATCATTCGTATAAAGTTTTATTCTGTAGTAACGCCGTCAAAATTTGGAAATCCAGCTTTCTAACATTTTCTATGTCTGATATTAACAGTGTATTTAGTGGTTGTTTTATGTTGTCATAATTATTATGTAACAGTTGTATCATTCTTTATTCTATTTACATGGCTATAAATTTTAAAGTTTAAAATGTTTTCCCAATTTTTATATTAATGGTTCTTCAAGCAAGGTAAAGCACTTTTTACTTTTTAGGGAGATATGCTGTCCCTGTAAAATCAGTTGATAGTTTCTTTGGACTTACATGGAAGAATAGTTTCGATTTCCACTTATAGGACTGTGAGTAAACTGTACGCAAAGTGTGTTACTGTCGTGTCAATTTTCTCTGCAGATGCGAAAACCGTCGTAGCGTAGCCCTACAATTGGAAATTGGGGCTTGGTCGCCCGAAGGTTTACATAGTTGTCTGCTATACCTCGTGCATATCCGCCACTTAACGGAAATACTCGAAACTCAGTGCCTGCTTTGTCTACTAGAAATTTAAGAGCATTCGATTATCATTATTATTATTATTATTATTATTATTATATTTGGATAAAGGATGAGGACATAAATCCTTTGGCAGCCTAAAAGATACAAAAAAAATAATGCAAAATAGTCCAGTAAACACAATTGGAAAAATTACTAAGGGTATAAGTATATGCTGCGGCCCAAGCCCGAAATGTATCTTTATTAGTATTGGCCGTAGACATTTCGCGTGTTTCCAGAGCAATGAGCATGAATGGCCCAAGTCTAAACTGGAAATTCCCGATTTCGGGTTTGTCCCGCAGCACATATACTAAATATGTATGTACCACGAAAAATGTTTATCAAGTCTGTTTTTAAAACTGTTAACCGATGTCGCAGAGATGACGTCGGCGTCGAGGTTGTTCCATACTTCGAACACTCGATTCACCAGGAAGAATTGTCTGTTCTTAGTTTTGAATTTTTTTTTTCAGTTTTAGCTCGTGCCCACGCAAGCGTGGGTCCAAATTTAGCTGAAAAATGTCCCTGAGGTTGCTATAATTGTATTTTAAAATTCTAAAAGTTAGAATTAAGTCTCCTCGAAGTCTCCGGTCAAGAAAAGTCGGTATGTTGAGTAACTGTAGTCTTTCCGAGTAGGAAGGACGAGTACGACCGAAGGGCATTCGAGTTGCGCGTCGCTGGACGTTTTCCAGGAGGTTTTGGTCGCGTATCAGCACTGGACACCACACTGCACCCGCGTACTCAAGTAATGGTCTGACGTAGGTATTATAAAGTTGTGTGCACGACTGGGGTGTTATATTGATGAATGTCTTTCGCAGTTGATATATCAGAGAGTTGGCGCGCTTGCAGCTTTTGCGAAGTCAAGGTACACTATATCTAGTGGTAGCTTAGAGTCGAGAGCGCGAGACCAATCGTTCATGCAGCACAACAGGTTGGTCGTAGTGGATCTTCCTTTAACAAAGCCATGTTGTTCCGGTGGTATCACGTGATGTTTTATGCAGAACTCACTCATCAGGTCTACTATAATGCTCTCCATTATCTTTGACGGTACAGATAATAGGCTTATCGGCCTATAGTTTGCTGGATCCATCTTGTCTCCCTTTTTGTATATCGCTGTGACGGAGGCGATCTTCCAAGCAGCTGGCAAAGTGGATGTCTCGAAAGACTTTGTCATAATAGTGGAGAGAGAGTGGCATAATATCTCCGCATTCTACTTTAAAAAGAGACTGCTTAATCCATCAAGTCCCGGTGAGGCGTGATTTTTTAGCTGCGATATTTTATTTTTTACCACTTCTGGGCTGAAAATTGCTTCAACCAGGCTGTCGCGTATTTTTGTGGTGGGTATATCTGGCAGTTGGTCAACTTCTGGCTCACTTGTAAAAACAGAAGAAAAGGTGTTGGCCAAAACCTCTGCTGTGTCTAGGTTGGTGGTACACAATGTGCCGTCCGGATGACGAAGAAGCGGTACTCCTACTTTAGAGCATAGACTAGACCGTACATATTTGTAAATTTTTTTTTGATTTTCTGAGTTTACTATCTGTTCTTCGTATTCCTTTCTAGCTGTACGAAGAGAGGTTTTCAAAGAATTGGAGAAAAGTCTATGCGTCTCAAAGTCATGCCTATTTTTTGAAGTGCAATATTTCTTCCAAAGGCGTCGTTTGTGCTGAATTAAAGATATGAGCTCGGCTCCTATCCAGGGCTTTAAGGGTTTCTTACAAATTACTTTTGTACTGGAGTTTTTATCAATGATTTCGTTTAAACTATTGACAAACTTTTTCCACAACTCGTTTGGATTGTTCAGTGAATTAAAGAGATCCGCGAACTTAACCGATTGTAAATCTTGAGATACCGCTTCGTAGTTGGTTATCTTGTACACATCATAATCTTGAGTATTGGCGTTTTCAACATTTACTTGAATTTCAGCCCTTATTACCACGTGGTCGGAAATACCAATCGGAGGGAGATACTTAGGTTCTGTGACAAGTTGCTCATCATTTGTAAAGATGAGGTCTAAGGTTGATGGTTCATTGTTAGTACGAAATCTGGTAGGCTTCTCTATTAGTTGAACAAGATTAGAATCTATGACGAACTGCATGAAATTACTTGTTGCAGTGGATGTATTGGGAAAGCGGATTATTGGCCATGAGATGTCCGGAAAATTAAAATCTCCGACTATGATAACATTTTGCAAATTAGAGATATAATTAAGTTTCTCTGTGAGTAGATTGTTAGATTCGTCGCTAGTGTCACTTGGTCTGTAGATGCAGGCAAGGTTAATGTTAAAAGAAGCATTGAAGATTTTTAGACATATGGTTTCAATTTCTGGTATTGCCATAGTATCCATTGTTATTGAAAAGTTTTGAGTTATTTCATCATGAAGATAAATGCAGACACCCCCTCCTGTGCGCTGCAATCTGTCAGATCTGAATATTGTGTACCCTTTAATATTAACCAGCGTGTTTGGATCTGTCGGCTTAAGCCAGGTTTCAGTAATGAAAATTATGTGTGGTTTAAGGTCCTGGATATTTCCAAGTAATTCATCAAATTTAGCTTTAAGAGAATTCAAATTCGTGTACAGAAATGACCAAGTGGTGACAAACGCGCATTTAGTCTCGAAAGTTAGGGTTACTGATTATTTTAGGTGTTCCATGTATATATTTTATAGTTAGAGTTGCTTCCCCACTCTTTTTTCTATCTTCCAATTCGGCCCGCAGCTCTTTTAGTACGTTGGATTGATTGGGAGTTTGGTCACTGATTATGGAATATTTTTTAGTAGTAGCGTGTTCTAAAAGTTTCTTCTTGTTTCGAAGAACATTACGATAGCAGCCTTTTTTTCGTACGAAGTGCTTCGAAATGGTTTCTGTAACAGGAATTCGTTTTCTGGATGTCAGATGTAACCTATCACAATTTGTTAATGAAATTTAATGATAACACCTTGACGCTTATTCTTCAAAACTTTGGTATGTCAAAATGACACGTTTACAAATCCGAGTTCATTAGCAAAATTTTTTGATCTTGATGCTCTTTCTTTAAACATCTTCCGATATAAAAGGTTTGAACGGAATATATCCAGTAATGTATATACCGGGTGCTGACTTGCGCGACGCACCATAGGAATTTGCATAGTAAATTCTTTATGTTCAATTATTTGCTCCCCTAATTATTTTAGAGCTGAAGTGTAAATACATTTTTTGTAGAGAAAAAAATACTGCATCCAGTCATACTGTTGCTAACAATTTTTCATTTTTCGGAACCGAAGGAATGCAAACAACAAACTAGCATTTTCACAAAAATCAGTGATGCCATGGAATTATTGAAACAAGCCAATGCCAACGCAAATGCGTGCGGCGCGGCGCAACAATATGTGCTGTTTGTTTGTTTGCATTGATGTTTGACGTTTATAATAATTCATTATTAATTATGTTCTGCTTAATGTCTCTAAGGTACCTAGACCTTGTCCATAACAAAAAATGGTTTTACGAGTATGGTGTACGTTCGTTAAGTAAGCTCCTTGTTTATTGTAAAATATCCGTATCGGCAAATTCCAAACAGTACAACCATTAATAGACTGATTCATTTTAAGTTTAAGCCTACAGGCAGGTTATTAAATAATTGTAGGTGCAATAATGAGGTTCAGAACTTACACCAAAACGAGAAAAACGACAATACGTTCAATCTTTTGACGCCAGTGACTGGATGATCGCCCGCACGCACCTGCGTTGGCATTGGCTTGTTTCAATAATTCCATGGCATCACTGATTTTTGTAAAAATGCTAGTTTGCTTTTTGCATTCCTCCTGTTCTGGAAAATGAAAAATTGTTAGCAACAGTATGAATGGATGCAGTATTTTTTTCTCTACAAAAAATGTATTTACACTTTAGCTCTAAAATAATTAGGGGAGCAAATAATTGAACCTAAAGAATTTACTATGCAAATTCCTATGGTGCGTTGCGCAAGTCAGCACCCGGTATATATTATAAAACCTATTAAAATTCCTTTTTTCTACGACCACTACTAAAAGTAAGCCTTTTAGCACTAGCTTGTTTCACTAAAAATGACGTTAAAAGTAAGCAGCCGGTGTTGAATTGAGAGTTTTAAACAGGAAGTGAGGTTATAAAGTTATTCTAGTTACTTTTATCGTTCGAGGTAAAGTGCTTTTACGTAATTAAAGCATTATTTAATAAATAAAGTAAAATGTGTACTATTATAATTACCTTTGATAACTAACCTTGACAGCTACCGACTGCAGAAACAGTCACCTTTGCCGTCACGGTAATCTCTTTACTATGACATAAATTATAATTGTCATTAATGCAAACCTTTGTTAAATCGACATTTATGGATTTAGAACAGTAAATTTAAGGCCGTAGGAAAAATATTGTGTGCAAACTCGTGCATAAACATCCACTTTTAGCACTTGCTGCACAATAGTATATTATGTAACAAGTTGTATAAAGGTCACTCTAGTCACGAGGTTGTTTAGGCACGAGCGGAGCGTAGTGCAGCGAGTGTTTAATAAACGAGTGTCTAGACGAGTTTATATAATGTGTTACATACTATACTTTTCTACGATCACAAATTTAGACAATAGAACATCACATTATTTCATTAAGATTTTGAATATTAGGTTACGTCAAATTATGCTCGACAAACGTCAATGTTGACTGTCGACTAACTTGATTTTAGTTTTGGCTGTGGCTAATAAAGCAAATACTGTTTGGACATAACTTCAGCTCTTTAGTCACAGGTTATGAAGGCGGATTAAAAGGTCGCTTAGCGACGCGTATGTTAGATGCCATTTTAATTACAGGAGTAGAAAAATAGCTATTAAGACAACTATTGCATACGTTATTTGATATGAAAGGTATCAATTGGTAATCAAGTGACAATTGCATGCCGATAAGAATCGTCTTCTATACGATATTTCATAAAATTACCTTTTTCGACGACCGTCAAAACAATGCGACATTCGCTAATCACTATCAATGCGCGAAGTTTGCCATTTTTTAACTTGGTAAAACATTTTGCATTTATTTACGTTACCATTGACGACGTGAAAAATTTTCGCGCACCACGAATCCAAGCAATATTGATATTCTTGTTTGACGGTTGTAGAAAAAATATTGTTTGTATTAAAGCGCGAAATGTCTTAGAGCGTTCGAATTACTTTTTAGAATAAGTAACATTCGCTCTCTAAAATTATTAATTTCGTGCACTTAATACAAAACTAACATTATTGACCTCTTGTCGTGTTAACAGCACATTCATACACAGTTGACGTCCACGGTAACTACAATTTTACAGGTCGTCAGCGTTTGTACGCATCCCGGTGCGGTAAAATGACTAGGACATATTTAGCTCTCAGAGACCCTTAAACAAAAAAGTTGCGTTGTAATAATAAAAGGTATTTGCAGAAACGCTAGTTATGTAACTACTCATTTAGTTAATTTTGAAGAAATAAAAAAATTGATATTAACGAATTTAATTTTGGAAAGCGTAAACTACAAAATTTATTGAATGCACCTTTCCTGATGGCAACGGTGATTTTGATGTTTTTAAAAATATGTCGTCTAAAAGAATAAATACAATACTTCGTACATTAAGCATTATACAGCGCTCGGTTTCATTAAAGCACTCCGCTTCGCGTCGTGCTTCAAAAATTAAAACCTCGAACTGTAAAATGCTTGTAATGTAAATAACTATTATCTACGATAGTGGGTAAAACTGACTCCTAGTTAGCAGTTTTGAGTTTGTAAAACGAATGTTTAGTAAACATATTTCATTAGTTACGAACTGTCTAGCAACGAGTCGTTAATATTTTTAAGAGCGCAAAATTTTTAAAATGATGAAATTACAATCTACTTTGTTCTCCCTTTTCAAGCCAAACTTGCTATTTAAAGTAGAAATCTCAATTTACATTTAAAGAAATTTTTAAATTTACCATGTCTTCTAGATAACACATTATACGATACACATACGTAACACATACGTAAAGCAGAATTAAGATACGAGCGTAGCGACTACTTTAGACTAGATTTACAAAGCTGCATCGTAAATGGCGTATTTTAACACAGTATACCTGTTAACATAAAATAAGAACATTTTGGAAGAGGATAAAATATCCCTACGTGTGTTGTGCCTGCGTCTCTGCGTCATGTTGTAATCGTCGGTAATAGTTTCTTATGCCGCCACCGCGTCATTTAGAATTCAATGATGTGCATGTAAATTTATTTGGCAGCCCTGTTCTAGCACATGCGGCGTCTGGCTATATATCAGATTCCCGCTGAAAGCGCGGGTTCGAATCCCACCAGCTGCATTGTTTTTCTTCTTAGGAAATTGATGTAATTCGCATTACTAATTGTTTGCCTATACTGCTTTAGCATTATTACCAACATTAAGATATTTTTTACTTATTTTGTACATTATTTGGACACCCTTAAAAGTAATTCGATCTAGCAAAGGTTGTTTTCCGCCAATCGTACTAGAACTGTCACATTATTGACAAAATTTTGTTGAGCAAAGTCAAACATTCCATTACATCAGCCGTTGCTAGGTAACTTACAATAAAACTGTACAGGAATAATTCAAACATTCCATTAAATCATCCGTTGCTAGGTAATTTACAATACAACTGTACAGGAATAATATTCCCGGCCTAGGCAGGGAATATTCGAGTACTATTTCTTATTTTTTTAATTACTCCTATCGATTGGCGGAAAAATAGTATGTGTATCTTGGACAAAAAGCAACATTCCCAGACTCCTGTGTTGTTGGGCTCGGCGTTCGCCTCGCCCAACAATATTCACAGTCGTCTGGGAATGTTACGCTTTTCGTCCTAGATACACAATGTACTATTTTCTTACAGTGTGCTTTCTTTATTAAAGGCATTAAACGCATTTTCTTTTGTAAATTTTTATGTACAATTCTATTTTGAAAGTAATTTTAATTAGAAAATCACCACCACCTCTGTGCTGAGATCAAAACCTAGGAATAAAAATAAGTTTACTCACAATCGGTTAATAATAGGTACGTTTCTAACATTAAAAACAGTAGGAAAGCTAGTCATGGTTTACTTTACTATCCCAGCTAGCCGGAAAAGATTTTCCCGGATAGCTAAACGTCACTTTCAATGAACTTGTCATGTTACCTAGCTACAGCGTCGCAGTTTCCTTTATTAAAGTGACCTATTAAACTGCGATAAAAATACCTATGTATTATTTGAAACTTACCTAATTAAATAAATATTAACAAAAACCGATTGTGAGTAAAATAGTATCTATACATACCACGGTGAAAAGTTGCATTCCTGTCTCGAGATAAAGTTGACCTGGACGTTACGCGTCTCGGTTAACTACTTAATCTCTCGACAGTAAGGAAACACTTTCCACCTCGGTATGTACTATATACCAACTACGAAATCTTACTCCAAAATTTTATTTAGCAATACGGACCTGTCGCAATATTTTTTTTTTTTTTGTATTTAATAATATAAGACTTACACAGTATCTATGGAAAATATTGGTAGGATCTGTACGTATCTGTTACTTTCTCCGGAGTTTCTTTAAAGCATCTCTTCTCCAGTTAAATAAAAACCTGAAAACTGTCCTATACAGTGTTTCCATCACTTGTGAAGATAGCGCACGATCCTCTGTAGGAGATGTTTTCTTATTTTTCTTATTTTGTAGAGGTTCGTAGAAGAGGTTCAACTGTTTTTAGATCGAGATTGATTAAATTAATTGCACATTTAAAGACAAATATTTTCCTAATTCTCAGTTCTAATTAAGATATTATTTTCTTTTACTCAACGAAAAGTAGATTTTACTAATTTACAACAAAAAATAAATAGTAAGTTTATATGTTGCGGTAATAACTGTACACACAGCTATGACAGATCGATTATCTGTGGTACTTAAAATGAAATTCTATAGTATACCGTAATGAGAATTTCAGTTTTGACATACTAAATTGTTAATATCTGCTTAGATCCATTTAATAATAATGAATACCATGCCAAGCATATTTTATGAAATGGGAGCGATACTAAACTGTACGGGTTATAGATTCCTTGGTCAAATTTATTTCGATTAACTCTTGTCTGTAGAGTGCGTGCCCATATACCATGTTCCTGTGCAAATATATATGTGATACTGAGTAAAATTTGTGTCATTACGGAATGTGAACATGCCTATTTTACCTTTTATTTATATCACATTTAAGGGACAGGTATAGCAGTCAATCTTCACTGAATGCCTTGATTCGTTATATAAAATTTTAGTTACTGCAACCCTAATTTTACATTCCATACACGATCTTTCTGTTCGCATAATATGTTCTAGTCGTTAAATATATTTAATTAATAATTTGAAAAGAATTCAAATTTTAAAACTACTATTTAAAAATTGGAAGCACTTTTAGCTACATTTCAATAAATGTTAGTTGACAAATTATACATTTTAAAGATTTATTTTTATTTTTCCACTACCAGCTAATTCAGTATTTTTGCATTTAGGCAAAAAATAAAATGTTTATTCTATATCCCTTTGATCTCTTTCGTTTACCTACATTGCGTGTGTTTGTTCGGGTCGCTTTGACAGTTGTTTTTACGTTATTATTTGGGTAGGATCTGATTTCCCCTTCGTATTTTTGAACGTTGCTCTTTTTATTTTTACAGCTTGTGAACCAGAAATGCGTTAATACTTGTTGATCTAAGTTAATTCCTATTTGTTTTCAATGCAGGTGCCAGTTATATGCTACAAATATAAATTATTGATGCACGAAAAGTAAATGCACTACCAACGAGTACTTAGATGTGCCAAAACAGGGGTTACAACTAAAAATCCTCACAAATTATTGCCAAAGCCAATTTAATATTTACTGAAAATTAAAATTAAATTGGTATTAAATTTTGTGAACAGCACTTTAGGACCCATAGCCCACTACAGCAATCTTAGGTTTGTTGGATTATGGAGAGATAGCCAGGAGAAATATTTTTTTCTTGAGTAAATTTAGTTATCTTCTTGGCTTAATGGAAGAACCCTTTATTTAATCAGAGTACATAATCCTTGTATTAGAATTAGAATTTGTAGATTTTTTGGTTAATTGCTAACTTACAATTGCCAAAATACAGCTCTGTTGTGCATTTACACGCAACGGCAATCTACAACATTATTTTAGATTAAAATGCCTTTTCCCTTTAAACTTGACACTTCATGATATGGCCGAAGGATCGCTGAAATAATATATGTCATTGCCAGGCATCTGCTTTTGCTCAAGGTGAAATTACTTTTATATATAAAATACACTTTTTTCTTTGAATGAACGTCAGTTTCAATGTAGTTATCTGGGCTTTTGTATAGCAAAGACTTTTCTGTTTCTTTCTGCGCTTTCTATTTAACTTTTTTAATGACTTTGAAACGTTCTGTTGCGTACAATGGAATGTTTAAGCAGCCTAGTTATGTTTGGTTCAGATTTGATGTAAAATTTCCTTATTAACCTTTTGAAATTCTCTTCCGCCATTATTTTAGCCCGTCCGGACCCTCCTTACTTTCAAGTTCAAAACTTCAAAATATCATAAATGGGGCGTTTAGGTATTGAGTTTTGGTTAAAATGTTCAACCGTATTTTGTTTCTAAATCTGTGTTTGTTATAAATGTTCTGTAACAACGCATTTTAGAAAACTTTGTGATTGATCATAATACCATTGAAACAAAACAACGGTTCAGTTGTTATTATAAACCTGGCCAACTAACGACCACATATCTCAAAAAGAGGCATCCATCAGAAAAGCAAGGATACTACGAATTCGGAGTTAATATGCATTTTTAATTTAATACGTTAAGATGAATATCTCTACAAACTTAAATGAAATACTATGGTGGTGCTTAGCTCGCACAAAATGTAAAGCCAACAGAACGCCAAAAATATTTTAACATTAAATGGCAGATATTGCTGTTGGCAACTGCACTACCAAATCAAGTCTTCTTTTTGCGACACTTTAGACAAATTTAATAACATTTTTTGTTTTTTATTATCCACCTTCCGGTTCAGAAATTTTAATATTGTGCAGCGTCTCGGCGCCTGGTAATCCGTATGAGTAGTCGAGAAATATAGCAGATTTTGTGCCTGAATTTGACGTTATTACAAGTGGTACCCTGCATATACTTCAGTTTCACAATCTTGCATTTAATATAACTACAGTTCGCACTTGATTCAATTCTGCCATGTCTTCGTATGCTATAAGTCTAAACGGTGCTTCTACTCGAGAACAATGGCTAGTACACTTATGCAGATCAATATATGTAACTCTCTAAATTGCAATTTAGCATGAATTCGTATTACAAAATACAGTACAAGCTGGTTCAAGATAAAAATTATTTGTTTTGTCGGAAATATAATGTACTTTAACTGTAGATTTATAAAACACGGATTTAACGTAGCAGCTTATCTTCCCCCCAGCAGTTTTACTTTTAGGATTGGTATTGTTACATCTTCCGAGCTAATGCGGACTAAGGAACCGATACGTTTTAGCTCTGTCCATTTGAAGTTGACGGCGACATTGTAGCAAGCGTAATGTATATCGATTGAAGGATGTAGAACACGGCTTCAACGGAACCTTAAATTTTCTATCGTTAATTCTGTTTGATTTGATATTACATTTTTTGTACGTCACGTTATCTACCATCAGTCCTGCTGTAGGTATATTTATTTGCAGCAGTGCGGATTGGCGTGTTACACTTCTCACAATCACGTGTTTTTATTTAGTTGTTGTATAACTAAGGTATGTTAAATTTTACACTAAGATAATGCATGCCATTAATGGAAAGTAATGCGACTGCAAAAATACAAACACAAGTAGTTTTAAGATCCAAAAAATTATTATTTAGGTAGCTTTAGTCACATACAGGGTACCGCACAGCCGACTGATGGACTTTGATTGACAATGTCTTTTGATAATGCATCCGGAAAAAAATTAATAAAATTTCATTTAAAGGTTTGAAACTTGCAGTTCTTAACTATTTGTCCAATATTATCATTGAAAGAAAATAGACTCGCTATATCAAATGCTCATAATTTATTGTTATTTTACCATAATAATGCCAACAGTTAGGAACTGCAAGTTTCCCACCTTTGAATGATATTTTATTTGTGCCTTTTTTGTTCCATTATCAAAAGCTACTTTTAATTAAAGTCCATCAGTAGACAGTGCTCCACTCTGTATCTATATGTTTAAAATGTTAATAAAGATTATGTGTTTTGATTATTTTAAACTTAATATTATTATAAAGGAAGGTATAAAATAATTCCTATTTAACAAGCGTGTGTCATGTAAAACGTTTTCATTGGCACCGTTCAGGAGCACTTGGTCCGCCATCGGTAATAGTCTTATGTTGTCACCACGTCACCTATAGCGCAACTATAAGTATCTGCACAGTCCTGGGCTAGCGCGTAAGGAGTCTGCCTACAAATCAGTTCTTTTCTGGGAGCGCGGGTTCAAATTTCACCAATTGAACTGTTTGTCTTTGAAAAATAATGTAATTCGCATTACTAAGTACTTCGTATAACTATTTTAGTCTTAACATTAAGATAATTTTGTTTATTTTATACATAATTTGGAATACCTTTGCTTTCTTTATTAATGTCGTTAAAACATATTTTCATCTGTAACCTTTTAAGTTTAATTAAAGTAAGACCTCTTATGTGGTGGACCCAAAAGCAAGTGTACAAATAACGTTTTTCCATTCAACCTTCATGTAGATAATTAAATATATACTGTCGTAATCTGTAAAAGGGTTTACTCAGAACTTCCTTCTCAAGTGGACCTTGTGACACTAAATAATGTTAAAAATCAAAGGAAACTAGGTGTAAATATGTTTTCACGTTCGAAATAATACGGAAAAAATAAAAGAATACCCTTGAATGCAAATTACAACATTTTCAAATAAGAAAAAGTAGTTGCCGACGCCATTCGAACCACAGCGCCTGCGAATGCGATCTAATCGTTCACCAATTTCTTACAAGCCTACGGAGCCCTTTCCATATCATTGCGTTGCAGCTGTCTTAACCTTCACGCCGGGCATGTATTAAGTTGCGGGCCTAAACGAGGTGCGTTTCAACTAAATCAGGCAATCGAAAATTTATTGTATTATTTACAACAATAAATCAATTGAGATAATTCTTGCACTAACAATTTCTTCATTATTTTTTCAACATTTCATAAGCTGAATGTATATATTTATGTGCAACGGTTTTACGATGCGTCTATGCTGAAATTTATGTAACACATTCACCGTACGGTTGGTTTAAACAATTTCTGTAGCATTTGTTAAAAATAATTTTGAGGCTAATTTGACTAATTTGATATCATCTAAATTTAGAAAGAATACGCTTTTCACTAGCTTAAGTATCATTGAGGAATATTCAAAACTAAGCCTGTAGATGCAATGTACGCATAAAATTTATCAATTTTTAGTAATAAAAAAGATTCGGAAAATATTTTTATTGGGTTTCTGCAAGCTCAAAGAGAATGGAGACCTTCACATTTATATCGGCAAGGTAATTCCAGATAATGTACACTTTTGTAAAACTATATCTTCGAATTCACATCCTAGGATTGAGTTCATGGCCTCGCTCAAATTTCTGAGTTCAAACACAAATTAACCAAATTTTATTTTTTAAGGTGCTCACCCTGTATATATTTGTCTAAAATTTTCTCGGTTCCGTGTCAGGTCGATACATAATAGGCATACAAAATATCGTCTTTCTTCAAGAAATAGTTTTTGAGTTATACCGCCAACAGACAGACAGACAAACAGACAGACAGACGAACGGACAGATAGACAGACAAACGAACAGTCAGATAGACAGACAGGCAGACATACAGACAGACAGATGGAATTGAGAAAACCTGGTTTTCCGTCATCTAGGGACCTTGAAACGTAAAGATCTGAAGAAATCTGGAAAGGTGATTTTTTCATGATTACAATACTTCCTTCGTCTTTGAAACGAACGAGGGAAGTAAAAATAGCAAGGTAAAATTTGGATTAAATTAAAAAAATATGCAAAATTTTGAGATGTATTTCAGTTTAGCAGCGCATTTGCATGCACTATTTTGGTTAATTAAACCTTTGTTAGCTATAATGACGTATTGAAATAAATAAAATTGAATGAAATTACATTAAATACCACATGCGCTTGAACGTGTTTTAGCATCATTAACTTCTACAAATTGTTGGCCCTATAAATTGTTCTAAAGTAGCAGGAGAAAAGTTTCGAACGAAATAGGTTAACGTTGTTTAGTGGTGAATTATCTGGAGATCTGATTAATAATGGTACAATATTATGTATTATGATTTATCTCTTCAAAATGTGTCTATTTAAGTATGCAGTTACGATTTGTAAGCTATATAGCACTCGTTGTTGTAATCAATAATTATGTGCATTAAATTTTATAAAAAGCTATTGATTCTAAATCTGCCTTTTCTAGAGTTCCAAATAATTATTGCATGCATGTTTAAATATTATCTACATTTAGCAATGAAATGATCAGAATAGTTATTTATGTACGGAGGGAATAAGAAGGCGTTTATGGTCCAAGGCGTAGCCCTAAGCGCAGCCGCGGGCTATAATACACCGGCTATATAACCTAGTTATACACCAAGTGCGTACACGATTTTATGTACAGACCGAAATATTCATAATTAAAACAAAAATTATAATTTTTATAAATTTGGCAACCTACGATGTCATACTTGTCAAACTGCTACACAAGACACTAATCGGGCCGTAAAGTACTTTACGGCCCGCTTAGTGTCGCTTAGCGGGCTGTAATAGTATATTACAGACCGAGGTTGACAGTTTTTAATTACCGTCTATTTTATCTCGCTACATGAATGACATTTTTGCCCTTGGTATGTATACTACTTTATTGACAAACACTTTAATCTAAACTAGAATTGGAAAAATGGATTTGAAAGTTCTTCAAAATTGACGTTAGGCTAATAACAATTCATCTTACCCACTGCCATGACAACCTTACTTCTTGCCCGGGGTAGGAAGTAAAAATAGGGAATGGTTTCTTTTCAACTTAATCTCTAGGCAGTAATGAAATACCTTCCACCTAGATATGTAATATGGCCCTTGGGCTAGAAAGTGACACGTTGCGCCCTCAAAAATAGGTTAGAAAGCGACCAATTTCGCGCGGTACTACATAAAATACTTTACTAGCTCGATGTGTATAAATGGATGCTCTTATTTCCTCAAGGTAATTCGCTCGTATCGCCACGTAACAACCTATGCCACATTTCTTATAAATTTTGAAATTATTATTTGCGGTAGTCACAGATGTACAATGTACATATCTCTACACATTTCTCATCAATTAATTAAACTGTCTAACAATGCTTGTGTGTTAAGAGCGTATTATGGTCTTGTAAAGGAACATGGAAATGCGAGTCATTATCTTAATGAATTACAACTTAAACGAACTTGGCAAACAGTATATTAAAGAGAATAGGTAATACAGATATGTTACAGTTGCAAAGTTAATGAAATATTTAAAATAAGATTTCAAGTTCTATTTAGAAATTGTCACACCAACATCAAATTATGTTTGTTCCATTAAACCAAAGTAGCTTTTAATATGCTGGGCATTTCTGTCATCGAACTGAAGTTGTATCTCTGGCCGTGTACACAATTCCCCAAATAGTTCAACTTGAATTGCAACGCTAATATGTGTAGAAAATTTTAAATAAAATCTGAGTATAAGTAGAAGAATGCATATCGATAAGAAGATGATGCTCCTGAATACTTTCGATTAATTACCACTGCAAGGTAAAATCCAGAAAATAGAAAAATGCTTACTGTAAATTGCAGGGAATTATTAACTTCGACTATAATATATAAAGACGATTGTGCGAAAATATATTTCTAAGTTGTTATTGCTAGAGTCTCCCCTCTGGTAAAAGCAACTTTAATTAACATTGGTTTAGGCTGTTTTCGGAGGATAACTTTCTGTTATTAATAATTTATTTTAGATATTCAAATATTGCTAGTAAAGCATGATACTTAATATTTTGATAGTCTTCTAACAGTTTCACCAAAAAACCTATTATCTTTTAAAAGAATAACTGGTTCTTTGTTTTCCTTTATTTGTACTGCTTTGAAGTGGCCTCCGAAAGATACGCTTTCTGTTGAAGTGCTTTCGTTTCCATTTAGAATGCACCTACTCTTTTATGCTACGCTCTGCTGGGATATAGTATGTAGTCAACTTCCTACAGTTTCTCGAGTGTGACGTCATTGAGCTGTAATATGCATGCTACAGCGAAGGATTTAAAAAAGCTATAGGAACCGCCGCACAAATATTGCTAATAGCACCACCAAATCTAATGTCACTATGACAATATTTTAGAAATTACGAATTAATTACGTTGATTAAAATCATCTCAAACTGTAAGTAAGGTATTAAAGCAACCTGTCCGTTACAAAAGGAAAATGTTGAAAAGGAAACGAATAAACTTAAAATCGACAAATTGTTGAAATGAACAAGCTCTCTTATCGCTCGTACAAACACTTAGAAACACTGAAATAAAACAATCATAATGTTTGCAACTGTACATAAATTTAAATAATTCCACCCACAATTTAATTTGAATTTTAACTTCATGAATAGAAATGACTTAACCCAGCAGGTAAGTGCATTCACCTGCATAATTTTTGCATCCCAATTGGCTGCTCAACAATAATAATTTACGTATATTATTGTGTACTGTGCATATTACAAATAATTAAATCTATTCTCCCAGTTTGTAGGTATTTACAGAACTCTTGCAATTTACTTTAGTTTGCAAGGGGTTTATTAAAATAGACAAATAGAGAAAGTCTTATAGCAAAACGTGTTGGTGTTATTCTTCAGTTGCAGCTACTCGTGTAAAAGCGGAGTTTACAGATGGAAACTTAGAACTAGACGATCAGTCGCATAGTTCACACTCAGTGCACTGAAAGTAATACTACTTTCTGATACTAACGTCAATACAGAAATCAAGAGACAGCAGAGATAAGTAGAAATAGTAAAAACTGGCCAAGACAATTTGAAAAATCATTTTATCGCATTTCATTTGGTAATGTACGACATTTCTATATTCAAAATCGTTGAGAAATGTGGTGCGTTTCTACATTAGCAACAGTTTTCTGCATAGCAACAGCGATTTGTTTTAATGAAGTATATTGTTGGTGACACTGTAAGTCTATGTCAAATTCGAGGTTAGTAGGTTATGTTTTGCGTCAGTTTTGACACAGACTGACGCAAAACCTAAACTGCTAACCGCGAATTAGACATAGACAGTGTCACCAACAATACACTTCAGTACTGCCAAACGCATAGCATTAACTGGGGCTGCTTATTGTGCTTTAGTACGTAGAAACGAGTTCTGCTCAACTTGGTTATGTTTTGACATTTAATGTCACTTTTATGTAAAAGTTTAGTATTTTACATTTCTTATAAAATGCCATAAAGTAGTGTACGCAACACGTTAGAAAATTCGAAAGGTCTCGATTTTGTTCTCAAATTAACAGCAAATAATGCTGATACAAGACGTTTTATTTTATTCTCAACAACAAAATAGTCGAAGTAAACACAAAGGTAAATTTGCATAAAGACTTGAATTTTTTCTTCAGTTGTGTATTTTATGGAGTATATACAAATTAGTAAATCTACTAGCTTGTTTAATTTTATATACATTTGTATACATTGTTCAACAGTATTTACTGCAGATTAATTGATTAATTATACTTTGATCGATTTACTATTATTTACTTATTTAATCGATTTGGTTGATGAATGTGTTACATGATTACTCTATTAAATGAAGTAATTGAATATTTGTTGGTAATTTACAGTCGATACCGGTACTGCTTCTGACAAAAGCAAATTGGAATTATGCAATATTTACTATCAATTTTGAAATTGTGATATTGTGTACACATGAATTCTGTTACCCACTGTAGGTATTCACTGTATGTACAGCAGTTTAATAAAATGCATCCTAGAAATTCTAGTATATCGACTACGATTGTTCAGAAAGGCACTGTGCAATTTAGTTTAAACATACAACTATTTAAGTTTGAACGCTAAATTTTTGGTCGTCTTAACAGATAAAGTGTCAAATTTTCAATCTGTAACATACTACTCGTAACAAGTTTTATTTTTTCTTACAATTACTTCCACGCATTCTGCTGTTTACGTACACCTTATTTTACATGAATAATAATTTGTAAAAGTGAAAATAGTATTATAATAATAGAGATAAGGCTTGAAAGGTGACATTTTGAGAGAAGTCTACTACTTTGCATGTTAAATAATATGTGTGGATAACATCTTTTAGATATGGAAGCACTGGAAAATTATTTTAGAATTCAAGTTGGCAGTAGGTGCTCCAAATAGTGTTAAAACCCAAAGCCTTTGCCCACACGAATGGTTTCAAGTAAAGATCAAAATAAGAGTGAACATATTTCAGACAATTACACTACTTTAACACATTATGTTTTCTTTGTTTAATATATTCTCGATAATTTATTAACTAAATTGTACACCTGCATAAATTATGCAGGTGCACAATTGAAGACCATCTTTAACAGAACAGTTTTAGGTAAAACATGTATTTGTTAACTCCAGAGAAAGATTTACAATTTGTTTCAATAGAAGCATACTACCAGCCAGAGCTGGGCAAATTACTTTTCAAACGTAATTAATTACTAATTACCAATTACCGCCCAATGTAGTAATTTAATTACCAGAGATTCAATTACTCACAGGAAATAGTAATTCAAGTACCAATTACTTAGTAATTGTAATTGTAAACATCAATTACTTTTTCAATTACTTTCAATAAAAATAATTGTCATATAGTTGTATTTAGTAGACTTTTCTTGCAAGTTGCAACTATCATTAGTGTCGTGTCGATTCGTAATCGTTATCTAAAAATGCTTAATTTTTATGTTTTGTTAACTATAGTAACCTAATACTTTATCACTCTTGAAGGTTTTTTGATAATTAAATCTTCTAGCTACATGCATCGTTCACCAAAACCAAAAGTTTTTAGTTTGTTTTGATGTAAGATGTAAGTAAATAAATAAATTCAACAATTATACAGGGTGTCCCAAAAAAATGGGACACCGATTTGGCATAGATTCCTTAGGTTATAATAAACCGATTAAACCTAATATACTTTAGTACAAAGTGCCTTCAGTAAGAAGGTATAGGGACTTGGAAGTTCAAATCTATATATTTTTTTATATTAGTTTCCACATAAGTTATCACTAAAGTTGAGCTTTTTATCACGATTGTGCATTTAGTTGCCGAGGCCCGAAGGGCCAAAGCAAATAAACCACACAAGGATTGAAATGAAACTTCCAGTGCCCAGGGGTACGTTGTTTTTTTTAAATCGAGAAATCGCGAAGTTACAATATTTTAACCAACTTTTATAGGTTACATTGACGTCGGTTGACGTTTACCTTTCGCCAGCCGCCTACAAAAAGTTGTAAAACAATGGATTACTTCACTGCCAATTTGTCGTATTTTATTTGACGATTTCGACGTTCTATACTGCCAATTAAAAAAAAAATTTCGAATATGAAGAAATGTCGAATTTAATTTTGGCTAGATTTTGTAATGATATTAGAAAGAATAGCACGCTGAATATGTTATAAAAGCGATTTTTCCATGTTCGTGACAAATTAATCCACTCCCTTTGCATCACTCGCTCGTAAATTAAACGTTGAAAAACTTTCACTTTTCTTAACTTGTAGAACAATCTATTATTAAATAGGCTTAACATGAGGCTGAATGACGAAAATATGTAACTTACCTAAGTATACAGGGTGGAGCATTGGATTTCTTAAGCGTTTGACAGCAAATTTCTATTTAGATTTTGTAGAAGAACGATCCAATTGGCGCAACTTGAGCATTTTTTGTTGGCTCTGTTCAAAAATACTTTTTTTACCCCTTTATACGAAAGTGACATTTTCTGTCGCCTGTTGGGGGTATAGGGAAAATATACGTTTGGGTCCCTGGTTGGTTTCCAATGGCAGTGAGAGGGAATATAATACATTGACTGCCGTTGCCATTAGAGACATTGTGATTATGATTAATAATAAATCAACTAGCCTCCTGGTTTTCATATTTAAATATTTTTGAACTAGCAACCAGTGAGACAAATGTCTCATTTAATAAAACAAAAAAGACCGTTTTTCAAATAGAACGCGTATTAAATAAAAACAATAATATTTTTTACATCTGCGGGAGGGAATGATACATTTTCCTCCCTAGTAAATAGTAATACAAATAGTTATTAAAAATGTATTAGGTAACTTCTGAAATTTAAAACAAAATATCAATTCTTATTATTTTTCTGATAGGTATCCAGAGCAAAGGTGTACACAATTGAGCAAGATGAACCTAATTTGGCTACAACAAAGACGGGAAATAATTTAAAAAACGCAAAATTTTGAAATTTCACATTTAAAGAAGACCTACAATTAAAAATTTGGAATTTTCATTAAACAATTAGTACTTTACTGTGCAAGATCTTTTAAATTATGCGAAAGAAGAACTACAGTACAATGGATCTCGTAGTACAATATGAAGAATAGTCAAAAGCATGGGCTATAAATTTAAAATCGTGAACTCACGAAAAATCTTATGTGAACAGCAACACGTTGTCGCTAAAAAAATTCCTTTTTGAGGCAGTACCTTCAAAAAAATATATATTGCATTTTCAATACTTAAAGCTAAAGCTGATGTGTCAAACATTTATAACCTAACATTTAATCTGACACTTTTTCTACACTGTTTTAAAAAACGTTCTTAATTTCAACGTCTACTCGGTGTCATGTAAAATTGCAACGGACCTCTGTTTAAATGTTGTTATCGGATTTTGTCCGTTTAATTCAATTCCTCACTCAAAAACGTAATTTTCTGGACTTAAGGTCTGTTACACTTGCACGGATCATTTAAAACAAGCAAATTGAAATGAATAAATAATCATTATGAACCAATATCATCTAATGAAGCTATTTAAAATTATTATTTTACCGTAGGTATTGTAATCTGTAATGTACTCACCGCAAATATTCTTATAGCGTCTTACACTTAGCGTCTATCACAATAAATGTGTTACTATTACAAACTACAGATACACGCACTAATGCTCGTGGACGCGTCATACAAAATGCAGAAGTTGCTGTTATTCGACTCGTCAGAGGAAATAATAAATTAGGCATATATTGCGCGGGGAATACCCTGCGATTTGCTTAATATGTAACTTAATAAGACCTTATTTATGCGTTCTGGAGATTTAGCACCCTATCGAGGTCAGTAATTCAGTAATTGAAATACCACAAAGTAATTCAATTACCTCGAGTAATTTCAATTACCACAAGTAATTCAAATACCTATAATGTAATTTAAATACTTTAGAGTAATTTAATTACACGAAAGTAATTGAGTAATTGAATGCAGTAATTAATTACTTTTAAAAGTAATTTTCAAGTACTTTCTAACAAAGATGGCAATTCCCAATTACAATTACCGCATTTTGAAAAGTAATTCAATTCCAAGGCAAATAAACAAAAAGGAATTTAATTAGTAATTTAATTAAAAAGTAATTAATTACTGCCCAGCTCTGCTACCAGCACTAGCCAACGCCAATACTACGCCCTTTTACGTAGTTAACTATTACACTTACACAATCGGCTATTTTCAACTAGGTTTATCAGCCACCTGTTAAATTTTAACAGTGCCTTATCGAAGCCCAATTCATTTTTTATTTAAAACTTAAAAGTTTAGCTAACATGTTTTTTAAGTATTTTCAAACTGAACCTGTAAAACTTGTTCCAATTGGATTGTTTGTTTCAAATAACCCAATACGATTTTGTGGTAAAATAATTAGGGAAGCCAATATTTAAAAACCTCGTAATTAGCATGGGCTTTCATATGTTGCCGGCACCAATGCAGCACTCTGTTTATATAGAACTAGAAAAGGTCTAATAATTAAATCTGTCTGCAGCTTCTAAAGCTTAAGAGTCTATGTGCCAGATCAAGAAGTTTGAATGGCATGCACCTTTATGTTTTGTTTAAACATGAATGAGAAGATAAATAAACAAGATGAGACAGTGCAAGCCCCTTCTTCGATATTTGAATACACGTCTGCTCTTTAAAACACGCCCAGTTTTCGTAATCGGCTTAAACGGTGTTTTAACGTGGTATGGTCATTATTATATTCTGTTTTATATACTATATATACAGTGTCCGGTAAAAAGTCGACATAATATGGGAAAAATATATTTTTGATTTTACAAAAAACGGTTACTTAAATAATTTGTGCTTGTCTAAAACTGGTTTTTTATTTAAAAATGTATGTAGTTCGCATTATTCAAGTGTTTTCTTTATTGTTTCCGTATTATATGGAACGTGAAGACATTTTTTTTACATCTAGTTTCCTTTGTTTTTTAAAATTGTTTATTGTCACAACGTCCATTTGCGAGGGGAGTTCTGAGTAAATTCCTTTACAAATTTTTAGTATTGCTTTTTATATATTTCTTCTTCTGAAAATTATCTGAAATCTTCATAACGTGCAAAGTTAAAATGAAATGTGAATGAGTATCTTAATAGTTTTTTTTTCTAGTTCTTGTAGCAACTACAATTCTTCTCCTCTCTGGCCAATTTGTTAATATTGGCTAGTATGTTTATTTATTTCTACTCAGAAATTTAGGAAAATAGAAAAAATAGTTCAAATCGATTTTTGTCGCTGCCGATAAATGACTCAATTAAATAGGTTCCACTTCTGACATACTACAATTTCTTTAGCTTCTCTATTCAATAGCCTTAGCTCGCAGTGCATTGTTACATCATCAAGTCTACATCTACACCACTACATTCGAAGTTTCAAACTGTTATTAAGGGCTAACAAAGTAAGCAGGAACCTTTAGAAGTTGGAATTATATACGTAGTTCTCCAGAGGACTTGGATCATACCACACACGGGTTATGTATTGATATGGATTTGAATATTAATTTAGGTATTATAAATATTTAGTATCAACATTGCTTTTCTCAATGTAAAATCGGTATCCTTTTTAATCTCTCATTGAGAAATAACGATGCCTACTGTCACTATCCATTCCACAGAATGCTAGATGAAGCACAAGGCAGAAAAATATGGCGAAAACGCATCACCCTTGTCCGCTACGTTCTCTCAAGGGTATAAAGAATGAGAAGAGGTAAATCTACTGAGCGACAGGTTTTTCATCTAAAGTAACAAAGCACAATACAATGTCGAACTATGTTTGAACAAAAACTGTAACTGCCAGTTTCAACAGTTACACTATTTATTTTTTCTACTCCCGCATGTATATATTCTGTTTTCTTCACAATCTACAGAATGGATATGTAGGCAATTGTAGTTAACTGAACGTATATGATTTCATATCCACACAAGGGTGGATATGAAATACACCAATCACAAACCACGTTAGTCGTGATTACCTAGGCAACTTTCATTAATTGTTTGTTTTGCAATGGGCACGCCCTGCTGTGCCCTGTTTGTGGCAAACGTGATTTTGTTGTAAGATATCTTATTAATTAGCGTTGAATAAATTTTCTTTTAATTTTCCATTCTTTTCCATTGATAGGTCGTAGAAAAAATACACTGTACAACTCGAGTGGAATGTCCATATCGCCCTCGGCGCCTACGGCGTCGTGCTCAAACTTTATCCTCGTGCGATATGGACATCATATCCACTCTCGTTGTACAAACTACTATAATTAATGTGATAATAAGTAATTATAACACGTTCTTGTAAAATCTGCCAATTTAAAACGTGAAATATATTAATAATTGTTAGAGAAAAACCAACAGTGGTCAATGCTATAGCAGTGGAACAAGTAAGCTCTCAGTCGACCTATGGTGTTCTGCTGATTTTTTTAATTGTCACTGTACCAGCGATGAGCCCAAAACAGTAAATGTGTATGTAATATGTCAGATCTGTTGATCCACTACATCAGTTGTTTAAAATTTAAATTAGTTTGTCGCCGCTGCTGTACGTTCAATTTTAAAACCACAACACTTATTTTAATTCCAAGACGGACGCTTATATGGTAGGCTAAAAGACTAGTTACAATAGGGATGATATTTATTAAATAAAATAGAAATACTATATATTTTCCTTACGTTCAACAATTTCTTGCTAACTTACAGGTAGTAAGTTTTCACACTTGACTGTCACTTAATAACAAATTGATTTTGTGTATATTGACATATTGATTTTCCCATATCTATCTCACATATTTCAAATATGCTTAACGAGATCGCAAAACAATATCCAATGATTGTATTACATTTGCATAGATGTCTTGCTCTTTTAATCTCGTTGCAAAAAACCACTATTGAAAGAACGCAAGCACGGAAAAATAAAAATGAGGGGTAATGGGATTTTCGTTAGACACCATTTGAACTTAGGCTTTACTAACCTTTTAGAAGCTTTAATTGATTTAATTGTTGCCTGCCGATTGTATTGCTGGTAGACATTCAGGATTGTTTCGATTTGGGGGTAAACACTCGGAATAAAAGTTAAAAGCTCCTTTAGTTAGTTACTTTTCCAATGTTCCACTTAGCCGGTTTACTTCCGAATTGATATACCATTTTGTTTCTATCAACCGATATTCTGCATATATTTTTAGATAGAATTTGTTTTAGAGCATTTTAATTATATTTTACAATTGGAAATTCTTCATGAATGGTTCAAATTGTGTTATGGAAAGATCTCAGACAAGAGAAAAACGACTGGCTTTCTTTCTCTTATCTGAGAAATGTCACAAACATCTGTTTTTTAGAATAAGTCGATATAATAAAAGTTCTTTAATCTACACTCAGTAATTTGCTCCATAATCTGGGGTAGATAAATCAGTACCAGAACTCTCTCGGGTATTCGCTAGTTTCCTACCACTGTCGATATTTATGTCATTCATTAGTTAGAAGTAATAACATGCACGGCTTATGTTTAAAATTTAATTTTAATTTGCTTAAAAAGCATATTTATAGGTCTTGTATAGCTTTTATTCATAAATAGCTATTTGTGCAACAAGTGCTAAAAGTGAATGTTTATGCACGAGACATGGAAATTATGCAACGAAGCCGAAGGCCGAAGGCCGAAGGCTTCGTTCCATAACATGTCTCGCGCATTAACACTTTTAGCACGAGTTTGCACACAATATTTTTTCTACGGCCTTAAAGCTAGTGTTATATATTAATCCATAAATGTCGATTTAACAAACGTTTGCATTTATGACAGTTATAATTTATGTCATATTAAAGAGATGGCCGTGACAGCGACGGTGATTGTTTCTGCAGTCGGTAGCTGCCAAAGTTAGTTATGTAAGGTAATTATAATAGTACACATTTCACTTTATTCATTACATAATGCTTTAATTATTTAAAAAACATTTTACCTCGAACGAAAGAAGTAACTAGAATAACTTTATAACCTCACCTTCTGTTAGAATTCTAAGTTCAACGGTTGTCTACTTTTAATGTTCTAAAAGTAAACAGCTGATTTTACTTTTAACACGCTGATTTATAAAACGTCATTTTTAGTGAAACAAGCTAGTGCTAAAAGGCATACTTTTAGTAGCGGCCGTAGAAAAAGTTATTTATAATTATTGTTCGCCATTTTATACCATATTACAGATAAGCATTCAGGACCTCGTATTTTCAGTAATCGGGTGCTATGAAAGTTCTAAACGTAAGAGGTACAGACCTATATGTCATGCTAAAATGAAATTATAATGGAGAAACGTAGAAATATATTTTGAAATAAGTTTTTAATTCTAAGAACTTATACTTCTCGTGTCATTTAGAATCTCAAAATGTATTACTGTATTTATAGTTCGACGAAAACCTGTAATACTATAAATAACTGTTATATCTTTTCAAACAATTCTATAATCCTCTTAAGGAAATCAAAAATAGAACAAGGCAGTTCCTTTTAAATGGCTTCGTGTTACTTGAAAACTGGTTAATCACTCTTAATAGAAAGTGAGCTCAGGACAACTAAACGCTTCCGTTTCTAGTGCTTTGCCGTTGGCGTTATGCTATTATTGGTACAGCAGAAATAAGTGAAAACACACCTAAAGGTGGAATAATTCCCACCAAAATTATTTTGTTGCAGATTGAAGTTAACATACTTCTATTCAACATACTAAAGATATACATTAGTACTCTCGTACGAATACGTTTTTTCGAACGCGGAAACTTCAAAAAATCAGTAAAACCCATCTGAGGTATTAAATTACAAGGAATTTATTGCTGAACAAGCATGTGTTTTTGATTTTTAAAATAAATTAATTATTAAGAAACGATAGGGAGGGAAAATGTTAAAGATTATTTCTTCATCTTGCAGTGTAGATTTTAATTTTTATTTCATTTGAATTTTTTGTTTTGTTTCATGTAATGTTGTACATATGAAGAATGTCTGAATGAAAAAATCATAAGATGGAAAAGAAACCTGCTTTTTGTGTTCTACTGTGCTTGGTGACAATGCTGCATACGTCTCATTAACAGCAAAATGATTAACAGGAATTACCAATGCCAGCAAAAGAAGACATGATAAAATTCCTGAGCTCTTCAGTCTTATGCCAACGGGTGGTGTTAAAGTTCATACAGAATCTCGACGTGTATATGTCAATCTTATCGAAATTTGAAGTGATTTAAACCTCAAAACATCACAAGCTTATACACCTTCTTTCAGGTTGAAAACACTACGTGGAAGTTTAGGATCGTTCAATTTCAAAGATACTTGTTTATATTGCGGTCAGATTATAACTGATAGTAGAAAGCGGAAAAAAACTGGTAGTCCTATGGGCACTTTACAGTTTCGCGAGACAATTTTGAAAGTATGCAGCAATAGAAGTTATCTATGGGCAGCAAATGTGGATTTACCTGATGCAGAAGCAATTTATCACTAAGTAAGGTACACACCTGAAGGCAGTCAGGGATTACCTACATCAGTAGGTCGCCCGGTTGATACTGCCAGTCATAACGCTTTTGTAAAAACAGGAAAACTACGTAGAGCCGATATCTGTTACTGACATAAGGAAAAAGAAGTGTGATTTCTTACCAGACGAAAGTGAGCCTTGCAATTTCAGACATTGAAGAAAAAAATTGCAGGAATGATTTGGGATGAACATCATAATATCAGGCACAGATGGAAAATCTAACATGTTAACATTTGGAAAACCTGTATCAAACATAATCTTGGACTATAACAAACCAAAAAGTCTAGCTGATTCTGATCATGAAAAATTTAGATCGACCGAATCAGCGAAAAAACTGATCAAAACGGAAATAAATGTGTTGTACACAAATATAGACTTGTATCCAAGTGCATCAGATATTGCATGCGTTGAAGAAAACAAAACATTTTTACCGCTTGTCTTAATAAAGGTTCTGGATATACTGATCTGTGACAAACGAAATAATGTAGAAGTAAAGAAGGTTTCGATATGTAAGGCTCTAATGCAAGCTTGCAGGCCTCGTTCTTTAGTATGCCCAATTCCTCTTACTATTGGCGTATGGATTCACCGAGATTTTGGATCTTGTTTCCTAATTGATGAACGTTGCAGGCGTGAATTCAATGTTTCTTATGATGAAGTGCGTAAATATGTAAAGTACGTTTTTTTACTATAATAACTGTCAAAGTGTTACAACAATGTTGGTAGATATGTGATTAAAACGCTAGGAAATTTTTATACCTCCTGTTGGTAGAACTTTTTTCAAAATTATGGTTATGTGTCAATTTTGAATGTCAAAATTTACCATTCTTTCAATTTGTCGTTTAATTACAATTACCTTTAATTTTGCAAACATTCATTATGTTTATTTTCAAATATTGTAAGTTTAATAATTAATAAATTTGCAATATTTTACTATGCTGTTCGTTTTACCCACTATTATGACATATCTGTCAAAATGACAATCATCTTTTAAGTGGAAAAAAAAGAACTAAAAATCTATGTACCAGCATTATTAAAACTAGGGATGAAAGTAATTTAAGTGTGGTACAGCCAGCGTGGCCAAGCGGTTAGGGCGTCAGGCTGCGGTGCCACGGTACGGGGTTCAATCCCCACATCTGGCAACTGGTGGGCGCCCACCCAGTCGCTTTAAAAACTGGGTACCGAAATCACAGTTGTCGAAGTCGTGATGCTAACCACATCACCCAGTACGCCTTGAACGTGTACCAGATTGACTGGGTTTCGGAAAGAAATATTTGGGTGACCCTGACTCGCATTGTCTCAGGATATGTTCCTACATGGAATGAAGGGCCCGAACTTTATTTTTTACCGCCAGGCCATTTCTCTCAATGGGTCGCCGATAATGTAGACCAAAACATAGCTACAAGAGATGACAATAATGTTTCATATGATGAAAGCTATAATATGTACATCAGGAGCATCTGTTAACACCTCTCTGTTGCTCACCGACAAAATAAAACGACTTAAATATCGCCCTCTGGCACATGAAAATGCAATGAAAGCAAAGATTCCACTCCATGACATTCATACACCCAGATCAACAACCATCAACAAACTGAAATTTCTAAATTTATGTTATGAACCAATTTAAACTAAAAGATATGGAGCACAGATTGCGCATGAAGCAGTCATCTGTTGCAGCGATATTTGGTGAATATTCGCCCGTGATTATAACGAAACACAAATTTCTTTCAAGTAAGTAGTAAAAACAAACAACACTTTATCAATATGCCCGGGAGTTACTTTCAAAGAAAAGGTCATTCCGTAATTAATGCAAAAGGTGAAGCAGACACATTAATGGTGAACAAAGCTTTACATATAGCACAGGAAGTACAAGTTGCTGTAGTGGCAGATGATACTCATATCTTAATCTTAGTACTGTACAATTCTTCTAAGAACATTTATATGCAAGCTGCCACACAAGCTGATAAAGTACATGATATTCAATCCATGCAACAATCAATTGAAAAAGACGGTTACGAAATTTTAGTTTTTGTTCACGCGTTAACAGGATGTGACCCCACCAGTGCATTGTTTGGCAAGAGTAAATCTTCTCCTTTTAAGCATATAGTGAAATCCGAAACATTATGCAAATGGGCTGCCAATTTTGGATCACACGAAAATGTTACAAGGGAAGATTTGGATGTAAAGTTATAGTGTGACTATATGAAGGTAATATTGTCACAAGCGGCCTTAATATATTTCGTTATAAACAATACATAAGGAAAATAGCTTCGGCAAAAAAAGAATTTGACTTAGCTCGTTTGCCTCCAACTCAAAATGCAGCGAAATGTTATCTACTTCGAGTGCATTTGCAGTGTTTCATTTGGAAAAATCTTGATATGCCAACCCCTGGTACTACACTATGGGGTTGGCAGATGGTTGATGGCAAATTTTAGAATATGTTAAGGCACATAAATGCCCAGCGCTACACAAACTCTTAAACATAATACACTGTGCTTGTCAAACTACAATTGGAACTTTCACGAACACTTTTTCGCACGGTGTTGCCGTATGTATTCATTATCCATGCAACAGTACAAAATGCACATGACTATATGAAGGTAATATTGTCACAAGCGGCCTTAATATATTTCGTTATAAACAATACATAAAGAAAATAGCTTCGGCAAAAAAATAATTTGACTTAGCTCGTTTGCGTCCAACTCAAAATGCAGCGAAATGTTATATACTTCGAGTGCATTTGCAGTGTTTCATTTGGAAAAATCTTGATATGCCAACCCCTGGTACTACACTATGGGGTTGGCAGATGGTTGATGGCGAATTTTAGAATATGTTAAGGCACATAAATGCCCAGCGCTACACAAACTCTTAAACATAATACACTGTGCTTGTCAAACTACAATTGGAACTTTCACGAACACTTTTTCGCACGGTGTTGCCGTATGTATTCATTATCCATGCAACAGTACAAAATGCACATGTCGCAGATATGGACTCCCATGTTCAATAGCTTGCAAAAACTGTTGTGGAAAAGACTGCATAAACACTAGAGATAATTTTGATGAAGATGACGGAGTTTTATGAATAGTCTATGTTATGCAGTGACAGCATTGGTAAAATATTACCGAAATAAAAAAATCTCATAAATTTCTCATAAATAAACATATTTTATATAGTGAAAAGACTGTATTGACGTTAGTAGTATAATTCGATGTTGATCCATTGATGCTTTCATGTGGGGTTGGATTTAATAAATGTAAATGAAGAACTTGAAGTCTCCCCCACTAATATATTTCATGTACGAATAGGTAAAGTTTTACTGAGGTTGTTGCTTTTGGTTTCATTTACACTGGTTGGCGTAATTTTATGCAACCAGTTTTACATTTATGAATTAGTTTTAATTAGTTCCACTAAGGTTTGTTGCTATCGAATTATTTTACACTGGTATTTAGGCAACCACTTTTACATGTCTGTATGGCCTTCAGCTTTTAATTCAGGGTATTTATAGTTGACGCCGCTTTGTAATCTATTTCCGCTTTAGGTTAAGATTAATTAATTGTTCACTTTCTCTTCAATGGCCACTTCAATTTAGAAACGACCATCTTCTTCTAGGGGAAAATTGAAGTTTAAAATTTAATCAGTAATATTATTAATTCATTCTATATTCTTCCCTAGTAAGTATCTATTTTTGATTCTAACCTATTAGTCTGTTAATTATTAACCTTATTTTAGCAAATTTTACATGATGGTTTCCTAAAAATGGGTGTATCGCTTAACTTAAATTAATTTACGTTTGGTAAGACGATCCTTTAAATATGTATTTAAAATGTGGTTACTAGCATTAATCTTTTTACAGATTCTTAGTTACATACTTTACGAAATGTCATCCAAAGTTTGTAAAGTTTATTTTGCCCTTCAGGCCCCAAATGTTACTTGCACCTTTATTTAACTTAACTATTATATACCCTTAGGTAAGTCGATCGCTCTACTATTAAGATTTAGTCCTAACATTAATTTTACGTCTGACGATGACACATCGTCGAAACTAGTCACACACATTATAACTCTTTACCTATTCGTACATCAAATAAATTTGTGGGGAAGACTTCAAGTTCTTCATTTACATTCGAATAGTATGTTATATTATTAGGTTATATATTATTATATTAGTATTAAGGCTACTTAGCGTTTGTAAGTTATTTAGATTAATAAAAGTGAATCTTTCAACACCAAACGAGATTATTATTTCTAATCAATTTGTCAATTTCTTATTAAAAAATAAAACCAATTATATATTTTTGTTCAGCATCCACATTTTTGTATTTGTATTAGACAACGCAATTTGTTTCAAATAGCTCGACGTTAATGCATAATAATATAAGAGGAGCAGAAGGTTTAATTAAGAAGAATATAGTATAGCTAACATTACTGTAACTCCATATATACGTAATAAGTTGTTCTTTTAGATAATGAGAATGAAAGCTTTACATGTTAGTTATTAGTGTGGTAAAATTAACAAAAATTTTATACCATGCAATAGGATAAGAGCGGCTGGATAAATTTTTAAGAAATCCGTAACTTACTTTTTTCAAAATTAGAAAAGAAAAGTAACCAAACCTACACAATCAATTTTAGATTAGATTACATTCAGACATCAAATTTAGATGAAACGAACGTAGGTGTATAGGACAGTATTTTAAATAAATTAAACATTCAGTTTGTGGCTAGATTTCTGATTTTTTTTAATCTTCAAATATTGGAGAATAACTATGTTTCGTTTAAATCTCAATTTACAGTTTTGACTTCCAAAGAGGCTTATAAAATAACAGCAATCAGTTAAAAATACCTATCTACGAGTACGCTTATTTGTTACTAAAAAATATACTTTGTAATGTTTGAAACGAGCGTCTGATCACCCTTGCCTGGATTCTACATTTTAATAGTGACATATACAGGGTGTCCTAAAAAGAATGAGACACCGATTAGTCATAGATTCCTTACTTTATAATAAATCGATTAAACCTAATATACCTTAGTACAAAGTCCCTTCAGTAAGCAGTTATAGGGCCTTGAAGTTCAATTGTTTATTTTTTTGTTAATTTCCACAAGTGTAGAGATATCGATTTGAATTTTGGTATACATACTTACTATTATGTACTGCACTAATAATTTTTTTAATAAATTAGACTTGACTGTAAAAGACACTTTACCTATCTTTGAAAACTTTTTTAACTGTAACTTTGTTATCTGTAACGTTGTTTAAAATTTTAGGTTATTATCTGATAGAGAATTTAAAATAACAAAAATAATGTAGTCTTAGTTCTTAAACCTAAAAGCGACCGTTTACCTTAAAATGCCCATCAAAGGTTTTTGGTAGTCATTGACACGTGCAATTATCAAGTAGCCATGATCACAAAAACAATGGTCATCTAGTAAAAAACAATGATAAATCAATTAATGACATTAGTGACATAAAAAATTTTTCTTTTATGTTTAAGAAAATGCCGCTACATAACGAATTCCCCAATGGTGAAAGATTCGTTATGCCACAGCATTTTCGTAAGCACAAAAGACAAAAAACTGATGTCACCAACGTCATTAATTGATTTCTTGTTGTTTTTTACTAGATTACAATCATTACCCATTGTTTTTGTGATCATGGCTACTTGATAATTGCACGTCTTAATGACAACCAAAAACCTGTGATACGCATTTTAAGGTAAACGGTTGCTCTTACGCTTATGAACTTAGAGCACATTATTTTTGTGCATTTTAATTCTCTTTCAGACAATAACCTAAAATTTTATAAGGTGTTACAGATAACGAAGTTAGAGCTAAAAAAGTTTATAAAAATAAGTAAAGTACCCCTTACAGTCAAGTCTAGTTTATGAAAATTTTGCTATTAGTGAACTACAAAATAGTGCGCATGTATACCAAAATTCAAATCGATATCTCTACACTTGTGGAAATTAACAAAAAAATAAAAAATCTAAAGTTGAACTTCAAGGCCCTATAACTTCTTACTGAAGGGACTTTGTACTAAGGTATATTAGGTTTAATCGATTTATTATAACGTATGGAATTTATGACTAATGAGTGTCCCATTCTTTTTGGGACACCTTGTATAGCCAATATGTGTTTGCATGCCTTTTTATTGTTAATTAGGCTTAATTATTGTATTCTATCATAACGAAAAGTAGTGGCGCGGTCCTGTTCAATGAGCCAAGCGCTCGATTTTGTACGTACAACGCTAACTGGAAACTCTACGTTGGCTGAGGAGAACTTAAAATCAGTCACAAACTCGCCAAGTTTGAAGGCGCAGGTTCCTCTGGGTCACAGTGTCAAATCGCCATATGGCGCGTTAAATAAGGATCGGCTTGAATAGAAGTGGTTGTCAATAGTATTTCTGTGCCAGAAGCCAGTGTTGGCATTTCAAGTAAGTATCATTTTAAGCTTGCACAAAGAAAGTACACATTTGCGACACCACTAAGGGGTTTCTTTGCGATCCACATGTTTTGTGACTTCAACCGTCATATACGCGTTATAGCTAGAAGCCAGGTAGTTTTCCGCAGCATTCGTAGAAATGTTTCACACAACTTATTCATAAGATGACGCAGCCTAGTACGAGGGCTACGCAGCAGTTCCCAGGTCTCGAGCTTAAAGTACCCTGATACAAGGCATGTTGGCAATTTTATCGATAAGCGCTCGCTTCCGGATATAGCAACAGTTCACGCCCTTAATCGACAAATAAATAGGTACCCAAGTTGCAAACCCAAGTTTTTATGCATCAAATTGAAAATTATTTAAATGTAAATGTACTGGAGATACGGTTGTTAAACACAACTATCGGCCATATATTTTAGGGTTTAATACTACGTTCGTTATTGCTTTATGTGTGTTTTAAAGTTTTAGCCCGAGAGTACCGAAGGTGCATACCAGCTTTCTGGTTTTAGCAGATATTGACAGTTTCCTATCCACGAGCAGAGGTAAATAAAGATATCCATGCGTCCTGAGCCAGTTAAGTAAACAACAGAGCAATTAATTTATAAAAATACTATGTCGTACGAAACATCCCATCAAAACTTAATGTCCCAACGGAGGGGCTTACAACTGACTTATTTCGGAATAACGGTTAATGTGTGTTTCGAATCGCAGTAATGTCCAAAGTGGCATTTCATCTTTACGTATGCATTTCTATAATCTCACAGTTTTTTAGTCTCCAGCTCATGTGCATGCGCCCACCCACTCACTCACGTATCATCAGATTTTATTAATAGACCACGTTCTTCAATTCCTTATCCAAAAGAATATAGTATGAGAGAGTCAAATAAATTTATGGGGCCATTTAAATATCTTTAGTACAAAAGGTATAATTTGATAACAAATAATCTCTAAATTAAAAAAGTCGTAGTCATGCTTTTTACGAACTTTTCAGCAAACCGCATTTTCCACGGTTTTTCAATTTGTAAGGGCAAATTTAACCAGAAGGGATACAACAAAACAACGGCGTATAGGCTATAAACTTTTGTTTTTAAATGTTTAATAATATTTCTAAGCCAATGGCCGTATCCGTATGGTAGAAAAGTTGAAGGGCAAGGCAATTCGAGCTTTAAAATTCAAACTCATGATATTTAAACAAATCACTGAACTGTCATCTACAGAACTCACTCACTAGAAATACGTAAATTTGTTAAAGCGTCAGATTGTAAAAATTTAAATTTTAAATGATTCTCGTTAGTATCCAGAACGCTTTAGTTAACGACATGACCGTATTAAATTCTTGGGTAACGGGATCACATTTCGAAGGCGTTTAAGTTTCCGATTTTATAGACTACCACTTTTGCTCCTGTTTATTTCGTGAAGTGGAATGAAATGTGTCTATAGATATTACCACATATTGAAAAACTCGCTTTAAATTTTAATGCCACTTTCCAAGAGTAATAATGTGTAATATTGTGTTGCTAGAAATAAAGGCAGCTGAACTAAAGAAATTTTCTATATACGTATTACCAACGCACAACGACTGATTAGTGTTGACCACGATGCACAAGAGGATTCGAAGTTGGCGATACCACTTTTATACATGGGCAATTCTCACCCACCCTACAACGATTTTATTCTTTAATAATTGTAATAAAAATGTTAGCGGCCAGAAGCGTTCGAAGAAAGGCACAAAGAAAGATTTGAGGATAATGACGCTGCGGTTACATCTTTATTGCAGAATTACTTAAACTTAGTCTCGTGGACCTTTCAGAATATTTAACTATGGTCTTTAAGTAGAATAATTTAATTTGAACCAACTGAAGTAAATTTTAGTTAAAAATGCGAACTCACAGTTAGAAGCATGTTGCTTTATTTTTGTCTGGCGTGTAAGTGATTCATTACTCGCCAGGTGAACCATATCATGTGAACCAGGCGCGTAGGAGCGTTTTCTAGACTGCGGGGGCCATTCTATTTTCAATAAAGACTTACACTTCTAACTTGATCACATTAATACGAGCTATAATATTTCTGATTTCCTGATTATCAATTTTTAGTTTTATACTATAATAGTATATTGTAGTCACTGGTTACTTAATAAGTGCTATTTTATTTTAAAAAAACACTGTACCATAAAAAAATTAATTAAACAATGAACAACGTTTATTATCAGATTTTCACATAAGCAAAGAATACACATGAATAAGCAAACTTAAATAAATATAGAAAGGAGCTTCCGAAAAATAAAAAGGGTATAAATAAAGATTAAAAATAATAAAACACAAATACAAAAATAAATTCAATTAAGAAACTATTATTTAGAAACCTGTACCAAAATCAGAAGTTTTAGTTGGTAAAGCACCTACTATTGTTCCACATAATAAATCAATAAATGTATTTTATCTACTCCAGCGGGATAAGTAACGCATTACGTCACTCATTTGACACTATTTCAGTTAGGTAATAAAGCTCATTACACCACTCAGTTATGTAATGGTTTCATTACGCAACTGAGTTGTGTAATGACTTCATTGCGTAACTGAAATAGTGTCAAATGAATGACATAATGACATTTGCCTACTAAAATATTTTTGAAAATGACATCTGACATTTCTCTTAATGCACTTTTTTCAATTTTAGGCAGTCGTAGATAACATTTTGTACGCACTCGTTTGTAACTTACACGCACGTATATTAATGATGCTGTTATCCCACTTGTATAGTAAATAACTATTATCAAACCCGCGCCAATCGGTTGTTCAAAAAGGCGGTTAAAATCTTAATAGTAGGCATCTTTTGGAAACAACCTTGCAGCTGTACGGCAAATACCCGATAAGAAAAGTGTTGTTATAGTAGTCTCATTTCAATTATATCCGACCACACCGATTACTTTCTGGAATAGTGAAATTTAATATCGTTCACTCGGCGGCAATAAAAAATAAGGCGATTTACAGACGCGGGTTTTAATTACAATTCAAGTTCATATATGTTCATGTTAGTGGTTGCAAGAAATACGTTAAATTATAAATTATGATGAAACTAGAAACAGATATTTTTGAGGGGGCCAGGCCCCTCTGAAAATTATTTGAGGGGGCCATTGGCCCCCGTGGCCCCCGCGGCTCCTACGCGCCTGATGTGAACCGCATTTTACCAAGGAATATGAAATTTAAATTGAAAGAAAAAATTGAAAAATAACCAATAAACATTTTATGTAATTACATTACCAATTCCAATATCCCATTTAGCAAGAAGCAATGAAAACTAATGTTAAATCTTTATTTACAAGTCATGCCTAATAACAACTTTGTATTGTACATAGCGTTTTAATTAGAATAAAAGAAACTTTCTGTACATTATATTCAAAGCATACGAAACTTGCAATGGTTAGGTGCTTGCACTTCTTCAAGACATATTACTTGTCTATTTTCAAATATTCATAAGGAAAGGTTTACTTTGACATCATACAGATATATTACTTGTAATTCTACTACTGCAGAGATAAACTACAGTAAAAGGTCATACCTAATACAGCTTTTATTATCTGAATTTCATGTAAGCACTAAGGGAACCCTGCCTGATAAAAAAGACAGCTCTGGAGCCCGAAAATAATCTTTTAAACAGTACACGTGTCCCAGAAAATTATAGGAGTAATAAAACGGTGGCGAACAGTTGGTAATGAGTAAAAATATGAAGAACGCAATTCCTGAAAGTCAGATTGCATGGAGAGCTGTACTATAAAAAATGTAATTTTCGTCATGAATTGTTTCTATCCTTGTTCGTTTTCAATCAGCACTCTCCATGCTACCCTGATACATAACGCGCCCCAAATCGGGGTGTAGATCTGTCAAGTGCCAAGTTTTCTAGATACAGAAATGGATTTTGTTTACTTAAGGTAAATTGAAAATAGTCTTTAATTGAAATACAGCTGAAACAATTACTGCAATGAAAGATGATAATATTATATAGTTCAGGTTAACTGAGGGTAACTAAGGCAAATTCGATAGTCCAAAAATATATTTGCACGTAATCTTTAGTTATAATGCAAAGCTGGTTTGTTTGCAGGCTATAAAAAGGATATTTATTAACTAAAATTGTCAAAAGTAATTACCTAAGTGCTGATAATTTTTTGATAATTTTAACTAGATTCACGAATCTTTGTTGCTACAATACAATTTGGCATATTTTTGTTTTAACTCAAGAACTACGTATTAGTTAAATAAAAGTAATATTTTGCACATAGCTCAGGTTGTTACCCTTAACAAAAAAGGACATATTTCAAAACCAACATATACAGGGCAAACCCCTTTAAAAAATTAAAAGGTTTTACCCAGAACTTCCCTAAATAATTTTAAAAATCAAATTAAGTTAGGAGTAAAAATATCTTCACGTTTTTAATAGATTAAATCAGTTTTCAAATAACAAAAAAAGTTACCGGTGGTCGAATTCTAAGGGCAAGCGGGTCGCGTATGCAGTCCCAACGTTTTGTGGGATATTGCAAAGGAAGGGGCTAAGTCTCCCTGAGCTACGGAGCACCGACCCTTCGAATTCCTGCGTTGCAGCTGTATTAAGTAATGCACTAATTTGTTGCTCCTTTTTGTATCATACAACATTTAGTCTGTATCTATTGGGGCCCATTTTTGGTAAGAATAAAGCCGGCGCTATGTATGTAGTATTACTTATATTTATTGCTAAGTTAAATAAAAATAAACAGAATGTTATTTTTTTAAGGTGCTCACCCTGTATATATTTGTCTGAAATTTTCTCGGTTTCATGCCAGGTAGATATATAATGTGTATGCAAAATATCATCGTCCTCCAACAAATAGTTTTCGAGTTATATCTCCAACAGGCAGACAGACAGACGGAATTAAGAAAATCTCTTTTTCGTCATTTAGGTAGCCTGAAACGTGAAGATCTGAAGAAATCTCGAAAGGTAATTTTTTCGCGGTAACAATACTTCTTTCGTCTTATAGACGAGGGAAGTAATAAATTATTATTTTACTTCTCCCACTTAAAATACGAAGGACGTGTTGAAATAGCGCAAAAATCACCTTAAGAGATTTTTTCAGATCTTCACGATTTTCTTAATTCCGACTGTCTGTTTGTCTGCCTGTTGGAGGTATAACTTAAAAACTATTTGTCAGAAGACGATGATATTTTGCATACATATTATATATCTACCTCGCATGAAACCGGTATAATTTCATACAAATATATACAGGGTGAGCACCTTAATAAAATAAAATGTTGTTTATTTTTGCGTTAATTTTGAAATAGAAGGAAGCAATAATTTTCAAATAGGTCAGGCTTTACACTTGCTGAAAACAGAACTCAACAGATGTTACATCCGTGCTGCCGAAGACCATATTTCAGCACGATGTTGCTTCAGAAACCTCGGCCGTCGCCATGTTGCGAGTCCATGCTCGCCGATAGCATGTGAATTGCCTTGTACGAATATTTTATACGTGTTTATGGTGTTTATGTAATATACTATTTATCACACCTTCATATGTGACTTCTTCGATTAACCTGTGCACCAGTGCGGCTTGAAATTAATCCACTCCCACTAACCAGTGTAACACAGATACAGGATAATGTCACAAAAGAGTCGAAACGTTTCAACAATAAGACCGGTTCCTTAAATAGAGGCGGGCGCCGCACTCATTTCAAATAGCCTCGGTGGCGCAGTTCGACTTGTGGATGCAGTTACTATCGCTATGCAGGTGCGGCGGGTTCAAATCCTTGCGGGATACATTTTTTTATTTGAAAATTTATTTAATTTTATAGAAACGTGAAGGTATTTTTACTCCTAACTTAATTTGATTTTTTTAAATATTTAGTGTCAAAATATCGACGAGGGAAGTTCTGGGTAAAACTTTCTACAGATTTTTTAGTTTTGTTTTACATAAATACGTCTATTAATAAGCCTATACTTTCCCCTCAAAAACACCAGAACCCATTGACGCACCCGTAGATAATAAAATTCTTGCGATAAATTCAACCTTATGGTATTATGAGAACATTTTGCAAAGTTCTAGGTTAGTATAAGTAGTACATGATTTCAAATGTATCATGCTAAGCGTGTATATATTAGTGGTGATGTAATCAACTATAATAGATTTCATTTTTTACTTCCCTCGTCTGAAAGACGAAGGAAGTATTGTAATCACGAAAAAATCACCTTCCGAGATTTCTTCAGAACTTCACGTTTCAGGGTTCCCATATGACGAAAAACAGGTTTTCTCAATTCCTTCTGTCTGTCTGTCTGCCTGTTGGCAGTATAGCTCAAAAACTATTTGTCGGAGGAAGACGATATTTTGCATACATATTATGTATCTACGTCGTATAAAACCGGTACAATATCATACACATATATACAGGGTGGGTACCTTAAAAAAATTAAATTTTGTTTATTTTTGCTTGAACTGAATACATAAAACTACTAATTTGTAGATAGTGCTGGCTTGATTCTTGTCAGAAAGGGGAATTAACAAATGCAGGATAACTGTTGTATAAGACAAAAATGAACAACCAATAAGTGTCTTACATTAACTAGACTTAGAGCGCAAGAATTGCCAGCACGGTCGCTTAGCAGTCAGCGCAGTGGTGGTTCACCGGGGAACAAAGGAATCCAATGTTCGGTCCCGATCGTAGGCACTAATTCGAACCCCATTAAGGGTAATATTTTTTTTATTTAAAAATTGAATTTAGTATTATTAGAAACGTGAAGATATTTTTGCTCACAGTTTCCTTCGATTTTTAAAATTATTTAGTTTCACAACGCCCACTTGTTGTCTTTATGAAAGTATCCTCATAAAACTATAAACTAGCGCAGAACAATGTCACCTTGGCAATTGCTTTTGCTTGCAGAAAGCTGACCGCTGGGCCCGTGCCCATCTGGAAATTTTCTGGTTTCTCGGTTGTTCCGTCCGCCCCTAATTCTGAGTAACTCAAGATAGAATATTATGTCAACAATATTAAAACATTGCGCTTATCCGCCATTTTACTAAAAGAATATATGATTATCGAAAATACAGCTTTGCTCAATTTTGTGTCACAACGTCCACTATGAGGGAAGTTTTGAGTAAAGCCCTTTACAGATTTTTTTATTTATATTCGCTCAGATGCAACTACAAAAAATCTATTAGAAACGTTTATACCTCCCAAGTCTGAAAGACGAACGAAGTATTGTAATCGCGAAAAAATCGCCTTTCGAGATTTCTTCAGATCTTCACGTTTCAGGGTCCCTAAATAACGAAAAACAGGTTTTCTCAATTTCGTCTGTCTGTCTGTCTGTCTGTCTGGCAGTCTGTCTGTCTGGCTGTCTGTTTGTCTGTCTGTTGGCGGTATAACTCAAAAACTATTTGTCGAAGGAATATGATATTTTGCATACACATTATATATATGTATACCTGGAATGAAACCGGTACAATTTCAGGCTAATATATACAGAGTGAGCATCTTAAAAAAATAAAATTTTGCTTATTGTTGCGTTAATTTTGAAATAGAAAGAAGTACTAATTTTTACATACGTCAGGCTTGCCGAAAATAGGACTTAACAGATCCAGGATAGTGTCACAAAGGAGTCGAAACGTTTCAACAATAAGACCAGTCTCTTAAATAGAGGCGCGCGTCGCACTTCAAATAGCCTCGATGGCGCAGTTCGAGTTGTGGATGCAGTTACGATTTCTAGGGAGGTGTGGTTACGATCGCATGCAGATGCGGCGGGTTCAAACCTCAGCGGGATACATTTTTACTCCTAACTTAATTTGATTTTTAAAATTATTTAGTGTCACAACGGCGACGGGGGAAGTTCTCGGTAAAGCCTTTAAGATTTTTTTTTATATGCAAGAATTGAAAGTTTTCGAATTAGTTATTTATAGTTGCTAACCTACTGCATATTACAATTGGTAGTTGGTGTGCTTTTTTGGAGTTGGGGTTGTATCATATTCTAAAAGCACATATCAACGTCATTTAATGCAATTGGCGCAAAATCACTTTATTTGGATAATTTATAAAGCTTGACCACTGCGACACAGCAATACTTTAGCTATTTCGCATTCAGTCAATCTTGTAAATGCTTACTTTATTGTCAACCAACTCGGTGTGTAGGTGGTTTCACGGTCAGTTAGCACTGCGGGTTGTGCTGTACTGGAAACTTAATTGTCGTTAATTGATTCGCTCACCTGGCTTTTAAGATTTGGTCTAGTGTGAATTACATACAAACTGACAAATATTCCGTTGCTTATAACTGTAGCTATATACTTTTCTGTGAGACGTTTTTTGACTATACGTTAATAGTCCATTTACTTACGCTAAAAATTGGGCAAAGTTCTAACTTCGTTGACTCAAAACCGATTTTAAAAATTGTTTTTTTTATTATTTCGGAAAAAGTTTACAGAAATGTTCCCCATACGTGAGAAGGTGTACTTTTTATTTTTTTAATTGTTATTAACAAATAAGTGTTCTTTAATATATTCTTAATTAAAAAAAAACTACAACTTCTTTATTTATTTAAACAATTGCCTGACATTTGATAACATAAAGTTTTTGGGTTCACAGATTACGAATCTGGTCTCAAAATGGGTCTAAAAACAAAAATGGCGTCTACAAAATGGCGTCGAAGGTCTAATTTTTCATTTTCTTTTTTAAATTTTTATTAGATGTCTAGAGGTTTTTGGGGTTGCTGATTACGAATTTGACATTAAAACTCAACTAAAACAAAAAATGGCGGATCCAAGATGGCGAAAAAGCTTAATTTTTTTATTCGGACTTTATTTCTTACCTATTAGAGGGTTTTTTGGGTCGCTGATCTCAAATTTTGTGTTAAAATTTATCAAAAATAAAAAATAACGAGTTTTTTGGGTCGCTGATCTCAAATTGTATGTTAAAATTTATAAAAAATGAAAAATAACGTCTTTAAAGCGGCAAAATAGCTTCATTTTTTAATTCCGCTCGTTGCCTCATATCTAGGGGTTTTGGACACGGTAATTATAAATATAGCATTAAAAGGTTAATTTTTATTCTGTACGATTATTATTATTATTATTTAATAAACATTATATACAAATAAAATTCTAAATTGTTAAATTAACTCAAATTTAAATAGAAAAATACATTTAAATATAACATACGAATACATATAAATGCCAACGCCTAAAAATGTGTTTTCTACGACCTCTTTGTTCAATTTCCAAAAGATATTACTGAATTAAAAGATTTTTCTATTTGTGACCGACGGAAGAATGTTATTACATAAAAACAAATGGCAACTTGTTTAACAGTATGGTGCAAGTTTAGATATATTAATTTTATTGTACGTAATTATGGAAAAAATTAATTATTTTTGTCGATTATCAGAAACATAGAATAAAATCTGCTGAAAGAGACCGAGGTCTAACAACGAAAACTACACCAGATATTCGATTTGAAGAACACATGTTTTTAAAGGTGTATCAAGAAAAATTTCTGGAAAATGTTTTTTAACAGAAACAAATAATATCCCTGCTCTCAAGCTGAAAGTGATGCTGATCGGTTAATAGTTACAACAGCTCTCAATGCATCAAATGTAAACATAGTAGTAGTATCAGAGAATATAGACGTATTACTTATATTAACAGCTTTAGTTTCTCCTGATAAAGATATACATATATTTTTTAAAACCTGCCAAAAATAAAGAAAATAAAAAAAATACCTTCTTCTAAAAGCCTGCAATTGGCGCATCCCAATTGTAGTGAGCATGTACTTTCTGTACATGCTTGGATGTGACACAACTTCAGCATGTTTTAACAGAGGAAATAATCTTCTTCTTCTTGTTCAGGTACTTATCCGATTTCGTATGTTTGCGATCAACACGTCTATCTTCACTTTATTGGTATAACTCATTGGATAATTTCCCATACCACGCCCTTAGAATTTGCAACCAAGATAATATTCTTCTGGTCCACGTTTGCCATATATCTTGCCTTGTATAATAGATTGTAGTAGGATGCACTTATTCTCATTCCTCATTATATGTCTGAGGTATTGTAGATTGCGTATCTTGATGTTGTCCATGATTTCTTTACTTTTTTTCATTCTCTCCAGAACTTTAATATTTATTACACGGTCTTTCCATAATATCTACGATATTTTCCGTATAACCACATTTCAATGGCTTCGATTTTTTTTGTGATTGTTTCGTTAAGTGTCCAGAACTCAACGCCATAGACCAAGATGGGGAAAATGTAGCATTATAGCATGCGAGTTTTGGTGTCAAGGTGCAGATCATGGCTTTTGAATATAGCTTAATATATTGAAGATATATAAGGATTAAGAAGACCAATAGAACCGGCACCTTATTAAAGATCCACATGCATAAGTCCTAGTAAATGAAGCAATGGCTATGTTCACGAAAGAATAAATTTGCCAAAATATTTGAAAATAGCAGTGATTTACAAGAGACAGCAAAAATGTATATAATAAAATGATGGTATAAAATGTATGCTTGCAATGTATGGTGCAAATAAAAGTAACTGCTTCAACTCTTACAGACAATACAATAGGTACATATATTTTTTAAATAAAAACATTTTGAATTTTAGGTTTGACTCTTTTATTAAGGTTACTAAAAAAGTAGCGTTAATTTACCATCATTGTGCCCTACGAGGGATTCAGCAAAAAACATTTAAAGCGCGTTTAATTGCAAACACAGTTGTGACTGGGAAACCAAGATATATCAACGGAAGATTGGGGTTGGAAATATAATACAGGAAAGTGCTTTCCAATCCTAATCACACAAGAACTAGCTCCACAAAACTTCTTAAAAATTATTTTTTTGCAACTACAAAACTACTTAGTTGCGGGCCAGCTTGTGGGTGTAGGAAAAGTGGTCTTTAGGCTCGGCGGCTTGCTGTGAATGTAGCGCAAATAGTTGCCTTAATTCACGACCGGCACTGTCAATGGAAGAAGTAGAGGAAGAAGAAACTAAAGCTAAATAATTTTTTCCTTGTTTTTAAATGTATCTTGGGTTAATTTTAATAAATCAATTAAAATATAATATCTTTAATACTCATTTAACTCTTCTATCATTTGTTTCCACCATTTTTCAGACACCGTTTTCCATTTTTGATAAATTTTAACATAAAATTTGGGATGAGCGACCCAAAAAACCCCTAGGTATAGGTATCTGAAATAAACAAAATTGACCCCTTTCCGCAATTTTGGATCCGCCATTTTTTATTTTAGTTGATTTTTAATGTCAAATTCGTAATCAGCGACCCCAAAAACCCCCAGACATCTAATAAAAACGAAGAAAAAAATTAGACCTTCGACGACATTTTGTTTTTAGACCCATTTGGAGGCCAGATTTGTAATCTGCGACCCCAAAAACCTTATGTTGTCAAATTTCAGGCAATTGTTTAAATAAATAAAATAGTTAATAGATTTTTTAATTAAGGAAACACTTACTGGTTAATAACAATTGAAAAAATAAAAAGCACACTTTCTCACCTATGGGGAACTTTCCATAAACTTTTTACGAAATAATAAAAAAAAAATTCAAAATCGGTTTTGACTCAACGAAGTTAGAACTTTGCCCAATTTTTAGCGTTTAGAAAATGGACTATAAAGTGTATCAGCAACACAGTTTTTTTTGCACTTTTATATATTGCTGGTTAGAGTGTTTTGGTGAGATTAGATACTTTAAACATCACTAGTTTTAATTTGGTTTGCTTTTTCAAATTTCCTGTATGTTTTCGTCTGTAGTATAGTCATCCCCTTCTTTGTCCAATTTACTAATTGGTTGCTCTTTAGGTTTTTAGAATAACGTTTGGTAATAATTACAGCTAGAACAATACACTCAGAGACTGTGCCACTTTCGAAAGACATTATCTACTCTCTTGGCATAATGAATAGTAGGTTTTACTCGGTCTTTCTTTTTAGGCCAACCGTTTAAATGACATTTAATGGATTCAGTTAGTATATTGTCGTTATGTACTTCTCTTACAAATTCTACACGCTTTCCATAAGAAATATTTAAACTTACATTTAATACTGTACACTTGATCAGTTAACCAATCTATTAGTTTAACAAGCCTACGTCTATGCTCAGCGGTAGGGTTACTTCAATGGCGTCGGTTTCGGAAGAGGAGGGTGGGCGTTACCCTCAGCTAGACACTGGATTTGATTGGAACAAAGTTATTATATTCACACTAACTAACATACAAATAAGCTTAGAACTAGGTAACATATATGTACAGAAAAAGAAAAGAAAATGGCGGATTGGCATCCGCGATTGGAAGCGGGTGTGGTCCTTCGGAGGCGGGGCCGCCGGCTTCCTCCTGCGGTTGCAGCGGCGGCGGTGGCGACTGGCGACGGGGCGGCGAGCTGAGAGCAGCGGCGGCGGCAACGTCGGCGGCAGTGCTGATCTCCTTGGCGGAGGCGGCGGTTGGCGGCTTCCTTCGGCGGTTGCAGCGGCGGCGGTGGCGACTGGCGACGGGGCGGCGGGCTGTGAGCAGCGGCGGCGGCAACGTCGGCGGCAGTGCTGATCTCCTTTGGCGGAGGCGGCGGCGGCGGCTGGCGGCTTCCTTCTGCGGTTGCAGCGGCGGCAGTGCTGATCTCCTTTGGCGGAGGCGGCGGCTGGCGGCTTCCTTCTGCGGTTGCAGCGGCGGCGGTGGCGACTGGCGACGGGGCGGCGGGCTGTGAGCAGCGGCGGCGGCAACGTCGGCGGCAGTGCTGATCTCCTCGGCGGAGGCGGCGGTTGGCGGCTTCCTTCTGCGGTTGCAGCGGCGGCGGTGGCGACTGGCGACGGGGCGGCGGGCTGTGAGCAGCGGCGGCGGCAACGTCGGCGGCGGTGGTGATCTCCTGGGCGGAGGCGGCGGCTGGCGAAAGTGGCTTTCCAAAGACGGCAGGCAGCAGAGTCCAATGCGTAGGATTGGCTCTAAGTCCACGAGGGTGATAGGCTCTGGAGAGGCTGGAGCTGCTAGCTGGTCCTGGAAGCTGAAGTGGCTCGAATCCCAAGTCCCACGAAGACGGCAGACAGCAGAGTCCAATGAAGTGGATCGGCTCCAAGTCCACGAAGATGCGGCAGACAGCTAAGTCCAGTAGATGAAACGGCTGGTGGTCCTGGAGCTGAAGTGGCTGCTGGTGGTCCTGGAAGCTGAAGTGGCTGCTGGTGGACTCTCCTTGGCTGAGTTGCTGCTGGATTGACCCGCCGAGGCAGAGTGATTTCTTACTGCCAGCGTCTGACTATTTAAAGGAGCCAGTCCTTTGTCAAACGCGATCTCGAAGTTCATTGGTCGAAGTAGAAGGGATGTTTTGCCCGATTTCGATATATTTCGGATTTATAGCGTTTAATTGAGCGGCGTGATCAATTATCGACTTGATTTGAGTCGCAATCAATAGTCGTTGAAATGTCGATTCTAACGACACCCAATTTGCTATGTTTTGGTATAGATTAGCTCAACTTGGAATTTTTAATTCCGTGTTCGGCGTAAAGCTTAATTAAGCATTACTCTTATGGCGTATGTTAATAAGTTTATTTTGCTTCGATTGGTTGCGCGCTATTTTTATAAGACTTTTGAGACCAATCCCGCTTTTCTGGGATGCTTCCTTCCGTTAATTATAATTTAATTTGTAATATTGTATCCTTGCCCGCTGTATTTTGTCGTGGCCCTGATTTCTCCGTTACAAAAATGCGTTTCTGCTGGGCCGCTGAATTTCGGCCGCTTTCTCGAGCGAGCTCCGGCCGCATGTATTTGCTGTCTGATGGAAAAATTACTTTTACTCCACCTGTATGTGTGCTAGCGCCCTGGGGGTTGTTTTATTAGGTGGCGGTTGATTTTTCCTATCGGCAGGTATCCTTATGTGGGGTTTTGGATTTGGCGCACTCTGATTTAAGAGCGTTTTAGTGATCGAACTTGGTTTATTAATTTGTTCGCGCGTTCGGAGTTTTTGTTCGCCGCGGCGCCGTTTGGTCGGCTTCCGTTATTGAGGTTCGGCGAGCCGTTGGCCCTTTTATTGCAGCGGTTTATACTTGAGAATTGGTGCTTCTTTGAGTTCGCGTGCCGCGATTTATTGTTTTATGTGGGTAACGGTTTTCTTAAAATTTTTGTAGGATCGAGGCGATTTGCTGGTGAACAGATGTTTGAGTTCTTTGTTTCGTTCGCCGTGTATTTGGCGACGCAAATTTCCTTTGTTGCCTTGTTCTTTTCACCGATTCATATTAAGTTGTTTTTCATCTTTTAAATGTGATCTGAATATGCTATCAGCCACATACATATGCCTCCCGGGTAAGTATTATATAGTCAAAATATATACCACATGTTCATTAAAAAAGTTCGTAAGGAGCTGTGCAAATCTAAACGTATGAATAACATGTTGGTGGCACTGTAAGTCTATGTCAAACTGGAGGTTAGTAGGTTAGGTTTTCCCTCAGTTCTGACACAGACTGAGGCAAAACCAACCTGTTGACCTCGAATTTGCCATACTTACAGTGCCACCAACATATTATTCATACGTTTGAATTTCTACAGCCACTTATGGACTTCTTAATGAACATGTTGTATAAGTATCTTAACTTTCATTCTTTGTAACCATGGCAAATTTATATATGCAAATTTTCCTCATTATGCCCAATAATAGCTTATGATTGGTTACAATTTGTACACGTCTGCCATACATATATGAAATCTATACTCTGAAAGACAAACAAAGTTGAACACTTAATATTTTTATAATTCATAAGTGTGCTGAAAGTGCACAACTTGGATGATTCTGAAGTTAATTAAATATGTCTGTTGGGTCTTTCAAATAATTTTACGGTCCGGCCGATTGCGAACAACAAACCCCGTAATTGAAGCGTAAATCAGTTCTCCAACAGTAGAACATCCACACAATGCCAAAATCAGTCTTTCGGGCCAAGTACCGTAAATACTTTTTTATATCAAGTTTTCATGGTTGGTATTAATATATTTTCTTTTTGTATTGCTAAATTTAAATCATGAGGGTCTAAACATAACATTAAACTAATATCTTTTTTTTCAACTATAACTAAGTTGCTTTAGCTATCACAGCCTTATCTACTAGATACTAGACGTAAGTCTCCCCAAAAATAATACATACAATACAATACATACATCTACTAATCTATTCAATTCTTGTTTGAGTCTACTTTCTAAACCTTATTGGTGGTTTGACTACTGGATTTTTCTTTGAAGCTAATTGTAACATTTTTCAAAACTTTTTATTCAGATTTTTATATTTATTTTTGAGAAATAACATTTAACTCCGCTCTTGTATCTAACTTAAAATCAATTGACTTATTTTCGACCTGTATTTTCTCGTACACTACCCACAGCGTAGCTATTGTTCACGTCGACTAAATTGAATTCAACATCTTGAACATTTTTACTTTTTACTTTCCTCGTCCGAAAGACGAAAGAAGTATTGTAATCACGAAAAAATTTGTAAAAGGCTTTACCCAGAACTTCCCTCGTCGACATTGTGACACTAAACAATTTTAAAATTCAAATTAAGTTAGGAGTAAAAATATCTTCACGTTTCTAATACATAAAATACATTATCATATAAAAAAATTTAGCCCGCTGGGGTGATTTTAACTCCGCCGTATCTGTGAAACAGATCGTAACCACATCGATTCTTCATCTGCGCCATCGAGATATTTGAACGAGTGCGGCGCGCGCCTCTATTGAACAGAACGGTCTTATTGTTGAAACGTTTTGACCCTTTTGTGACATTATCCTGTATCTGTTAAGTCCTATTTTCGGCAAATGTAAAGCCTGACCTATGCGAAAAGTATTACTTCCATCTATTTCAAAGTTAACTCAAAATAAACAAAACCTAATTTTTTAAGGTGCTTACACTGTATATGTTGGTTTGAAATTTTCACGGTTTCGTGCCAGGTAAATATATAATCTGCATGCAAAATATCGTCATTATCCAACAAATAGTTTTTGAGTTATACCGCCAAAAGGCAGACAAACAGACAGCCGGAAACCTGTTTTTCGTCAACTAAAGACCCTGAAACGTAAAGATCTGAAGAAATCTCAGAAGGTGATTTTTTCGCGATAACAATACTTCCTTCGTCTCTTACACGAGGGAAGTAAAAGATAATTAGAATAGCTAAGCTGTTTTATAGTTTATTGGCACACTTAACACAGTTGTTGGCAGTAGCGTATTACAGTTATTGACACAATATGTGCTGTACATTTTTTAAACATGATTAAAAATGCTGATGTCGGTGGTGGTTGATATTTCAAAATGCAAATTGTGTGATACGTTCTAGTACACAGTTAATACACTTGTTGACTTTGGATATATTTTTTACGCAAGTAAAACAGCAGCCATTGAAAGCTCCTAGTTTTTCTCAAAATTGTCTGCACAGCAGCAAAATTGTATTTATCCATATTTAGTTGTAAGTCTCTAATATGACTTGGTTTTTCATGAGTGATCGGTATGGTCATGCATGAAATAATATTGATGTTCTTGTTCAACTGAGTGAAAGCCTGTTTTGTTTTAGTTTCATTAGATACTTCTCTATCTACTTCAGTGCCATCTGGAACATCTTTTCCTTCATCACGTTTTTTATTATTATCATTATTGAATATATCAAATGTTTTTAGTTAAGTAAGATTTGGCCATACTTTGGCATTTTCTTTTGGTAATTTTGTTAGTTTAGCGATAGCATTTGCCTTCTGTGTTTCTAGTCGTTTTTGTTTTCGTTCTTCTCTTTCCTTTTCCAATGTTTTCTTTTCAAATTCTTTCTCTCTCTATCATTATGAATTTTCTTCCAGGTACTACATGTGAGAACAGAAGGAGATTTTCCAGTGTCCCTTTTACCTGTTCGTTGTGGAGTGCGACCCCATACTAGATGATCCTTCAAAATATAAATAAACTGCTCAACTACAGGTCTAAAGAGTCGCTTCAGAATGTGTAGTTCAAAACGTGACCACCGAACTTCTGTAGATGGCGCCAAGTGGACAAGCCGCCACTGTGCTACAATGCTTGGAAATTTTGCAAAGTGGAAAATCGCCACCTTTCGCCAAAACCAAATAGCGCATGAAGGTGCTCGGGACCTTAGCAACAACTTTGCCCCCTTTCAAAATTTCGATATCTGTAGCCGTTCGAAAGTTACAGGCGATCCAGACAGACGGACAGACGGACGGACAAAACGTTCGCATAAGTACGCTGAAGCTACTAATAAGTATCTGAAATGCAGGTTTCTCTAAATACATTACTTGAACTTGGGCATCTTGGAAGCAATTAAAATTATTGGTTGAACTACAATTAGATGTAACAAGCAGAGCTTCAAAAGTAGTCCTCTCATATCTACTATTTGGTGAAATCTATACCTTCAATACCTAATTACTTTCATATTTTTTAAGTCAGAACCTTCGAAGAGTTTCGTGTCAGAAGAACTAATGATGTTAATTTCATCTAACATTATTTGCTGGCGAGATACCATTGATTATCACGTCAGTAGAACTATTCCTATTGGACACTGCATACTGATCAGTAGGGCTAGAAAAATTTCGTTCTTCTGGAGATATAGATACTTCATTATTATTATTATCTACATTTAGAATACCTTCGTTGACAAGATTTTCATCAACCAATTGAAAAGTATGTTCATCGACCTTAAATGCTTTGAAAATTTTGTACTATATAAGAAAATCTTCTGAAAATTCTCCAGTAGGATCCACCGCCGTTTTAAAACTATCAAGTTTCTCTGCTCCATTTCTGTAAATTTTTCATAGGTTGATAGTTTGAAAATAACTTTTTCAGAATCATTCCTTTTAATAGATTTACCCAAAAATGTCATAAAATCTATAGCATTCGGATTCCATGGATGTATGCCTGTGCCACGGACACTATTTTTCATTGTGCCTGCTTTGATACAGCTGTCCACTATTGTTTTGAATATAGGAGCAAACTTATTTTTTTTATGTTTTATTTTATTTTGTACTGAGCCAACAGCCGTTAGGCTAATTATAGGCGTCGCTGTACATTTTATGGAGACTTCCAACCTCACTAACGACTGACACGATGTTATTATGACATCCGGGATCAACTACTTCCGTGGCAGCCGTACCACGAGGCGCCGAGAGAAGCAACCGTGAAACCCCCATCCAAGTTCTGACCAGAAAGAGCGTTGCTTAACCCTACTGATCGTACGTGGACGCTTGTTCAAGCTACACGAAATTAGATAAATACATATACTCATAAAAAATCATTAAAATTTTTAGTTATTTAGAATACTTCTACTTATTAAAAAAAATTAGAGCATATTATTTGCATTTATTGTAACTTTGGGTGCATATACTCAACAAAATTTATGCATATATATGCGCATATTTTCGTACATTTGAGTGCATATAATTATCAACTTTAATTATAAGATCACTGTAAAAGTAAGTTGTGTGCGTGTATCACACCAGATTTTTATTTTTTGAGCAAAGAACGAAATTTGTCTCGTCCCCATTAAATATTAGAGTTGAGTCATATAAAATATTGTAATATCCCTTTTTCTTTAGATATAAAGTTCTTGCTGTTAACTTAAGAAATACCTTATACCATCCCACTCCTGGTCTGTTTTCTGTAAATGACTGTCCATGACTGCTTTTATGAAACTTGTTGCTTATTCGAAACTGAAGGATGGTTCTGATAACACCGTATAATATGGAACCTCTCTTTTGTGACATTCATTCTTGAATTGCGTTTAAGGCGTTTTATATATGTATCATCTTCATTATCTTTTTTTCTATATACGGCGGCATCGTCTTCTGATTTTGGCATTTTTGATTTTTTATAAACGAAACTGTACTCATGTACCTAAATGTTTAACTATTATTATTACTATTTGTTATTATTATTATTTATTATTACTAGACACTCCAGTATTGTGCCTCAGGTAAAACAATTATTTCAAACTACAGTTACTGGCACTCCATATCTTTAGTTATTGGAATAATGCCAACAACTGTACTGAATTCATTAAGGGTAATTTTAATACGAAATATACAAATTAAATCTACTTTTAGCAAAATCATAGAACCAGAAGAAACATTTACATTATTTTAGGCAAAACATAGTAATTGGCACCTGTGCCAATCACTGATGTGTGTAGTAAAGTTTAATACAGTTATTGACACCCTTAAAATTATCAAAACCTACAAAAATTAAATGTAAATTATTATATAACTTAACTATCGACAGTTATGTTATCAAGTCACAAAACAGACTAATACAAAAGAATTAATAAAACTATTATTATTACACACTCAAAATTGTTCACTTTGCGGTAATGATTTTGTCTACCATACAGCAACACCTCACTATGTTCTAATATAAAATAGTTTTAAGCAGATGTTACCAACCCAATATTAATAAAAATTTATACATTTGAAAAAAACATGGCCATCTTTTGTTGAATAGATGAAATATTTACCTATCGTTTTTTTAGTAGCCTATGCCAATAACTGGGTAAGTGTCAACAACTGTACCTCGTACGTTACTCTCTCTTCACATATTGTTTTTTACACATTTATTTTGCAGAGCCATGTGGCATCTTTTATACTTACACTTAAATTAAACATTGCTATTAAATAACTATTTATTACGTTACACATACATTTATGAATGTTTACAACGGTAGTCATATTCATGCTCAGCTTGGCTTCTCGCCGTGTTGCCAACCTTAACATAGGCTGCATTCCAACATTACACTATAAAGATGCAACGAAATATATAAAAATTGTGCGATCTGACGAAAATCAGTGTGATTAATTAAGTTTGAACTAAAAGGCAAAAAATAACAAGATAATTTCTTAATCGTTTCATTGTGATATAATAAAAAACAAAGAAGTGCTAGAATCTTACATAAATTTACATAAACAAATGCATCTCACTGCCATTTGCAGATAAACAGAGAGTGGTTAAATCTTATATACCTACCTATAAAAATATGCAATATACCCTTCAAGAAAAGTGCAATCAGAAGGTAGCATTTCAAAATACTTAAAAACTGTGAGCCACTATACTAAGTTTGGATGAATACTTTGTATACTCATACACTATTTAAAAAATATTATAGCGTTTTGTGAAATAACATCTCAGTTCTTGCTAGAATAGATCATCCACCACGCTAACTATGACACACTAAAAAATATAGAATAACTAAGGTGGTTTTCTTGAATTAGAACAAATGGAACAAAGAAGTTCGAATTGTAGAGAAAAGTCAGCTATACGAAAAGCAAATGTGTATAATTATTGGCTACACTATTTGTGTACAGATCATTCTACTGCTGATACCTTAATAAAGAACAGTTTGTCTACAGCTCTAATTATAGTCAATATTTGGTGAACATTCACATGTTAAATAATACATAGGCACCGCTGGTAGATAAAGCTGTTTATCAAATCTGCCAGATAATTAACACCGTATCAGGTATAGTTTCATTTCCGTTTCACATCGCCTGCGACAGAATGCTCAGCAATAACACGTCTTAATCAACGCCTACTGTTGGAACACCAGTCCTTATTCTCACATATACTACTGTTTGTGTCGCACCCCTATAGGTATAATCGTTCCGAAATATTTGGCGTCACGCATCCACATAATGGCCATGTGATAAAGTAGCACATTCGTGCCAATACTTGCTGCAGCATAGAGAATATTAGTGCACGGAAGTCAAGTCTGCGTAATTGCCTACAATAAAGTGGTCATCTTAAATATAAATAAAATACAGAACCAGCAATTATTAAAACTTATTGCGCATTACCTATAACGTAAACAAAAAAAAAATGCGGATTTCAGGGAAACACATCAATACGTATTTTTTGGATGAGCAGGAAATAAGCTTCCAAATGCTAAAAAAATGTTGAACATAAAATACTTTTGTCTAAAACGCCAACTTATCTTTTTGATAGGCTGAGATTTAGAACAGATGTTCATAACATCAACATTAGGAACAAAGGGCTCTTAAGTATACCAATTCACAAATCTGCACTTTTTGAACGCTCTTTTACATATACCGCGACAAATATTTATAACTCCTTGCCATCTCGCATAAGAAACCTTCCAATTTCTTGTTTTAAACGACGTTTGTCAAAGTATCTCTTTGAACGTCAACGCAGTGCCTAGGAGTATCTTTTTACTTAAAATAATATATAGAAATTATCTGTTAGTTCTGAATTTAATTTTGTCAACCACAAATGACTTAAGTACAAATCTAACAGTGGTAATGTCTACCGACCGCCTAATTAAATATGGTTGCAGTAACAATTATTTAACAAGGTTGAGTGGAAGAACAGGTGTTTCATAACACCTGAACTCCGCCTTTGTCACACATTTTTTTTTTGTTCCTTAATTTTTGTTTGTGTTATAATGTAAATATTTGAAGTTGCTTGTGTGACAATAAAGTCCATTATTATTATTATTATTATTATTATTATTATTATGATTAAACTTTAATTAAATTTGGTAAAAATTCTGACATTTCGCTACAATAGTAGCTTCTTTAGAAGTTTTTATTATTAAAAAAAATGAAACATTTTGATTTGATATGTGAAATTCAGCAATATTAAAAAAAACTGTTATATATTGATATGACATGTATGTTTTACAAAGAGCTTATTAAATTAAATATGTGTTATAGCAATACTTATTTTTAAAACTTGAAGGATTTATTTCATTTTTGTAAATGGTAAATGGTGTTAATTACTCGGACCATTTTCTGCTTGACAATTTCTATTATTGCAAAAACAATTAGTAAATATAATAAATCATGTAACGACGTTAATACAAAACACCAGCAAGATTGGTTTCCGTGAAATAAATACATTTATAATTAACAGCAAAACGATATCTAATTACAAATGGTGATATCAAATCGTGTGGATCAAACTTGGAGATTTGGAGTCTTGTAAGACACACAAGAGGAATACAAACCATTTGAATTGATACAAAACACCTAAACGATGTCTGACTAATTGAATTTTGAATATCAAACAAAGAAGTAAGGCGACATGAAGTTATAGAACACGTAGTGTGAACATAAGCGCTATGTAGAAGACACATTCTGGGCAAAAACTAAATAGTATCACTTTGTATGTAATGTAAAAAGTAAAATATGAAAATCTGTCAACAAGTCTGAATAAATGAGGAAAACATCACTACACAATGAGTCCAAAATGCGAAATGCTAGGTACTATTATTACTCAATACCAAGAAATTTCATATAGCAGTGAAATATTGCATTGATTTAATTTTCTGGTGAATAAACGCTATTTTTTAGGCTTTTGAAATGCGCATATATTATCAAATGTTACTGTCATGCACGACAATTGACATTTCTAAACGGAAAATAAGTGCATAACATTTACAAATGTAAAACGATATTTGCCAGTTTTTCATTAAAATAATATCATTTAAAGGTACTCGTCGATGCTAAGAAGTTATTACGATTCGCTGCTATCCGAGCGTTTATGGCTATTAACATATCTAGACAGGTTATGAACACCATAACACCAGTGGTGTGCTCAATGGTTTATCGGTTGCAGTACCGTAATGGTTGCCATATAGGGTAAAGGAATATTAATGTACAGTGCAGCAGTTTCAGTAGGGTCATGGTTGCTATGTACAGTAAAAAAATATTACCGTACAGATACAACTATGACTTAGTTACCAGCTTACTTTTGTATATATAAACAAAGGCTTATTATCATGAAAACGGAAAAAAAACTGATTAACACACTATGGTACGAGGAAACCGAGAAAAGTTCTGCCGATTTCATTAAACCACGAAAAAAAATTATTGTCAGAATTGTCAAGGTTTTAGTAGTTGTGTCTGCAAACTTCATAAAGTTTCGTTTATTAACTTCTGATTGATAAAACAGAATATAACAGGGTAATCGAAAATGGAAAAAGCCGAGTACCGTGCTCTAATCAAATGTCTAGCAAAAGAGAGAATTCACTTCACGAACATTTCGGAACGCTTAAAAGATGTTTATGAAGAGTTTCCACCTTCAGAATCTACAGTTGGGCGTTGGTCAATAGAATTTAAGCATGGAAAAAAAAGACGATGAAAGATGTGGGTGCTCTGCAACTGCACAAAATGAAGAATGGTGGCGAAAGTGGAAAAATTAGTTATGGTGCACAGAAGAATTACGGTGTACAGATAGTAAAAATTACAAAGATTAGCGATTGGTCCGAAAAATCTAGTTCACAGGATCACTTACACTTGAATAAAGTATCTGCGAGGTGGGTGTCACGCATTTATCGTCAACCTTTAAATTATTCTGAAGCTGACCGTAATAATTTTTTTGACAATGACAATGGATAAAAGTTGGGTTCGTGGCTTTGATGCTAAGTAAAAAATCTAGCATGGAGTGACGGCACAGTAATTCGCCGCCCCCAAAAAAGTTTAGAGTCAAGTCATCGGCCGGGAAGGTGATTCTTTCAGTTATTTGATGTGTTCCACTCTTAGACTACTAGAGACTATTATGCGTCTCGGTTAACTACATTGAGAAAAGATATTAAACTGAAATTCAGGGGAACCGTCATCCCACACTTTGTACAACCTTTAAACGAGGAGTGAGCACAGTCCTAGCTAGCTCTAACTCTCGGCAGAAAATATGAGGTGATTAACGACTAGGCAGAGAATCTTACGGTTAAATATTATCTTTATGAAGCTACAAAATATTGGGCGCCTGTCGTTAAACACAACAAAAAAAAAACAAATCTGGCTACCAAAACTAGCCTACCTACATATTAAAAAGAACAAACGACCCAGTTTAAGTAGGGTCTTAGCATGAATACACAATTAAAATATAAACCAGAAACATTAAATAGACTGTTAATAATCAAGAACAATTATAAAACACAGCCTATTGCATAAAAACACTGACTCATAATACACGGTTTCAAACCATCAACAATATTGAGTTCAAAATGTAAGATTGAAAACATAACAAAAATTCGGAGGCAATGCAAACGTCCGAATAGTTTTTTCTTTACTCGAAGCTTCCGTCGATCGCAAATGTCATGCCGAGCACCTGAAGAACGCTGGCGGAAATATGTATAAGGTACATCAACATTTCAGCCACATTAAATGATGAATTATCAACGCAGAAAGCGTTGTAAACAAGATGAATTGTTATCGAGTACAGATTGGTAATCGATGGCCTTCATACAACTATTATTTTTTAGGCAATAGCCCTTTACCGATAAATTAAACAGCAAGCTGAAGTTTAATGCATATACTTACGGAATGCTTTAGAGGCACTATCTTGCGGTCCTACGTAGGTCTTGTCAGCCTCTGCTTGGAAATGCTAGTTTGGACCCTAAAGCGCATACAGATGGGTTGCAGAAGCCGTTTGCCACGATGAATTCGGCCAGAGGAACTGAACGCTAACAACCCCAACCATCTGAGATTAAAGCCGTAAAGCTGTTGCTTGTTGTAAGAGCAAGGCAGCAGTATGCGCGAAAGCCGTAGACATGGAAGCAGTAGGCCACATGGAAGCAGCAGACCACATGGAAGCACTGGAACCACTAACTTAGAACTACAATGAAAATCTCACCATAGCTCGAAATCGGCCTGATCGTGCATGAAGGGACTCCGCTGTGCCTTCGTCAATTCAATTATTTTTGCGGCTCAGCCGCCTTCGACGAGAGCAGATGTCAGAAGACGGCAACTCAAAAATTTTGAGCCACGTACGGTTTTATCGGAGGTCGAGCTCTTCGGAAAAGAGCAAAATTTCTACGTTTCACATCGCACGAAAGGAGAGCTCGGTAAATACAATTGGAGAGTCAGCTACATCAAGGAGCGGAATACAAAATTAAAGCATAAAGGAAATGGGGCATTACAACTTGGGCTGCCGCAACTTCAAAAACGGCCCAATTGGGTTTCCAAATATTGTCACATCTACTATATGCGATTTGGCACCATCTGATTACAATTTATTTAGGAACTTAACAAGTCATTTACGTGAAATGCATTTTGTTTGTTTGTTTGTAATGGACAAGGTTGAGGCATGCGGAGTACTAGGTACCTTAGGCGCCAACTACTATGGTCATACGGTCAAACATGATGAAAGTGCCAAAGGTGCAGTTATCCAGTGGCGGGAAGAGCAAAATGCAGACTTCTATAAATATGGGATTTTAAAGTTGAAGCATCAGTGGCAGAAATGTGTAGATTTGCAAGGAGACTATACGTATAGAGAAGGTTAAAATTGTACAAAAACTTTCAAAATAAAATGCAAGTTCATTTTTGAGAAAAGCAAAGTTTTTCTCGGTTACCTCGAATAATAAAACTACGAATATCTTGAATATTCATCCCTATCAAATTGCTGAATGTTTAAAAACATGTTGTTGGAGCTCAAGAGACGCTATGTTTATTACAATCGCGGTCTTGATATTATTTTATAATTTTCGTACAGGTAAACTATAACAGCCCTTTTTCTACTAAACTATAGAAGCGGTGTAAGCGCCACGCACGTATATCGCCAATTGTCCCAATGTTTCTGTGATGGTGTGCTTGGAATAATTAACTAATCTTACAATTCTAATAAATTATGTTGTGTGCGTATACTAAATATCTTCAACGAATCTGAATACGGCGTTGAATTCAAATTTAGCCAGGAATGTGATAACCATTATCAAAAATATTTTTCAAATTTTATTAGTGATAAAAACAATGGTAACTAACCCTGTAACTATTGCAAGCTATCTTTTTCGTGAAGGCATCAATTTGTTCCTTCCATTTATTGAAAGTAAAGTTGATAAGCAAATGAGATTTTAGCATTGAAAAATATTTGTTGTGTAAAAAGAGCTTTTATCTTCTGGTTGTCCTTTTAGCAAAATGCACAAAGATATCTTGCTGGCAGCGTTTTTGATAACAGCGAACATTACTTATTGTGGATTTAGAGAACTTCCTTCATTCCATGAAATTTAACATCTTACTTTATATGATCATATAAGAGCGTTACATAAAGTATAGTAAATTACAAATCATAGATAATGGCTAAACGATTTAAATCTACATTCACCTATTCCAAATTTTGCGATGACTGCTCAAATGAAGGCACATTTTGTGCCATGTCATCGTATATTCATTTTTCATTATTGCGTCTCTAATAGTAATAAATATTCCACAACGGTTTAAAAAATTAATAAATCTGTAGGTGGTGTGCATTTGACTAAAATATTATTGGCATCTCTTTTAAAATTTCCTCTGAATTGAAAGCATTTCCTGCTGCAGAATTCCAGGGAATCGATTTTGTAGTAGCGTTAAAATTAACTTGGTTAAACATGTAAAGAATTCCAGGTGGTTTCTGGTTACAATAAAGTGTTTCATGCTACGATTAACTTAAATCTAATACACTACTTTAAGCTTATTATATATTATAGACGAGGAATTAAGTTTTGCCTACTAAGATTACTTTACTATCTACTACTAGATATTATAGGTCCAATAATGGGAAAAGATATGATAATTGTAAATCATATATTCTACCCCTAATAAAATTGTAAATAATATATTCTACCACCAATAAAATTGTGATTAACTTTATAACACTTACACAATAAAAACATTACCATGGAATTTTTACAGCTCTGATTAAATTGGGGCACGTTTAATTGCCAATCTGTTTAAAATGAGTTAGAGAGGACTGCATCAAATTTTACCATAGCCAGCATACAAATGTATTCACATTCAATAGCAAGCCAAGCCGATTATTGTGATTGCGCTACTGCAACTATCACATAAAATCAATTTCCAATCACTGATACAATTTAAACGGAATAAAGCGCTGTGGAGAAGCAGACATTATAAATGTTAAAGTGTACAAATTTGCATGAAAACGTTTTTACTTCCACAAAGCTGTAACATCGATCATGATTTATTTACTAGCGAAATTTTCGGAAAAGCTGATTTATTAACACCAGATTTTATGGAATTAGCTACGTGAAACTACTTGGTGCCATTCATGGTGTAGTATATAATATCTGTGGAAATTAACAAAAAAATAAAAAATTGAACTTACAGGTCCTATAACTTCTTACTGAAGGGACTTTGTACTAAGGTATATTAGGTTTAATACATTTATTATAACGTAGAGAATCTATGACTAAGCCTAGTCCCATTCTTTACCGAACGCCCTGGAAGAGGTTCGCCTCTGGCGTGGTTTACACGTTGAGTTACCGTGCTCTTTTGCATTTGAACAAGTGGAATATGTAGAGTAGTATGTCATACTTTTATTGCGTATAGAAATGTTGTATATAGATGTAGATGGTACATGCTGTGATTTATACTTATAGGCACATCTAAGGCCTATCGACATACTTGCGTTATATTTCTCAAGTTAGAGATTATTTTTTTCACCAGCGCCTTACAGGCTGAACGTAAGGGAGGGTGGGTTTTTGCTGCCATCTGCCCAGTTCTAGTGACTGCACTATGACTGTAGATTTTGATATTTAATATTGACAATTTCATTGTTTTGATACTTAACGTAGCTTTTGCTTATTTTATTAACATGTAAACCCTAAGAGGGAGGTTTTGCATTCAACGGCCCAGTTTAATCTATCTTCTCATTTTATTTTGCATTTTAACATTTAACCTCAAGTTCTTTTGAATCGACGAACCTGGTTTAATTTTATGGGTTCAGTACGCTATTTATTTTGATACTTTTATTCAACTGTATTCAAACAGTTCAACTGTTAAAGTCTCATTATCATCCCCTACTATTGGTACGTTATATTTTATTTGACCCAACAGCTACCTGCTCGTTTTTTAAGCTAGAAGCCTGTCAGGTCATTTTGTATTTTAATTAGCCACCTAGGCTTTAGGGCAGCGTGCCCGTATGTTAAACCCTTTTAGTTACTTATTTGGCTTCATCGCCTAATTCCATAATAATGATTTTGCACATATTTGGCCTCAAGCGCAGTATTTCTCGTCATCCGGGGCACCCCTTTGTTGGTACTTTGACAATCGGGTGTTAACGCTCGCAGGATTTCCGAACCTTCTAGAATTTACGCTGTTGGTGTGACTGCGAGGCCTCGCGCTGTCTTCGTTACCGGCACTTATTTGTTTTATTGGGCGCCCCGCCATTGGCTGTCTTTGTCACCGGCACTTATTTGTTTCATCTTATCGCCTCACGATTGGCTGCCGAGATATAGTCACGTGGGGACGCAACCGATGTGTCATGTTGCAGCGTTTCCCTCTAGGCAGTTGATCGCAGCCCGTTGCAGAAAGCGTTCGTTTGGTGGTTGTGTTATCCAGGCGGCGTCCTTTGGCCCCTTAGGTGCCCGAGGACGCCTGCCGCTGTTGATTAATATTGTTGCCGTGGAGGCCCCCTTTGGTGTTGCCCGTTTCGAGGTGTTGCAGGGAGCGCTGCGAGAATTGTTTCACCTTCGAGAGGTGTTGTGGTTGTGCGAGCTCAGAATCGTTTCGGCGTAGCGTGGGTGCATCTTGAGTCCAGTTTCTGCTCCCGTAAGTAAGGGGTCGTCCCCTTCATCTCGACATTGGAGGATCTGTCCCGCAGAACGTAAGTGGCCCATTTTCGTCGTCAAGTTGTACGCGTCCTGACGCGTCGCACGTCGCCATTATGGCGGATACCCACTCATCACTATAACCGTCGAATATCGAATGTACCTGCCACCTAAGACTGCAGCCTGTCGCAACTCAACTGTACCAGGCTTCCCGACCGCCTACGTATTAAGGTATGTGTCTTTGAACTGATTACCGTTGTGAACGCGAGTGTTCCTGTCCCGCGGGGAGCATTAAGTCCCGTGTGCGAGTTGTTTTGGAACGCCGCGAGCGAGCCCGTCACGTCTCTTGTGCCTACAGGCACTGTCGTCATATTTGCCCGCATTTCCAAATTACAGACTGTCTATTTTACAAGGGCTTGCGTTACTGTATGTTGCATAAGGCGTCGCGCCCACATGCTGTGCGTTCATTTCAAATTACCGATTTTCTATTTACAAGGGCTTGCGTTACTGTATGTTGCATAAGGCGTCGCGCCCACATGCTGTGCGTTCATTTCAAATTACCGATTTTCTATTTACAAGGGCTTGCATTACTGTATGTTGCATAAGGCTTCGCGCCCACATGCTGCGCATTCATTTCGAACTTTAGACTGTATCTTTGCACGGGCTTGCGCCTAGTGCTATCTTGTTTATTCTGTACATCTGTCGCTAGGTTTAGAACGTGCGCCAGCTGGTGTTTTCTTAGATATAATATATATATATATATATATATAGGGCGACGCACTCCGCTGCCCCATTGTAACCCATGATTCAATATATGACTTGTTAATTAAGGGAACTATTGTTTTGTTTCGACTTGGGAGCCTTGAGCGTACAGGTGGGTGAGACAGCTGCGTAGTCGCGGCCGGATTGGCACCTAATTACAATCTTTGCATAAGACAATCCCGAAATTGTTATTTGAACTTGCAACTCTTGAGTAATCCTATCGACGGAGTGTCTTGAATACTTCGCCCCGTCTAACCGCCCAGGCCCGGTTATCCGGGTTAAGACAGGCTTGGTGGTGCTCTCATTATTTTACCGTTAGTTACCGACCCTCTGGCCGTTACCCTCAGATAATTTCGTTAAAGGACCCGCCCATCTCCACTGAAAGTCTAGCTCGGCCTAACTTGTTGCGGCGTGGGTGGCGGCCTAGGAGATATTTCGTCCCGATTTCGTCAGTTACGGCCCGCGCCGGCCGTTTCGTTATTGTATGAGCCGGTGCGGTGTCGTAAAGTCAGTTTAAGACCGTAACAAGCCGTATACGGTCAGTTTTATTTAGAGTATGGGTTTAAACGGTTTTTTGTTTGATTGGTTTTTGCTGTTGTGGTGGTTGACGACTGGCACCCATTTGTTATTTGCTTAATTTTATTTCGTTCACTAATCTTCAAAACCATAATATAATCCTTGCCTTACAACCAATCGTCGAGAGACTTTGAGCTAGTGCTTTTGCTAAGGGACTGCACAGTAAGGAACTAACAGTCAACCCATAACTTCTTATTGGGCATAACAGTATACTGAGATACCCTTTCATTAAACGCTGTCTTGAAGATAAATGTAGTATACCTATCACACAAGCTGTGTATCAAACTTTAAGACATAATAGTACTCATCAAAGTAAGAAACTAAAAAAGGCTAGTCAAAAATGGGTTTCTATTTAATTGAAACTACCACAAACAAGCAAACTTCGATGAAATTTGGCAAATTTACGTATCTTTATACACTCAATGTGCTTGTGCACGATTCACATGGACTATTTTGGCAAGGGTGACTGATGATAGGATGACTGTTTTGATTGAAACTTTTTCTCGAAAACCAGTCACATAGTCTAAAAATTTAGACTTTCCTACATAAAGAAGGTATTCGTGTCCTAAATCGTTAAGATCAAGAGTTTTCGAGAAAACCGAATCCAAAAATTGTGTCCCACTGTTTTTCTAATCAAAAATGAATAACAATTTTAGGTTGACTGGACCAAACTATTTCAGTTTCTTGGAAAGCAATTTTCCGGTCCTTGTAGAAGAGGTGCGAATAGATCAAAGACAAATCATGTATTTTATGCATGATGGTGCCACATTTCAGTTTTTCCGCGAAATCAGGGATCACCTAAAATATGTGTTTAGGGAAAATGTGACGGTGCCGTGGCTTGGGCTCCCTTTGATTTTTATTTCTGCCCCACCTAAAATGTCTGGCAACGATTGTTAACGCACCTATGTTTACAGAACGTTTTTGTCTTATTTTGATAAGTACTATTTAGCTCTTAAAATTTGTTAGATTATATTTGTACACCCTGTAACTGAGATATTACAAAATTGTAAACGTTGCTTTTCTTTTTGCGTGTTAACCTACTAGTTTATTTTCTCATCATTGTTAGTGCAATTTTGTTTGCTTTTTATCGTTTAAAAGACGAAGGAAGTATTGTAATAGCGGAAAAATCACCTTCCGCGATTTTTCAGATCTTCACGTTTCATGGTCCCTAGATGAGGAAAAACAGGTTTTCTCAATTCCGTCTGTCTGTCTGTTGGCGGTATAACTCAAAAACTATTTGTTGAAGGATAACGATATTTTGCATGCAGATTATATGTTTACCTGGCATAAAACCGAGAAAATTCCAGACAGGTATATACAGGGTGAGCATTTTAAAAAAATCAGTTTGTTTATTTTTGCGTTATCTTTGAAATAGATGGAGGTAATAATTTGCTCATAGAGCAGGCTTTACACTTGACAAAAATAGGGCCCAACAGATACAAAAAAATGTCGTAAAACAGTCGACACATTTAAACAATAAGACCGTTCCGTTAAATACAGCCGCATGTCGCATTCGTACCAGTGGTCCTGCGTGGTTCACTGCAACATATCGATACGATTACAATCGCATACGAAGATGATGTACAATTGAATCCCACCGTTTGTATTTTTTTTTAAATTGGTAATTATTCTAATTCGCATAAGCAAGTGTTTCGTTTTACTGTGTCAATGTTATTGGGCTGGCTACTATATTCTAGCCCTATTTCCTTTGATTTAATAAAATTGTTTAGTCACTTGCGTAAGACGTTCAGATTAAACAATACCACGAACCTTTCTTTTCAATTAGTTTTATTTTCAAATTTAATTTTTTTATTTACCGAGTGGTTTATTTTACTGTTTAAGTGTTATTAGGAACGTTAAGTTATTTTTATCCCTAGTTGCTTCCGATTTTTCTTATTTAATGTCAGAATCAGAAACTCTCCATCACATATTCGCCTAGGAAGGGTCGGAGTTGAAACCCCAGAGGACTACATTTTTTTTTATTTGCAAGTTGACCTATTTCGCGCGAGGGAAGTTCCGTGTAAACTCCTTTAGAGATTTGTTTTATATACTATCGCTTCTTAGGGTTCTTTGCATTTAATAGTAAAAAGATGCGTTCTTTCAGATTCCGTAATAAAAAAAGGGGGTTTCCATAAAAAAACAACAACAAAAACTGTATGTATGCATTTTATTTAAAAAAATGCTCAAATAAAAATGAAAATCGACGGGTCCGAGCGTTTTCTTCCAAAAGTTATTCCTTGAACTTTTAACGAATTTATTCACCACTGTATAATAAAGTAACGTACAGAACAGAAGATATACATAACCTGACTACTAGATTTCGTTGACGTATTTCACCTCCACTTCACTCAACTGCTATTTTTGAAAGATCATTTTCTTATCAAATATATTCCGAGTATAATAAAATACCTTCCCCATTTAAACGTTACGGTCTTGCAAAATTTAAATATGTAATTAATGCTCAATTGGCTTTAAAACAGAGATCAATTTAAAATATAACCTCCTTCAAATTTCAAATTAAAAATTAATAATAAAGTAGTTCTGGTCTGTAAACACTTCCAATAATGTGAGTTATATATATATTATATTTTACTATTTTTTTGTTAATACTCATATGTTTGTATTACAAATAAATAGAGCAAATTTTTCATTTGGAGCACATTTAATAATATTTATCTTTTTTTTTTCATCTTAGCATTAGGCATATATTATAATTTTGTTTTAAATTTTGTCAAGGTTTAGATGGTAGAACAGATAAGGATTTGGCCTTATCTGAATCTCGCCTTGTGGTTGAACACTGTATAAATATACATATATTTATATTTTTACATTTATTGTCATTGCTGTTACAAATGTGCTCAATAAAGGTTATTATTATTATTATTATTATTATTATTATTCAAAATCTAACCAATTCATATAGTTCTGGACGGTCAACCTAAAAGTGTGGTGTATAAATTATTCATTTATAAGCATTGAGTATTAGTGAACGCAAACTTTTATGTAACATTTGATTGATGGAAATGTTAATTGTTACGAGGTACTAGAGTGTCATCACTACTATTTTATAGAATAAGAGCGTTGCTTTCGATAATTCTATTAAATTCAAGTACGTAGTTGTTTAAAATATGAACCGGGAGAGTCAAACAAGCGAATCTATGCCAGTCCCTAAATCAAGCACAATTCCCTCGACTCATTATTGTTTGATGCTGTAATGAATAAAATTACTGCTGATGTAAAGATATGGATGATAGAAGGTATAGAGGGAACAAATTCTAAATTTGTTATGCTATGACAACATGGGATGGTGGCAGTAAAAGCATATAACATTTTTAAAAGCATTTTCCTACGCCCAACCTTGAAGACTCAAGATGGAAAGTTATATGCCATAAGGAATCTGATATTATAATCTAGTTTCTCAACTTTACTAGAAAGATGCATAGATATGGTAATTAAAATACATTTTTACTGAAGCCAACTACATACGCTCCTTTATTTTCATAGTTGTGCCATGCTATAACTAATTTGTTTTTGTAATACAAAATATATTCAATATAATTAAACCATACATGTCGCCATTTTTCCTTTCGCACCTACTGCTCTTTAAGTGTTAAGCAATTACTACAACTATCTACTAAATTAGATGCCAGTCGACAACTTCCGGCTTGTTTGCTCTGTCATCACTTTCTAATTTTGTTGCACATTGTCAAATTCTCAAGCACTGGTTTCGCATCCATCTGAAAATTGGTTAGAAAGGCAAAAGCAGTTCGAGCATTTCTAGCGGAAAGTAGGGATGTAGCTATAATGCCGCAAGGAAATCCCTTTGTAATATAAAACCATGGAAATGTTTTTCTAGGAAAGTTTTATTCCTTCACAGACGGATGTATCGCTTCGAGCTACTAGTTCGGCTCACAGAATCAAACGTCCAGAAGCCACATTAAGTGCAACAAAATCCTGGGATTAGAGTGCGCCTTTGCATTTGGTAAAATAACACGAATAAAATTAAATAAGTTGAGAAGTAAACATTTCAGTTAATATGTATATCTGCGGAAGTTACATTAAGGAAAGTGTTCGCAAACCAATAAAAGGTTCTTAATATAGCAGGTCGCCTATTTAGAAAGCAGACTAACCCGAGCATTAGTACTGTCTTTACGTATTAGTCTCCCATTAATCAAGTTAAGTTGTACTCGTATCAGATTAATATACGAGGCATCATTGAAAAATACTGTGAATGCAGCTGCAGTAGCCGATCCATACATGAGAGATCAAATTCTAATGGAATCATATCATCTAACAACTTTCTATTAGCAAACTGATAAGTCTCAATTTGATGAGTTTTAAATGAAGAGTTTATGAACTTATGTTTTACAGTCATGCCCCAACCATGAAACGTAAATAAGTAAACATGAAAGTTTGTTTGAAATTAAACATCAATTATGATAAACTTTATTCATAGGACAACACCTAATCTACACAATCCTTAAATAAATAACTTTCAAACAAAACAAGAGTTACTGCAAATTAACTTGCAAAATGAATTGTGCTGATTGTTTAGTGTCGTCTGGTACCAGTATACACTGAAAAGTTATTTTCCATTCGATTTCAAAAGTAACAATACAAATCAGATCGTCTAAACCAGTGGCGGCTTGTTGAGAATTTTGATGGTAGAACCAATCACCGAACTTAAAATGCATTTTTCACCTCCGCCCAGACAAAGATAGATTCCGATATACCGAGATTTAAGTATTTCGTATTTGGACTTCTAAAAGCATACTGAAAAATATATGTCAAGCTTTACAGGCTATATCAAATATATCTCTTTTATTTTTCGTTTGCATGTACAATCTGGCCACAAAAATTACTATTTGAGATACCTATATAGATAGAACATTTCTTCTGAGGGAATTGTACACACTGCTATTCGAGCATGGTTTTTCTTTGTCGGAATTCTTATGAAGTCAGCGTGTTTAATCTTGAATTATGAAATAAAAACTGGCTTAATGCTGACATATGTTATGAAATGGTATATCGTCACAATAAATATACTTTGTACTTTGAATAACTAAGCAATTATGTTTGTATATATAGACCGTTTATTTTTGTAATAAATCAATCGACTATTATAGTTGGATTCATTTACATTGATGCTACCCTTCCAAGCCATAAACTTATGAAACGTGAGGCTGCGTTTCAGGGTAGCATAATTATCGCCCCTTTAAGTGACATTGACTACATTGTTTTAAAACAGGGGTGCAGTCTCACCCCTGTGCTTAAAACGTTGGGGACAAGAACCAGTGGAAGTAACAGAATCCTGACCCAGCCTCCAGGCAACTCTGTTCACAGCGTATATACGAAAATTGTAATCAGAAACTCTGCACGCCCGCGTTATTGTAGGAGTTAGGTCAGACTAGGCCTGCTTGAAACTTGAGCCTACACGGACGTGGCTGCCATTAAATGATAAAATATCCTTATCTTTAGACCTACTTCTAGCTGCTCTACCCTTGCTGCAGTCTATAAACTGTCGAAAAACTGAGTATTACTTCGATTTGCTACCAATGCAACCGTGAAAGAAAGCAGCGCTTCTCGTAGAATTTAGTCATGAAATAAAAATTGTCCGTGCTTTTTCTAACCTTTAAAATGAGAAAAATAATTAAAAATAAATACAAAAAAATGTTTTCTTCAGAATTAAAGAACCTTGACTGTCTGGTTTGCTATGTTTAAGCCATGTTCCTAGACTCCTTCGAATTGTGCTGGTAAGTTTCCTTTAACAGTTTCTAATTGACATACCGACAGATAAATATAAATAACTGAACTGAAAAATATTATAGTAAAATTTTAATGATAGTAGGTTATGGAGAAAAATGGTGAACTCAAGAAGTTTTTATTTGTTTAATAACTTTTAAATTTCTCAAAGTGTCTATATTATTGCTAACTCTCAAAATAAACTTTTAAGCACTTTTTCGCGTTCTTCCCAAAAATTTGCTTAGGTAAGTGTATTAAAGTTTCATATTATTTGAAAAGCGAAAAAAGTCACTATCAAATGAGCAGCATCTTTGCTACACACATTGTTTCGTTTTTTTAAATATTAGAATTAAACATTAGCTTGCGATAGAAAACTAAACACTAAATAAAATCTCCTTGAAATATTTCTCAATAAAATATTTTCTAAGATATCAAAGGTACAAGGTGCGGCCCATAATTTCAAAAACTCGAATGCCGCTATCTTTATTACCTATTTGAATGTTTAACTTTGTTGAAAGCTGAGAAAATATAATTTCGAATTTAATTGATATCCATTGAATGTATCTTTAACGACCTTTCAGTTGAGTGAACAATTTAATAATATATGTCTAGTTTATTATTAGAAGAAATTGTGCAAAATATTTTAAAAAGTGTACCATCTTTATTTTTTAAACTAGTAATTTCGGAGATCTGGCAATCATCAAAATATTTAGTGAAGTCGATACAACCCTTTAGGCTGTAGTTTCCGTGTAGTCCACTACGGTCATCTCCAATAGAAAATAATGGGAAACTTTGTGTCCTCTAAGGTATTTTATTATTATAACAAAGATGCTATCTATAAATATGAAAAACAAACATACAAACCTTATCGATTAAATTTCTATACACTTAAATTTGCAGGTAGAGCTAGACGACTATTTCTGAATAAGTCAATATTTGTTTGTTGTTACAGTTATAAATATAATTTGATCATGCGTTTACATTTTCAGACATAGAACTTTGTTGATCTTTTAATTATATCTACAAAAAAAATTACTCAAAACGTTCATGGTTCTATCAATAATACTTTACCGCTTTCAGGTTATCTTTACATCGGCCAATTCTGGTTATTATTTGTTATATCTGAATGAGCTTACGCGTTGTGAATAACCCTTGTAACGTGCTAATTCAAACATAAATTGCATTTTATTATAAAGTCATTAATTTGAAAGGATAACATTGTTTGTGTAAATATTGACTTGCGATTTCGTACAATGGCAAGCATCGGCAGTTAAATCGATTAAAGGCTTTACAGCAAAGCCGAAAAGCATTAGGGAGGCTTGAAATGAGTAAGCGATAAATGTACGATGGCACGACTTAGAACAAAAGGAAACTTATTATTTTTATATAGCCAGGATAACAATCTGCTGGCTTCCAGAAGAAGCT